>CM038147.1:455028943-455594608 GCA_021437245.1 Aegilops speltoides | reverse complement strand
TGGCGGATTCGCCGCATTGGTTCTAGACCCAATCGTCGATGGGTTCCACCTCACGAGAGTCCTGATGGACGCGTGGCAGCAGCCTGAACCGCTTTATCGGGATATAGTGCACAAGATGGGCATAGACCCATCAAGGATTAAACCTACAAAGACAACCTTTAAAGGTGTCATACCAGGAGTGGAAGCTAATATGCAGTGCTCACCACACCGAAGTGGTCTTCGGATCCCGGATAATTTCGGAGCAAAGAGTTAATCTTGACATAGTCCCGCTTTCGAGCGGCTATCACGCTCTGCTTTCGGACGAATCTGCGTTTGCAAAATTCAATGCGGTGCCGCACTATGCATACCTAAAGCTCAAGATGCCAGCCCTCGTGGAGTCATCACGGTCAATGGGAATACGGAACGCTCCTCCGAACGGAGGAACATCACAACTCTCGCGTAAGTACTGAGCAGCCTTCTAAGGCATTTCGAGTCCGGCCGTTAAAAGGCGGATACAGCAAAACGCTACCGAGCAATGCCAACCAAGACCACCGGCGCGATTAGAGCCGCAGCAGTAGTAATGCGGCCCCAACCCTCGCCCGCACATGATCGCAAGAATAACACTCCGCGTACATCATTACGCTTTGGAGATACCATGGGCACAGGGGAGGGGGCATGATCGCAACGGACCCAGAGTGCGGTTCGACCACACCGGGGGCTCGCAAGTGTGCCCCCTTTTATTTCATCTTTCTTCTTTATGTATACAGACTGTTAACTGTGAAGCCTGTCCGGCGGCAAACCCGCCAACTCACGATGCAACATCCAGGGACTAAAGAAGGCCATGATTTAACACTCGTGTGGTCTCAATTACGAGCATTAAATTCGATTATATACACCAAGTCCGCAGCTCATCCCTCGAGGGGGACATGTTTACTTAGTCCAAATCCCTTGCTTATCACACTATTTGTATCACCGCTTTACTAGCGCATTTTCTTTCATAAATAATGCAGCAACTTTTTGATCGCAATTGCATTACCTTTTATATATATGCTCATTATGTGACATCTTGCACCGTGATATTTTGGTACGGCCTAATACACCGGGGCTTATGTTCCCCATCCTATGGTGTGATAAGTCCGAACACTTTCACAAGTGCGGCACCCGAACTTATAGCATTATATGAATCGGCTCAATCATGTCTTGGGTCAATAGTTGGGTTTGCCCTGCCCCACGCTTTGGTGCCTTACGCCCGCTCACGTCGGCTAAGGTGGCACTGGAGAACCATCGCGATTGCACCCCGTTGAGCTTGGCGAGCGCCAAAGGAGAAAGCTAAAACTGACTAGCATGATAAGGCGAGACCGTCGCTGTTCGAGAGGTTTTTTCGGTCCTTAAAGACTCACGCCGCTCGAATAAGTTCCGACAATGTCCGATGAAGGCGTGATAGCGCCCGGATTCGCCTTCCAATACCGGGGCTTCACCAAATTTAAAATTATAGAATTCTATGGCTAAGTGAGAGTGTTCAAGCATTATAAGTCCGGTTGCTTTGTTCGTTGTGTTGAGGCCTCCTCGATGGACCCAACAATGGGAACAAGAGTGCTCAAGTTTATCCCAACACCCAAAGACTTTCATGGCTTGGGGGGAAAGGCCAACGACTTGCCATCTCTCGATTTTATAAACGGCCGCATGTAAGGTAATTTTAAATTAAACAAGTTGTTGCTTAACGCAAGCACATGAACAAGGTTTCAAGCTACAGGATAATACATAGCAAATTCACTCAAAGATTACATTTACGGGCACTCATCCGCAATATTGCGGGCTCCTTCGTAACAGTTTTATAATACATCTCGGCGTATGCGATACTCCTTGCCCGCGGTGGTGGGTCCGTGAGAAGCTTCTCGCATCCAATCTGCCCCATTGCACCTTTGTGCGGGCAAGAGCCCGCGAAGCGCCTTCAATACAGGGAGTGCTTGATGACATCCACCTGGGGCATGCATCCACCAGCCGCCAGACGAGGCCAAAGTAGCTCCTGTGCATGGCCTCGTCCAGACCACAGCGGACTATAAGGCCCTTCATGGCCTCTTCGCCTACTTAGGAGTTCGACCACCGCTTCACCGGTCGCTTGGGGCACTGGTGTCCGCCTCAAAGATATCGAGACCGAAGACTTTTTCCGTCGAGCTCCTCCTCGCCACGATAGAATGCGGCGGCATCGGACGACCACGCAGCAGATCTGCAAATGCCCCTTGAGAGCTCCTGATGCGGGTAAGTATCGTATTTTACATTAACATGCTTGCTCTGCATGAAAAATGCCTTACCACCGCTATTTTCTTTATATCTTCAACCTCCTAAAGGGCCTTATGGGCCTCGGCCTTGGCGGACTTGGCACTTTCGAGAGCCGAGGCAAGCTCGGACTCTCGAGTCTTGAGTCACGCCCAAACTCTCATGCTTTTCCATGAGAGCCCAGAGCTCTTGCCGAACTTCCGCCACCAAGGCCTCTTGCTTTTCTCCGCTCGGCCCATGCAGACGCACTCGTGTTCGTCATGACACAACATCCTTGAGGCTGCCACCTCGTTAGTGGCCCCCGCATACACATATTATCCTTGTTAATTTTATTGCAACCAAAATCCTTTTACAGAAGGTACCTATTCAAAGTGGTGTTACTCACCTTCTTTTCCTCGAGCCGCTTCTTGGATGGCCGAGCTCTTGCCCTGACCGCCGAGATCCTGATTTAGCACATCGACCTCCACATCGCCAATGCGGCGTTAGAAGCAAATACAGACCGCAAACCCATATTGACATATTTTAGCAACCTCGCAAGATATCTTGTTAGATCCTCACCAAGCTTTTCTTTCCGAACACCAACCGAGCATCATGGGCTACCGCCTATGCGGTATTACATTACATGATTTTAACTTCTACCTCAAAGCTCGTTAAAGGTTGCTCAGAGCTTCGTCAGCCCGCTTTTGGCGAAGCTGAACTTTTGAATCACCGCACCCATGATAGTGCGGTGTTCTTCCTCGATGGAAGCGCCTTTAAGCGCCCAGACAAGTTATCCGCGCCCGGTTGGACGGAGGCCGGCGTCACGGTCTTGCCCTTCTTTCGAGGGGTCGCTTGTCGGACTCGAACCACTGTGGGTCCCGGCGTAGAGTCCGCGCAAAGTCCGGAGGCTGCTCGGCGCCTCCGGAGCCTCCTCCGATGGGTCCCTCTCTCGATCCCACCTCGCCTCCTCGTACGGGCGTGGAAGTAGAGGCGCCGATTGAATTCACATCCGATGAGGCTAATGACCCGCCGATGAGTCGGGAGATCATCATCGGCGGACTACGGCGAATGCGTTAAAAGGATACTACGTGACATAGAAGATATTGCATATAAATGATCCGGATACTTACGATCTTGCCGGACGCTTTGCCCTTTGAGGCCCTCATCCTCGCCAACGCTGGTGTTGGCGAACTGTCCGGGGAATAGTTCTCCTCTTGACCCTTCAGCCTCCCCGATTGGGGAAGCATTCCTCTTCTTCTCTCCTCCTCCGGAGAGAATACTCCTCCTCCTCGTCTCGGGAGGAGTCCGCCGCCGTCAGACGCTGATTCTTGCGGAACTCTTTCGAGTCCCGCGCCACCTTCTTGGTTTTCTTCTCCGCACCACGTGCGGTGCGGAACCAAAGAGCTCTGCTAAGCGGCCCACTGGTCTTCTCGCATGGGAGCCGGGCTGATAAGCAGCTTGGCCTTCTCCATCCATTCCCTCAAAGGAAGAGGCGTAATGAAACCTCACTAGAGTCAATTTAATTATCACAAGTGTCCCGTAATGGGGTTGAATCACTTACCTCGCCGGGCTTGATATCATGAGCTGAATCTGCAGCTTCCGTCATGGATCACGCGGGCTTTGGCGCCCTTGAACAGCACCCTCCAGCGCCAGATGTATGTTGTATCAAGAGCCCGCTTAGCGCCTCAGTGATGGATTCATGTACCTAGGTAGGGTCATAGGCCTGACCTAAACATCCTACCCAAGGGCACTTTCGCAGAAGAGGTCATCTTCCAAATGTACCATAGAGGATCCACTGACTAGACCGAAGGACTCACCATGGAAGACTCACTCACCATGAAGACTCACTCACCATCGAAGGTCGAAGGCACTCTGTCGCCAAATCGGTTTGCTATTGAATAGACTTAATGATAGTTAAAGCACCTTATGAGGGACGCACCAAGAACCCCTTTAGCTTAATGTACTTTATTCCTTCCATTACGTGGGCTGGCTGGTCCCTGGCGCACTCTATATAAGCCACCCCTCCACGTATAGAAGGGTTCAGATTCTTGTAATACTCATACTCATAATCCACTCGACCGCCTCGTGGCTCGAGACGTAGGGCTGTTACTTCCTCCGAGAAGGGCCCGAACTCAGACATCCTTTGTCTCCACAACTGCTCCATAGCTAGGACATCGCCTCTCCTTAACTCTACCCCTACTTCTACCGCCGACTTAGAACCACGATGGTTGGCGCCACCGTAAGCGTGTGTTTTAGCGATTTGTGGAGGAGTTGCGCAGATTCCGAGTACCTTCATCATGATGACTTCGGAGTTTTGAGCGCGAGGCACGAGATCCGCCTCGGTGTTCTCACTTTTGTCGCCGACGACCAAGATGGCTCCGTGAAGCCCCTCTTGACATCGAGGCGCCCCCGTCCATGGGCGACGACTTTCGCAGCATGTGTTCAAGGGCGCTTTCTGCTGCGGCAACCGCCGACCAGATCGGTCGACTCCTTTATCGGTCGCCCGCCAGCCTCCCACCAGCGCAAGCGCCTGGTCGGTCGAGGCTTCAGCGGTGGGTGAAGCACGCAGTGGCTCGCCAGACAGCCACCGCCTGTGTCGCGGCTATCGAGCCCGACGAATCCCTCTACGGCTGCTCGACCTGCCGACCGGCTTCCGAGAGACCGTGATCCGAGTGTGATAGCGGTGATCCGCGGCGGAGATTCTCATGGTCGACGGCCCTCGCAGTCCTCCTCCCCGCCAGCTACCAGCGGTGGAGTCAGCCGGAGGAGGTGACCGTGACATGAACACGAGGAGTACCAGCCCGAGACACTCGACTCTCTGCAGAGAGAAGATCTTCGTCGCAGGAACATGGATGCACTACATACTCCCATCGCCAGAGAAACCCCCGAGGCTCGTGGCTTTGAGGAGGCACGCTTGGCCAATGTGGTGAACGCGCGTCACTCGAGAATCTTCAATGAAGCACTCGACGAAGCGTCGCGCAACGACTCTGAATCCAATGACGCCGGCTCTTCCCGCCGACTCGTATACCGCGACGCCCATTCAGAATTTAGCACCGCGAACTCGCATAGCGAGTCCATCCAGCCGCCCCAATGGCCGGAAGAGGCTTGCAGCAGATCGTAGATTTACTCCGAGCAGCAAAGGTGACGGAATTCAGCCGTGTCGCAGCTAAGCAATCAGATTCATACCGATCCGTCATCGCGAACACCGCCTCGGTCGGCTCACAGCCAGATCGCCTCCAGCGGCGAAGGGCGCGACAACCGGCGAGAGCAGCTTGAGAACGATTCGACCGAGATGACAGCGCCGAATGCCCTTTTCCCCGAGGGAAGGGTCAGACGCCTCGGCGGCAAGATGACGGATTTACGATTCAAGATAGGCGAAGGGTTCCAATGACCCGAGAGAACTGTGCTTTGATGCGCGATCCATTATCGTGCAAGGCTTGGTCGACCGAACAGAGCCCATAGAGGAGGGTCCGACAGGATGCACCCACCAGCATCCGAGTGCATGTCTCTGGCCGGAGTGTTTCAAAGAAGGCTATCGAGCCGCGATGATCCCCCAATTTCAGATTGGCAGCAGGAGTATGCAAGTTCACTGGGGAATCTAAGCTCAAACTTGGCTCGAGGATTACCGAGTGGCTGTTCAGATTGGTGGTGGGAATGATGAGGTGGCCATGAAACATTTGCCCCTCATGTTGGAAGGTTCAGCTGAGCATGGCTGAGTCAATTACCTCACAGCAGATATATACTTGGGAGGATTTGTCCCAGTGTTCGCTCGAACTTTTGAAGGGACTTGCAAGTTTACCGCTGGTTTGACAGAGCTGCAAGTTTGTGTGCGTAAGACCAATGAAACTCTCCGAGAGTACATTCAGAGGTGGATTACCCCGCACAATACTGTGGAAAATGTGTCCACCATCGAGCGGTTTATGCCTTCAAGGACGGTGTCAAAAACAGAGAATTGAGTCTGAAGTTCGGTCGAACCGGGGACATGACCCTGAGTCGAATGATGGAGATTGCTAGCAAATATGCCAACGGCGAAGAAGAAGACCGACTCCGAAGTGGCAAGTACAAGCCGAGCCAGTCGGAGAAAGGCAATTCCAGTCGGAAGCAGAAACGCAAAGCCGAGCCAGAGCTCTGGAGAGGCCCCGCCGCCACTCAAGGGAAGTTCAAGGGAAACCCAAAGGGTCCCGAATCCAAGAAAGTGAAAGATAAGGAAGGAAATGACGGTTGGATATGCCATGCCATATTCACACGAAGAAAGATGAAGAGGGCAACATTATTTACCCGGCACACCACTCGCCAATGTCGACTCCGATCCAAAGAAGCCAGGCAAGCAGGTCTAAGGACAAGGAGAAGGAGCCGACAAGGCCGGAGATAAAGAGGACAAAGAGGAGGAATACCCGCATGTTAACTCCACTGGCGATCTTCGCAGATGTGGAAAGCAAAAAGTCGATCGAAAGTCATCAATCGAGAGGTAAATATGGTTGCCCCGCTAAGCCAAGTTATGTGAAGTGGTCCCGGACACCCATCACATTCGACCAATCGATCACCGACTCACATTGCCACCCCCGGGCGGCAAGCGTTAGTGGTCGATCCAATTGTCGAAGGCACTCGATCGACAAAAGTGCTGATGGATGGTGGTAGTGGGCTGAATTTGTTGTATGCGGATACATTAAAAGGGATGGGCATTCCGATGTCCCGATTGAGCGCCAAAGAATATGAGTTTCCACGGGTCATACCAGGAAGAAGGCCAATTCACTCGCCAAATAGCCTCGGACGTGGTTTTGGTGATTCCAAGCACTTTCGCAAAGAAAAGTTGACCTTTGAGGTTGTGGATTTTCGAGTGCATACCATGCCATTTTGGGAGGCCGCCACGCACGATTCATGGCTCGACCATGCTACGGTACCTCAAACTGAAAATGCCGGACCCAAGGGAGTGATCACCGCACCGCGATCGGAAAAAGGCGGAGGAGTGCTTTCAAGGGCTCAAGATTGCCGACTCCCAAGTGACAGCCGGTCGAATTCGACGAGTACATGCAAAACGCAGATCCGAGTGATTTGCTACGATCTAAGAGGCCAGCCACAGAGTCTGTGATTCAAGTCGTGCTGGTGAGACAAAGCCCGCCCATATTCATCCGACCGACCCGACGCAGCCCGACTCACATATCCACAACACTCGACTCGAAATAGGAAGAAGCGCTCATCCAGTTCCTCCGTGAGAATCGGGACATTTTTGCATGGAAGCCGGTGACATGCCAGTGTGTACCTGGGAATCGGCTGAGCATCGCCACGAAGTCGACAAGACAACGAAACCAACGAAAGAGCATCTTGGCGGTCCGCCCCCGTAAGAGAAAGGCTATTGGTGAAGAAGTGGCTCGATTGTTGACGGCAGGATTTATCCGAGAGATTTACCACTCGAGTGGCTCGCTAATGTCGCCATGGTCCCCAAGAAGGATAATTCACTCCGCATGTGCATTGATTTTAAGCACATTAATCGGGCCTGCCCGGGATCATTTTCTCTCCCCGCATCGATCAAATTGTCGACTCGACCGCGGGTGTGAGAGATTGTCTTTTCTAGATGCATATTCCGGTATCATCGATCCGTGCATATGGACCCGACGAAATAAAAACAGCTTTCATCACTCCATTCGGTGCTTCGCTATATCACCATGCCATTCGCCTCAAGAATGCCGGAGCCACATTCATGCGAATGATTGAAGTGTCTTCTCCTCGGATCACCGGAATGTGGAAGCGTATATGGATGATATCGTCGTTAAGTCGCGAAAAGGTTCCGACCTGCTCGCTGACCTCGCCGAAACATTTGCCAACCTCCGAAGGTACGATATCAAGCTCAATCCGTCAAAGTGCACATTCGGAGTTCCTGGTGGAAAATTACTCGGTTTTCTCGTTTCCGAACGAGGAATCGACGCTAACCCAGAGAAGATCGGCACTATTCTCCGAATGAAACGCCCCGTGCGAGTACACGACGTCCAGAAGCTTACTGGATGCTTGGCCGCTTTAAGTCGATTCATCTCACGACTCGGTGAAAAGGCATTACCTCTTTACCGACTGATGAAGAAGGCTGACAAGTTCGAGTGGACTCCTGAAGCTGATGCAGCGTTTGCCGAGCTAAAGCTCGCTCTCCACCCAGCCGGTGCTTGCTTGCTCCAATCAGCAAAGAGCCTCTGTTGCTTTACATTGCAGCCAATCGGACAAGTTGTCGGGCCTCGGCTTACGGCCGAGCGGGAAGAGGAAGGAAAGGCCTTCAAAGTTCAACGCCCGTATTATTTGTCCGAAGTTTTGACTCCATCCAAGCAGAGATACCCTCATTATCGTAAGCTTGTGTATGGTATATACATGACCACAAAGAAGGTTGCTCACTATTTCTCGATCATTACTGTCACGATCGTCGCGACGCCCTTTATCGTAGATCTTGCATAATGAGACGCAACCGGTCGAGTGGCGAAGTGGGCGATTGAACTTCTTCCCTTGATATCAAATTCGAGGCAAAGAAAGCCATTAAGTCCTGTGCTATAGCGGATTTCCTTGCCGAGTGGATTGAATAACAAAGAACCGACTGAAGTTCACTCGAGCATTGGACCATGTTCTTCGATGGCTCCAAGATGCTGAATGGTTCAGTGTTTGGGTTGTTCTGGTTTCCCCGGAGGAGATAAGCTTAAGTATGTGCTCCAGATTCACTTTGATTCCTCCAACAATGAGGCAGAGTATGAGGCCCTTTTATATGGATTAGCATGGCCATCTCACTCGGCGTCCGTCGCCTGATGGTTTATGGCGACTCAGATCTAGTGGTCAATCAAGTGATGAAGGAGGACGTGAGAAGCCCAAGTTATGACTGGATACTGCAATGCAAAGTGAGGAAGCTGGAAAAGAAGTTTGAGGGTTGAGCTCCATCACATCCCCGACTGAAAAATCAGGCAGCAGATGATCTGGCGAAGATAGGGTCCAAGAGGGAAGCCATTCCGAGTGGCGTGTTTTTGGAACATATACACACTCCGTCACTCAAAGAAGATCCCTACACAGAAGAAGCTCCACAACCCAGGAGTGCCACGGACTCGACCAAGTTGAGGTCCCGGCAGTGGTCGACTTGGTCATGGAGGTTTTAGTGGTCACTCCCGATTGGACAATTCCATATATTGCGATATCCCGAGAAAGGAACTCCCGGAAGATGAGGAAGAGGCTCGCAGATCGTCCGTCGATCCAAAGCCTTTACCGTTATCAATGAGCGAGTTATACGAGAAAGCCCAACGAGTCGGACAAAATGCATAACGCCAGAAGAAGGTCGAGCCATTCTCAATGATATCCACTGGGACCTGTGGTCACCATCGCCCTTCTCGGACCATTGTAGCCAAAGCATACCGAGCTGGGTTTTACTCGCCAAGAGCAAATGAGATGGCGAAAGAAATAGTGGACAAGTGCGAAGGATGCCGCCTTCTACTCAATATGTCACACAAGCTCAGGTCAGCCTTGAAGACCATTCCGCTCGTCTGGCCTTTCGCAGTATGGGGGTTGGACATGATCAGTCCCTTGCGAACGGGACGGAGCGGCTTCACGCATGTACTGGTAGCAGTCGACAAGTTCACCAAGTGGATTGAGGCTAAGCCAATCAAAAAACTTGATGCCGGTACTGCTGTTTCCTTCATCCGAAAGTTGACGTTCAGGTATGGAGTCCCGCACAAAGATTATCACGACAATGGGTCGAATTTTGACTCGAAGAATTCAAGGATTTTGCAACTCCCAAGGCATACGAAGTCGACTACGCTCAGCTTGCCCATCCACGATCGAATGGACAGCGTAACGAGCCAATGGACTAATCCTCAAGGGTTTGAAGCCCCGCTTGATGCGAGATCTCAAGCATGCGGCTGGAGCTTGGGTCGATTTAACTTCCTTCGGTGCTTTGGGGTTTGCGGACCACGCCTAATCGGTCGATCGGGAGAACTCCTTTCTTCCCGGTCTATGGGGCGAAGCAGTTTTACCGAAAGATCTCCTTCACAATGCTCCACGAATTGAACTTTATAATGAAGCGTAAGCTGAGCAAGCACGCCAGACGCAATGACCTCTGGAAGAGGAAAGAGAAATGGCTCGATCCGCCGACCATTTACCAAATAAGACTTGCGCGCCTGACGCCGTAAATGTGCGAGGTCGAGCCTTCCAGAAGGAGATCCGGTCCTTCGAGTGGATCAGCGAAGCAACATAAACTCGCTCCCTCATGGGAAGGTCCTTCATCGTCACAAAGGTGCTCCACAATGGGGCATATCGCCTCTACAATGTCGAACACGATATCGATGAGCCCCAGCTTGAATGCGGATCTGCTCCGCCTGCTTTACACTTAAAGTTTTTCACTCGGAAGAATTGTAATAAAGTACTTTTGTAGCTCACGAGCTTTGAAGTAATAGTGTCACAACTCCTTCATAATTTTTGTCACTTTTTATTTCGTCGAGTAAAATTTTCACTTCCCCAGTGGGTGGCTTAGGCGCCGAACCGCTCCGCCTAAGTGTTTTACAAATCCCACCGAGTGGTAAGCCGGACTTCCACTCGGGGCTTAGCTGCAGCCTCGCTCGCCTAAGTTTTTATAAATCCCACCGAGTGGTAAGCGGACTTCCACCGGGGGCTTAGCTGCAGCCGGTGCTCGCCTAAGTTATTAAAATCCCACCGAGTGGTAAGCCGACTTCCACTCGGGGCTTAGCTGCAGCCTGCTCGCCTAAGTTTTTTTAAAATCCCACCGAGTGGTAAGCGGACTTCACTCGGGGCTTAGCTGCAGCTCGATGCTCGCCTAAGTTATTAAAATCCCACCGAGTGGTAAGCCGACTTTCACTGGAGGCTTAGCTGCAGATCCAAGGACTCGCCTAAGTATGAAGTATACTAGCAAGGAAAACAAATGCGCAGGTCGGCTGCGCACCTCTACCCTCTCCTCCGAGCTACACCATAAGTATGATGTGCGATTGCAAGGAAGACGGTGCAGGTCGATTGCGACCCTCTTCTCCGAAAGCTTCACAAATACAACAGAATCCACCGAGTGGAGAGCAAACCTCCCACTGGGGCTTAGCCGCAGCCCAGTAGCTCGCCTAAGATAAAAGAAATCCTCACCGAGTGAAGAGCAAACCTCTCACTGGGGCTTAGCTTGCAGCCAGTGCTCGCCTAAGATAAAGAAATCCTACGAGTGGAGAGCAAACCTCCCACTCGGAGGCTTAGCTGCAGCCCAGCCGCCTAAGATAAAGAATCCTCCAGAGTGGAGAGCAAACCTCCCACTCGGGGCTTAGCTGCAGCCCAGTGCCGCCTAAGATAAAGAAATCCTACCGAGTGAAGAGCAAACCTCTCACTGGGGCTTAGCTGCAGCCCGGTGCTCGCCTAAGGTATAGGAAATCCTACCGAGTGAAGAGCAAACCTCTCACTGGGGCTTAGCTGCAGCCTGCTTCGCCTAAGGAATAAGTCGATGATGAGTCGGCATCTCGCTGTTAACTCAAAGAGCAATTCAAGCCAAGGGCAATCATAGCCAAACCTCCAATCCAAATTTAGGTTGACACCTAAAGTAACCGAGAGTGCTCGGGCACTAAGCCCTGTTAAAGTTTTATCGGTTACAACTTCACTCGACATACCGAGGCAAATTTAAGGTCAAGGAAAGTTTTTACCCCTCACCGTGGAGGGCTGGATGGAGCAACGAACTCGTCAAGATCAATCCGTCGGCAATCCAGCGTGGCAGCAGCGATGAAAGTCTCCATGAAGGTCTGAAGTCGTGCTTTTTGGTGTTGGCCACTCGGAGCCGCCACTTATCTTCTCGAGCTTCCTTGCAATGGACTCGCATTATTGTGACACGCCCGCGTCCGCACCGAGTCAAGATTTCTTCCACTCTTGCACTCGGTCGTGGGCAGCGCGTTGATCGAGCCATCAATGACTCAAGGTCATTTTGGAGTGTTTCATTGGGCCAGCGCCGAGTCAATGCGGATGTAGCCACCTTCGATCTTGCGAGATAATCCACAACAGCAGAACGCGATTCCAAATGGAAGATGTTCATGGCAGTTTCATCGCTCACCGGGAATTGACAGGTCAAGGTTCGCCTCTCGGTGGCTGGTTTCTTCTTCAAAGTTACGGCAGAACTCTGCATAGACAAAACCTCGAGTCAGGAAAACAGTCGAATGGAAACATAACAGTTGGGAGGATTGGTCGAGTGGAGAAGGTTACCTTCGAGCTTAAGGAACAATTTCTTAGCAAGACCACTCAAGAAGCTTTCCAGCTCGTTCTTCTTCCCAGCCAGCTTGGAGGATCTTATCGGTCGAGTTCTTCTTGTCGCCCTTCATTCGCCAAGATCCTCGCCGGCAGCCGCAGAGCAGCCTTCAGATCGGCGTTATCCTCGTTCGAGCTTGGCAACCGAGGCCAATTTTTCATCAGCAAGCTTGATCTTCTCGCATACAGCTCAAGCTCCTTCTTCCTTTGAGCCTCCTTCACCTTGCTCAGAATCGCAGCAAAGTCAAACTTGAAGCAAGTGGGAGGAGGACAGAGTCGTCGAAATCTCACCAAACATACCTTTGGTCTCCTCCTTCGCCTTCACGATTCTCTTGCACCGCTTTCAAGTCCAACTCGAGCTGAATATGCTTCGCCCAGCTTCAAGATAGCGTGCCGCAAGATCACAAGATTTCTACGAAGAGTCAGCTTGCAAAAATATCGAGATAATCCACTTCGAGTGAATCAAGAAGAATTAGGCGTTTAAGACTACAATCGAATGCAAGCATTCAACCGTAGTCTCGGGATTACACCTGGGTGCACTCAGCAGGCCCCCATCGGTCTTATTCACATAGTCGACCAATCGACCAAGATAAAAAAAGCGAGTCGACCAATCGACCGGTTCCATTCTTAGTAAGTTTAAGACGAGTCACCGACGACCCAAAAAAAAAAAAATCGACCAACGACGGTGCTTCAGACTGTAATCAATCGCGCCATCGACCACGCCTGGGATTACACCCAAGGGTGCACTCAGCGTGCCCCCACCGGTCTCGTAAATACATTCGCTTCATTCGAGTGATGATCAATATTTATTTATGAAGTTTAAGACCGATCGCCAGCAATGACCTTAGCCTGGGGATTACACCCAGCGGGTGCACTCAGCGTGCCCCGCTAACACGGAGTTTTTATCGACACACCCAAGGGTGACTGCTATTGCTATAAATTTCGAAAGAAAAGTTTTGATAGCATATCCTAACAGCAATGTGGTGGTCGATCGACCAACATTGCTCAAGGGCGAGCTGCATCATAAGCTGCTTGGCTCGCATCCCGAGCGATCTTCACCGCTTCCATCATGATCCCCGCTTGACGGATCGCCTCCTTAGCAAAGATCGCCTTGGTCCTCCCGGGCGTGGTGCGTGGTGAAGATCGAAGGTTGTCCAAAGACTCGGCGGTGGGCCGAGCATCGGTCGGCAAGACACGCTGAAGGTCACGCAGATGTCGAAAAGCCGCCCTCCCTTCCGTCACGACGGTCTCGGGCGCCGTCGCACCTCGGGTTTCTCTCGCCGAGATGCCTTCCTACTCCTCCTAGCCCTCGGTGGCTCCTCATCCTCATCATCGCCGTCGGGAAGAGTGATGATGTTATCGGTTGAGCTTGAAAAAGAGTTAAAGTCGAAATCTTGAGTCATCGACTAAGAGCAAGAATTAAGGATATAATACCAAGATTTGAGGTGGCGGCGTCTTCCATCTCATGGTCGTCGACACTTAGCTGAGGTTTCCAGTCGCAGACCTTTGAAAATCCAAGAATCACCGACCGATTCAAGTTTCAATCGAGATAAAATCTATATAGAACATGAGAATTTAAGCAATATGTTTACCCTGAGATGGTGGGGATGGACACTTTCATTTTTGGCAGAGGCTTGGTTGTCCTCGGCGGAACTACCTTCGCCTGCTTTGGCGCTTTCTCAGTCGGCACCGGTGAAGCGGTTCGAGGGTGTTTGGTCGATCATGAGGCGATCGCAACTCCCTTACCGCGCTCACCCGAGGGTCGTGGCACAAGTTTTGACCGCCTTTCCGAAGCGGTGGTGCGACTTCCTCCTCTTCGTCCTCGTCATCATCATCCTCGTCATCATCATCATCATCGCCGCTGCCGCGTCTCCTCGCAGCGCTCTGAGTCCCACTCTTCTTGACTCTCGCCTCATCTGGCTTCACCCTCCTCAGTCGGAATCTGGGCGCCATTGGGCATTGAATACAGCTCGGTGAAGGCCTGGAAGTATTGAAGCAGAGTTCAGTCGACCAAGTTACAGAAACACACTCGGCGGCATATACAATGAAAAATGTAACAAGTGTACCTTATCTGGAACGCAGTCACGATCAAGCGGAGAAATCCTCCGGGATCCGCGAGGATTGTCCTTGTTTCCAGTGATTGAAGCCATCCATCTTTCCACTACGGCATCGTCGACTGCCTCCGGGTGGACGCGAGTCTCGTCTTCGGTGCCGCAATACAACCACATACGATGACTCGAACCAAGGGGCTGGATTCGCCCCAAGAAAAACCTCCAGAGATCCATGCCACCACTCCGTCCCCTAACCAGCTGCACCACTCGGTCCATCAGCATCTTCACTTCAGCCCTCTTCAGAACAACCTTCGTGGAGGAGGGTTTATTCACTCGACTCATGGTAAATTCTGCGAGGCTGGCCGATCGCCTTGCGCCGTCTCGCTCCGCAATAGAACCAGGTCGATTGCCAACCCCCGAGCGACTCGGGAAAATGCATAGCCGAAAGGTGCTTTTGCTCCTCAACCGGACTCCTAAACCACCACACATCCGGACTACTTGGGTCTTCTCGTCACGGGGCTTGCCTTCTTCACGGTCCGGGGCGACACGTGAAGATGTACTTGAACAAACCCGGTCGCGATCGACAACCCAAGAAGTTTTCAGACATAGACACAAACGCGGCAAGGTATGCGATGGAGTTTGAGTAAAATGGTGGAGCTGGGCTCAAGAAATTCAGAAAACCTCGAAAGAAGACACTCGGTGGCAGCGAAAAACCCGGTCGACATGGGTGGCCAAAAGCACGACTCACCCTCTTACGGTTGAGGCTGCCACTCGACCGAAGCCTCGCGTCTGCGGGGAATCAATCCGTCATCAGCCATATCAAGGAGATCTTTCACCCCGATCGCCGATTGATCCAGCCTCCAACCCAACCTTTTCGGCAAAGTTGGATCTCGACGAGCCACCGCGACCGTGGATCTCCCTTCGCCTTCTCGCCACCGACGCTTTCTCCGCCGACGCTTTTCTTCGACGCTTCGCTCCAGATCGTCGTCTTCTCCTTGCCCATGACCGCCGGCGGAATGCGCAAGGAGAGAGATGGCAAGAGAGCAGCGGCGGAGGTGGAGAGCGGAGACGGAGAGAACGGGGGAGGAAGAACAAGGCACTGTGCATGAGCCTCCGGAGATACATTTATAGCATCCTTCCGAGTGGATGACAGTGGACCCAAGCAATCCAATCATATCCCGAGCAGCCATACACAAGGCGCGATACGTGGCGGAGAAAGCGGCGCGAAAATCGAGGCGCCCCGTTATGTCCCATCTAAGCGCCGCAGATCTGCTCCGCTTTCGCTTTCCGAAATTTCAGATCCCGCGAGATCCGCTGAGCGACGGATCATCACAAAGTGCAAGATCTCCTGCGATCCGTTACTCGTATAGCAAAGGAAGTCACTCGACTAAAGAACAAGAATGGATCAAGTCGATGAAGGAAAGTTTCTTGTTATCAACAAAGAAGATCTTGATCCGAGACAACACGTAGCTGTAATGCAAAAGCGATCGGAAACAACGCCAACTCCTCCTTCACTCAAAGCCTCAATCCATTTGGGGGCTAATGATGGATTCATGTACCTAGGGTAGGGTCATAGGCCCGACCTAAACATCCTACCCAAGGGCACTTTCGCAGAAGAGGTCATCTTCCATCGACCATAGAGGATCCACTCGACTAGACCGGAAGGACTCACCATGGAAGACTCACTCGACCATGAAGACTCACTCGACCATCGAGAAGGTCAAGGCACTCCCAGCCAAAGCAGTTTGCTATTGAATAGACTTAATGATAGTTAAAGCACCTTATGAGGGACGCACAAGAACCCCTTTAGCTTAATGTACTTTATTCCTTCCATTACGTGGGCTGGCGGGGTCCTGGCGCACTCTATATAAGCCACCCCCCTCCACAGATAGAAGGGTTCAGATTCTTGTAATACTCATACTCATAATCCACTCGACCGCCTCAGGGCTCCGAGACGTAGGGCTGTTACTTCCTCCGAGAAGGGCCTGAACTCGTACATCCTTTGTCTCCACAACTGCTCCATAGCTAGGACATCGCCTCCTTAACCTACCCCTACTTCTCTCATGTCGGACTTAGAACCACGACACCGGTTCTGCTCCGGATTGAACTCCCACAAATTGAATGCCCGTTTGGCATGGGAGGATCCGCCGGATGAGCATGACTTGGACCACGCCGACGCAGCCCGAGCCTATTGCTCACCATCTTCTTGATGCAGGCTCGAGTCCCGCCACCTCCATCGGATTGCCCCACCGCAAGCCCTTCTCTTTCCAGAGGTGAGCTGCGTGGGGATGCCGATCTAAACTTCGGGGCCGCCACCATGTAGGTTTGCGTGGCTCGGTGATGTAGAACCACCCCGATTGCCACCCCTTGACGGAATCCACAAAGGCCCCTTTGAGCCAAAGGACGTTGAGCAATTTGCCCAACATGGCGCCTCCGATTCTCGCTTATGCGTGCCCTTCACAACCTTCGCTTGACGTTGAAGGTCTTGAGCCACAGCCGGCGGGGGCGGATGCAGGAAGGCCTCGCACACAACGATGAACGCCGAGATGTTGAGGATGAAGTTCGGCGCCGTCGTGGAAATCCAGCCGTAGTAAAACATGAGCCCCGGACAAATGGATGGAGCGGAAAGCCCACCATGGAGGAAGTGGGGAGGAAGACGACCCTCTCATGAGGCCTGGGGTAGGGATGAGCTGCCCTTTGTCGGGCAGCCGATCGCGCGATATCGCTGGAAAGGTATCCGCGCTGCGCGAGCTTGGTGATGTCCTCCTCCTTAGCGGTGGAGGCTAACCATTTGCCTCCCCTCCCCCGGACATATTCGGAGAAGGTCGAGTCAAGATGCGCTGGCTTGGGCGTTGGAGCTTGAGTGCGCGGAGATGGATAATCAAAGGAGGAAGAAGGCGAGGTGAGAAGGTGAATCTTATCCCTTATATATAGGCGATCTAACTCAAGTCGCCCCCCACCGGCCCGGTAAAACTCGCTTATCTCCCAAGCGCCACCATCAATGGCGCG
The DNA here is from genome assembly GCA_021437245.1 of Aegilops speltoides. Lineage (NCBI taxonomy): Eukaryota > Viridiplantae > Streptophyta > Magnoliopsida > Poales > Poaceae > Aegilops > Aegilops speltoides. The sequence goes on along the minus strand of CM038147.1, from coordinate 455,577,080 downwards.
TTGGGTTACCCACGTCCGTATTGATGAGAATCCCGAAATAAGGGGAACACGATCTCTGCTTCGACAAGACGTGCCAAGGAAACCGCTTCGCTAAACGTGCTGAGGCGGTATGGTAAAAAACGATTCAAACAAAGGCTTGGTACATCAGCAGATTGAACTAAGTGTACATTTTATTCTCTCTATGGTGGAATGTGGAATTTATTTTGCAGAGCCGGACACTATCCTGGTGTTCATGATCTTCTCTGGATTATTCAAGGGAGGAACCCGCCTTGCAATGCCAAACATTATGCACGCCGGACTTATCGTCATTGAAGCCTGGTTCAGGGGCTACTGAGGGAGTCCTGGACTAGGGGGTGTCCGGACAGCCGGACTATCATTATCTGCCGGACTCCAAGACTACGAAGATACATGATTGAAGACTCCGTCCCGTGTCCGGATGGGACTTTCCTTGGCGTGGAAGGCAAGCTTGGCAATACGGATATGTAGATCTCCTACCATTGTAACCGACTCTGTGTAACCCTAGCCTCCTCCGTGTCTATATAAACCGGAGGGCTTTAGTCCGTAGGACAACATACATTACAACAATCATACCATAGGCTAGCTTCTAGGGTTTAGCCTCCTTGATCTCGTGGTAGATCCACTCTTGTACTACCCATATCATCAATATTAATCAAGCAGGACGTAGGGTTTTACCTCCATCAAGAGGGCCCGAACCTGGGTAAAAACATCGTGTCCCTCGTCTCTTGTTACCATCCGCGTAGACGCACAGTTCGGGACCCCCTACCCGAGATCCGCCGGTTTTGACACCGACACTCCCCTCCTCCACAAGCATCAATCCATGGCTTGCTCGAAACAACGAGTGCCTCCAACATTCAACGGGTCCCAAGGGGAGTTTTGTTTGCAATTATTTTGATTTAGTTTGCATAAAGCATGGGACTGGGCATCCCGGTGACCAGCCATTTTCTCGTGAATGAGGAGCGGAGTCCACTCCTCTTGAGAATAACCCGCCTAACACGAAAGATAATGGCAGCCCTAGTTGATATATGAGCTATTCGAGCATGCAAAACAGAATGTTTATTTGAAGGTTTAGAGTTTGGCACATACAAATTTACTTGGAACGGCAGGTAGATACCGCATATAGGAAGGTATAGTGGACTCATATGGAATAACTTTGGGGTTTAAGGGATTGGATGCACAAGCAGTATTCCCGCTTAGTACAAGTGAAGGCTAGCAAAAGATTGGGAAGCGACCAACTAGAGAGCGACAACAGTCATGAACATGCATTAAAATTAATAAACATTGAATACAAGCATGAGTAGGATATAATCCACCATGAACATAAATATTGTGAAGGCTATGTTGATTTGTTTCAACTACATGCGTGAACATGTGCCAAGTCAAGTCACTTAAATCATTCAAAGGAGGATACCACCCCATCATACCACATCACAACCATTTGAATAGCATGTTGGCACGCAAGGTAAACCATTATAACTCATAGCTAATCAAGCATGGCACGATCAACTATGATCTCTAATTGTCATTGCAAACATGTTTATTAATAATAAGCTGAATCAAGAATGATGAACTCATCATATTTACAAAAACAAGAGAGGTCGAGTTCATACCAGCTTTTCTCATCTCAGTCAGTCCATCATATATCATCATGATTGCCTTTCACTTGCACGACCGAACGATCTGAATAATAATAAGAGTGCACGTGCATTGGACTAAGCTGGAATCTGCGAGCATTCAATAAACAAGAGAAGACAAGGCAATATGGGCTCTTGGTTAAATCAACAATGATGCATATAAGAGCCACTTCAACAATTTAATCATGGTCTTCTCCTACTGACCCCCCCCCCCCAAAATAAACTATTTACACGGGAAAGCTCCCAACAAGCAAAAGAAGAACGGGAAGTATTTTTGGGTTTTCTTTTTAATTACTATAGCAAAGATATAAACTACTACTAATAATTTTTTTTTGGTTTTTTCTTAAGGTTTATTAAACACACAAGAAGAAAGCAGGAAAAAGAAAATAAACTAGCATGGATATTAAAGTGAACGGGTATGAGCCCCGACATCTAGCAATGAGTGTCTGTGAACATGAATGTAATGTCGGTGGGAAATACGTACTCCCCCAAGCTTAGGCTTTTGGCCTAAGTTGGTCTATTGCCAGGGATAGCCTGGCGGATACCCGTAGGTGAAGCTGGGTCGCATCAGCGATGAAGAAGACTCGATCGCCATCGGCTGGCACCACCTCTGGATCCCAAGAATAAACAGACTGTCGTGGAGGCTCATCTTGTGGCTCCGGTTCCGGGGCTGGTGTAGGATTCCGATAGGCTTGAACAGCCGCCAACGGAACGATGTGAGGACCTGCAGACAAGTTAAACAAAGAAGGAGCAGGCAAAGTAATAGTCTCAGGGTGATGTTTATCAAAGTATAATTTATATTTGAGCTCCCCTTCACGACTCTTAACAAGAAATTAATGCGCTAGCGTACTCTTATAATCTAAATAAGCATGGGGCAACGATGTTTCTTCTTTCTCCTCATGCGTAATAGGTATTTCAAAATATTCAGCTAGGCGCGAAGCATAAATGCCTCCAAAGATAGGGCCCTTAGTACGGTTCAGACTTAACCGTCTAGCAACAATTCCACCCATACTAAAAGACTTATTGCGGTGTAAACCATGGAACAAAATAATAATATTAGGAACACTAAGGTTTCCATAGTTCCCACTGAAGGAAATATGCCCTAGAGGCAATAATAAAGTTATTATTTATTTCCTTATTTCATGATAAATGTTTATCATTCATGCTAGAATTGTATTAACCGGAAACATGATACATGTGTGAATGCATAGACAAAACAATATGTCACTAGTATGCCTCTACTAGACTAGCCTGTTAATCAAAGATGGTTATGTTTCCTAACCATGAACAAAGAGTTGTTATTTGATTAACAAGGTCACATCATTAGTAGAATGATCTGATTGACATGACCCATTCCATTAGCTTAGCACACGATCGTTTAGTATGTTGCTACTTGCTTTTATCCATGACTTATACATGTTCCTGTAACTATGAGATTATGCAACTCCGCTTACGGGAGGAACACTTTGGTGCTACCAAACGTCACAACGTAATCGGGTGATTATAAAGGAGTACTACAGTGTCTCCAAAGGCGATGTTGGGTTGGCGATTTGAGATTAGGTTTTGTCACTCCGATTGTCGGAGAGGTATCTCTGGGCCCTCTCGGTAATACACATCACTTAAGCCTTGCAAGCATTACAACTAATGAGTTAGCTGTGAGATGATGTATTACGGAACGAGTAAAGAGACTTGCCGGTAACGAGATTGAACTAGGTATTGGATACCGACGATCGAATCTCGCAAGTAACATACCGATGACAAAGGGAACAACGATGTTGTTATGCGGTCCGACCGATAAAGATCTTCAGAGAATATGTAGGAGCCAATATGGGCATCCAGGTCCCGCTGTTGGTTATTGACCGGAGACGTGTCTTGGTCATGTCTACATTGTTCTCGAACCGTAGGGTCCGCACGCTTAAGGTTTCGATGATGCTTATATTATGAGTTTATGTATTTTGATGTACCAAGGAGTTCGAGTCCCTGATGTGATCACGGACATGACGAGGAGTCTCAAATGGTCGAGACATAAAGATTGATATATTGAAGCCTATATTTGGAGTTCGAATGGTTCCGGTGAAATCGGATTTTACCGAACAGGGGGTTACCGAACCTCCCGGGGTTATTGGGCCTTAGTGGGCCACGAGGGAGAAGAGGAGGGGCGGCCAGGGCAGGCCGCGCCTCCCCTAGTCCGAATAGGACAAGGAGGGGGCGGCGCCCCTTCCCTCTTCCTCCCCCAATCCTACTCCAACTAGGAAGGGGGAGTCCTACTCCTGGGAGTAGGACTCCTCCGCACGCCTCCCTTGGGCGGCCGCACCTCCCCTTGCTCCTTTATATACGGGCAGGGGGGCACCCTAGAACACACAAGTTTGATCTACGGATCGCTCCTTAGCCGTGTGGTGCCCCTCCACCATATTCCACCTCGGTCATATCGTCAAAGCTTAGCGGCTCACTGCCGATAAAACATCAAGATCGTCACCACGCCGTCGTCTCGACGGAACTCTCCTCGACACTCGGTTGGATCGAGTTCGAGGGACGCCATCGAGCTGTACGTGTGTCAAGAACTCGGGGCGCCGGAGTAACGGCGCGGGATCGGTTGGATCGCGAGGAGAACGTCGACTACTTCCTCTACATTGTGATCGCTTCCGCCTCGGTCTCACGAGGGTACGAGACAACACTCTCCTCTCGCTGCTATACATCACCATGATCTTGCGTGTGCGTAGGAAATTTTTGAAATTACTACGCTCCCCAACAAAGGGTATCCAAGCCAGGTTTTTATGGTTTGATGTTTTGCACGAGTAGAACACAAGTGAGTTGTGGGCGATACAAGTCATACTACCTACCAAAGATGTCATACTTTGGTTCAGCGGTATTGTGAGATGAAGCGGCCTGGACCGACATTACGCCAGACGCTTACGCGAGACTGGTTTCACCGCCACGAGCACTCGTTGCTTAAAGGTGACCGGTGGGTGTCTGTCTCTCTCACTTTAGTTGAACTGAGTGTGGCTACGCCCGTCCTTGAGAAGGTTAAACGGAGTCTATTTGACGAAGTATCGTTGTGGTTTTGATGCGTGGGTGAGATTGGTTCTTGCTTAAGCCCGTAGCAGCCACGTAAAATTTGCAACAACAAAGTAGAGGACGCCTAACTTGTTTTTGCAGGGCATGTTGTGATGTGATATGGTCAAGACGTGATGCTATATTGTATGAGATGATCATGTTTTGTAACCGGTTATCGGCAATCGGCAGGAGCCATATGGTTGTCGCTTATTGTATGAAATGCAATGCTTCGTAATGCTTTACTTTATCACTAAGCGGTAGCGATAGTCGAGAAGCATAAGATTGGCGAGACGACAACGATGCTACGATGGAGATCAAGGTGTCGCGCGGTGACGATGGTGATCATGATGGTGCTTTGCGGAGATGGAGATCACGAAGCACAAGATGATGATGACCATATCATATCACTTATATTGATTTGCATGTGATGTTTATCTTTTATGCATCTTATCTTGCTTTGATTGACGGTAGCATTATAAGATGATCTCTCACTAAATTATCAAGAAGTGTTCTCCCTGAGTATGCACCGTTGCCAAAGTTCGTCGTGCCCAGACACCACGTGATGATCGGGTGTGATAAGCTCTACGTCCATCTACAACGGGTGCAAGCCAGTTTTGCACACACAGAATACTCGGGTTATACTTGACGAGCCTAGCATATGCAGATATGGCCTCGGAACACGGAGACCGAAAGGTCGAGCGTGAATCATATAGTAGATATGATCAACATAAGATGTTCACCATTGAAAACTACTCCATTTCACGTGATGATCGGTTATGGTTTAGTTGATTTGGATCACGTGATCACTTAGATGACTAGAGGGATGTCTGTCTAAGTGGGAGTTCTTAAGTAATATGATTAATTGAACTTAAATTTATCATGAACTTAGTACCTGATAGTATCTTGCTTGTTTATGTTTGATTGTAGATAGATGGCTCGTCTTTGTTCCGTTGAATTTTAATGCGTTCCTTGAGAAAGCAAAGTTGAAAGATGATGGTAGCAATTACACGGATCGGGTCCGAATCTCGAGGATTATCCTCATTGCTGCACGTAAGAGTTACGCCCCGATGCACCGCTAGGTGCCAGACTCGCTTCTTGCAGCAACACCGGATGTTATGAACGTCTGGCAGAGCAAAGCGATGACTACTCTATAGTTCAAGCAGCCATGCTTTACGGCTTAGAACCGGACTTCAACGACGTTTTGAACGTCATGGAGCATATGAGATGTTCCAGAGTTGAAGTTGATATTCCAACAGAATGCCCGATTGAGAGATATGAAGTCTCCAATAAGTTCTATAGCTGCAAGATGGAGGAGAATAGTTCGTCGGTGAGCACATACTCAAAATGTCCGGGTATTACAATCACTTGACTCAACTGGGAGTTAATCTTCCGGATGATTGTGTCATTGATGAATTCTTCAATCACCGCCACCAAGCTACAAAGGCTTCGTGATGAACTATAATATGCAAGGGTTAGTAAAGACTATACCGAGCTCTTCGCAATGCTAAAGGCTGCGGAGGTAGAAATCAAGAAGGAGCATCAAGTGTTGATGGTCAATAAGACCACTAGTTTCAAGAAGAAAGGCAAAGGGAAGAAGAAGGAACTTCAAGAAGAACAGCAAGCAAGTTGTGCTCAGAGAAGAAACCCAAGTCTGGCCCTAAACCTGAAATCGAGTGCTTCTCTTCGCAAGCGGCATCGTCACTAGAAGCGGAACTGCCCAAGTATTTGGCGGATAAGAAGGATGGCAAGGTGAACAAAGGTATATGTGATATACATGTTATTGATGTGTACCTTACTAGAGCTCGCAGAGCACCTAGGTATTTGATACTGGTTCATGCTAATATTTGCAACTCAAACAGGACTACGGATTGCTTAACACCGCAAAGGACGAGGTGACGATCGCGCTGGGAAATGGTTCCAAAGTCGATGTGATCGCGGTCGGCACGCTACCTCTACATCTACCTTCGGATTAGTTTTAGACCTAAATAATTGTTATTTGGTGCTGCGTTGAGCATGAACATTATATCTGGATCTTGTTTGATGCGAGACGGTTATTCATTTAAATCGAGAATAATGGTTGTTCTATTTATATGAGTAATATCTTTTATGGTCATGCACCCTTGAAGAGTGGTCTATTTTGATGAATCTCGATAGTAGTGATACACATATTCATAATGTTGAAACCAAAAGATGCAGAGTTGATAATGATAGTGCAACTTATTTGTGGCAATCGCCGCTTAGGTCATATCGGTGTAAAGCGCATGAAGAAACTCCATATTGATGGACTTTTGGAGTCACTTGATTATGAATCACTTGGCACTTATGAACCGTGCCTCATGGGCAAGATGACTAGAACCCGCTTCTCCGGTACTATGGAGAGAGCAACAGATTTGTTGGAAATCATACATCTGATGTATGTGGTCCGATGAATGTTGAGGCTCGTGGCGGATATCGTTATTTTCTCACCTTCACAGATGATTTAAGCAGATATGGGTATATCTACTTAATGAAACATAAGTCCTAAACATTTGAAAAGTTCAAAGAATTTCAGAGTGAAGTTGAAAATCATCGTAATAAGAAAATTAAATTTCTACGATCGATCGTGGAGGTGAATATTTGAGTTACGAGTTTGGTCTACATTTGAAACAATGCGAATAGTTTCAACTCACGCCACCCGAACACCACAGCGTAATGGTGTGTCCGAACGTCAGAATCGTACTTTACTAGATATGGTGCGATCTATGATGTCTCTTACAGATTTACCGCTATCGCTTTTGGGGTTATGCTCTAGAGACGGCCGCATTCACACCGAATAGAACACCGTCAAAATCCGCTGAGACGACACCTTATGAACTATGGTTTAGCAAGAAACCAAAGTTGTCGTTTCTTAAAGTTTGGGGATGCGATGCTTATGTGAAAAAGCTTCAACCCGATAAGCTCGAACCCAAATCGAGAAATGTGTCTTCATAGGATACCCAAAGGAGACAGTTGGGTACACCTTCTATCACAGATCCAAGGCAAGACATTTGTTGTTAAGAATGGATCCTTTCTAGAGAAGGAGTTTCTCTCGAAAGAAGTGAGTGGGAGGAAAGTAGAACTTGATGAGGTAATTGTACCTTCTCCCTTACTTGAAAGTAGTTTGTCACGTAAACCGTTTACGAGACATCTACACCAAGTAGTGAGGAAGTTGATGATGTTGATCATGAAACTTCAGATCAAGTTACTACGTAACCTCGTAGATCAACCAGAGTAAGATCCGCACTGAGTGGTACGGTAATCCTGTTCGGAAATCATGCTACTAGATCATGATGAACCTACGAACTATGAAGAAGCGATGGTGAGCCCAGATTCAAAAATGGCTTGAGGCCATGAAATCTGAGATGGGATCCATGTATGAAAACAAAGTATGGACTTTGGTTGACTTGCCCGAGGGTAGGCAAGCAATAGAAAACAAGTGGATCTTCAAGAAGAAGACCGACGGACGGTAATGTTATCGTTTACAAAGCTCGACTTGTCGCAAAGGGTTTTCGACAAGTTCAAGGGTTGACTACGATGAGACCTTCTCACCCATAGCGATGCTTAAGTCCGTCTCAATCATGTTAGCAATTGCGCATTTTATGATTATGAAATTTGGCAAATGGATGTAAAGACTGCATTCTGAATGGATTTACGAAGAAGAGTTGTATATGATGCAACCGAAGGTTTTATCGATCCAAAGGAGCTAACAAAGTGTGCAAGCTCAGCGATCCATTTATGGACTGGTGCAAGCATCTCGAGTTGGAATAAACACTTTGATAGTGTGATCAAAGCATTTGGGTTCATACAGACTTTTGGAGAAGCCTGTATTTACAAGAAAGTGAGTGGGAGCTCTGTAGCATTTCTGATATTATATGTAGATGACATATTACTGATCGGAAATGATATAGAATTTCTGGATAGCATAAAGGGATACTTGAATAAGAGTTTTTCAATGAAAGACCTCGGTGAAGCTGCTTACATATTGGGCATCAAAATCTATAGAGATAGATCAAGACGCTTAATTGGACTTTCACAAAGCACATACCTTGACAAAATTTTGAAGAAGTTCAAAATGGATCAAGCAAAGAAAGGGTTCTTGCCTGTGTTACAAGGTGTGAAGTTGAGTAAGACTCAATGCCCACCACCGCAGAAGATAGAGAGAAATGAAAGATGTTCCTATGCTTCAGCCATAGGCTCTATCATGTATGCAATGCTGTGTACCGCACTGATGTGTGCCTTGCTATAAGTTTAGCAGGAGGTACCAAAGTAATCCAGAGTGGATCATCGGACAGCGGTCAAGAACATCCCGAAATACCGAAAAGGACTAAGGATATGTTTCTCGTATATGGAGGTGACAAAGAGCTCATCGTGGCACGTTACGTTGATGCAAGCTTTGACACTAATCCGGACGATTCTAAATCGCAAACCGGATAATGATTTACACTAAACGGAGGAGCTGTCGGTTGGTGCGATTCTAAACAAAGCGTTGTGAAGGGATCTACATGTGAAGCGGAATACATAGCAGCTTCGAAGCAGCTAATGAAGGAGTCGGATGAAGGAGTTCATATCCGATCTAGGTGTCATACCTAGTGCATCGGGTCCAATGAAAATCTTCGTGACAATATCGAGCACTTGCCTTGGCAAAGGAATCCAGATTTCACAAGAGGACCAAGCACATCAAGAGACGCTTCAATTCCATCCGGGATCTAGTCCGTGGGAGACATAGAGATTTGCAAGATACATACGGATCTGAATGTAGCAGACCGTTGACTAAGCCTCTTCCACGAGCAAAACATGATCAACACCAAGACTCCATGGGTGTTAGAATCATTACTATGTAATCTAGATTATTGACTCTAGTGCAAGTGGGAGATCAAGGAAATATGCCCTAGAGGCAATAATAAAGTTATTATTTATTTCCTTATTTCATGATAAATGTTTATCATTCATGCTAGAATTGTATTAACCGGAAACATGATACATGTGTGAATGCATAGACAAAACAATATGTCACTAGTATGCCTCTACTAGACTAGCTTGTTAATCAAAGATGGTTATGTTTCCTAACCATGAACAAAGAGTTGTTATTTGATTAACAAGGTCACATCATTAGTAGAATGATCTGATTGACATGACCCATTCCATTAGCTTAGCACACGATCGCTTAGTATGTTGCTACCGCTTTTATCCATGACTTATACATGTTCCTGTAACTATGAGATTATGCAACTCCGTTTACGGAGGAACACTTTGGTGCTACCAAACGTCACAACGTAATCGGGTGATTATAAAGGAGTACTACAGTGTCTCCAAAGGCGTATGTTGGGTTGGCGATTTCGAGATTAGGTTTTGTCACTCCGATTGTCGGAGAGGTATCTCTGGGCCCTCTCGGTAATACACATCACTTAAGCCTTGCAAGCATTACAACTAATGAGTTAGCTGTGAGATGATGTATTACGGAACGAGTAAAGAGACTTGCCGGTAACGAGATTGAACTAGGTATTGATACCGACGATCGAATCTCGCAAGTAACATACCGATGACAAAGGGAACAACGTATGTTGTTATGCGGTCTGACCGATAAAGATCTTCGGAGAATATGTAGGAGCCAATATGGGCATCCAGGTCCCGCTGTTGGTTATTGACCGGAGACGTGTCTCGGTCATGTCTACATTGTTCTCGAACCGTAGGGTCCGCACGCTTAAGGTTTCATGATGCTTATATTATGAGTTTATGTATTTTGATGTACCAAGGAGTTCGAGTCCCGGATGTGATCACGGACATGACGAGGAGTCTCAAATGGTCGAGACATAAAGATTGATATATTGGAAGCCTATATTTGAGTTCGAATGGTTCCGGTGAAATCGGGATTTTACTAACACCGGGGTTACCGAACCTCCCGGGGTTATTGGGCCTTAGTGGCCACGAGAGAGAAGAGGAGGGCCGGCCAGGGCAGGTCAGCCCCCTCCCCTAGTCCGAATAGGACAAGGGGGGGGCGCCCCTCTTCCCTCTTCCCTCCCCCAATCCTACTCCAACTAGGAAGGGGGAGTCCTACTCCCTGGGAGTAGGACTCCTCCAGCGCCTCCCTTGGGCCGGCCGCACCTCCCCCTTGCTCCTTTATATACGGGGCAGGGGGCACCCTAGAACACACAAGTTTGATCTACGGATCGTTCCTTAGCCGTGTGCGGTGCCCCTTCCACCATATTCCACCTCGGTCATATCGTCGCAAGCTTAGGCGGCTTCTGCGCCGGTAAAACATCAAGATCGCCACCACGCCGTCGGTTGACGGAACTCTCCCTCGACACTCGGCTGGATCGGAGTTCGAGGGACGCCATCGAGCTGTACGTGTGTCAAGAACTCGGGGCGCCGGAGTAACGGCGCCGGATCGGTTGGATCGCGAGGAGAACGTCGACTACTTCCTCTACGCCAGATCGCTTCGCCTTGTCTCGAGGGTACGTAGACATCACTCTCCCCTCTCGTTGCTATACATCACCATGATCTTGCGTGTGCGTAGGAATTTTTTTGAAATTACTACGTTCCCCAACACCCGCGTCCAATCAAGCAACGACTAGCAAATAAGGCAAAGTAGTGTAAAACAGGAAAATGTATGCTAGTAATCCTTGCATCAGAAACCTTCCTGGTTTCTCCCACAGTGATAGTGTTAATAAAAGCTTCTACTTCGTTACGGTGTGGTTCATCCAAGGTGCCCTCAAAGGGTATTTTGCAAACCTCGCAAAATTCAGCTAATGGCATCTCCTTAACAATGTTATATAAATGAAACTCTACTGATGGAGGTGATTTCTTAGGAAAAAAGTAGAAGTTTTGCACAAAAGTATTTGTGAGTAAGAGATACTGATGACGTTGGTCGCGGAGGAAGTCGGTGAGGCCAGCATTCTCAATGAATAAATAGAAATCCTCATAAATCCTGGCTCTCCTCAAGAAGTTATCGGAAGGCCATTCACACGGCCGGACCTCCGCGGTGCGAGGCAAATTAAATTTGGGTTTCTGCTCTTCTTCCTTTTGTTTTTCCTTCGAGCTTCGGCTCGACGAACCCCTCAAAAGTCTCTTCATTATTTTCTGAAATAATCTGAAATTTTTAGTAACTTCAAATAAAAGTGAACCAACTTCAATAAAATTGATAGCAACAACTCCCACAAGTGCCTAGAGCCTATATCAAGCATTAGAACTACTTGGAACCATATAAATTTGGCATGCAAGCTCAAGAACATGGTCATCCATGCAGCATAAATTTGCAATTAATAAAGCACTAGAACAAAAACTAATTGGACCAATGGAGGAGTCACATACCAAGGAACATTCTCCCCAAGCAGTTTTGCGAGAGGTGCTTTGAGCAAGGAGATCGAAAATCACAAAGAACAGGGCCGGAACTCGTGCTTGAGTTGGTTTTTCGGGTTTGTGTGAGGCAGAGGAAGAAGATGGGTGCAGGATAAGTGGAGGAGGGCCACCGTGGGCCCACGAGGCAGGGCGCGCCTGGTGGTAGGGCGCCTCCACCCTCGTGGCTGTGGCAGCTCCTCCGCTGTAATTTTTGCACAAGAATCCTCAAATATTCCCAAAAAATCATATTAAATTGGCATGGCATTGTGAGGACTTTTATTTTCGGATATTTTTATATTGCACGGATAAGTCAGAAATGACGGAAAAATACTATTTTACTTTATTTCTACTAAATAACAGAAAATATAAAGAGGGCACGAAGGTTGTGCTTCTAGTTTCATCCATCTCGTGATCATCAAAATGAACCCACTAACAAGGTTGATCAAGTCTTGTTAACAAACTCATTCCGAATAACATGGAACCGGAGAAATTTCGAATAACACTAGTTGCCTCAACGGGGATATGAAAATCCCCAACAATAAGAATATCATACTTTTTCTTTACCGTAGGGAGAGTAAATTCAAAACCTCCAAATATAATCGATGGAATTTTTCCAATAGAGTTGATACTATAAACTTGAGGTTGTTTCCTCGGAAAGTGTACCGTGTGCTCATTACCATTAACATGAAAAGTGACATTGCCTTTGTTGCAATCAATAACAGCCCCTGCAGTATTAAGGAAAGGTCTTCCAAGAATAATAGACATACTATCATCCTCGGGAATATCAAGAATAACAAAGTCCGTTAAAATAGTAACGCTTGTAACTACAACAGCACATCCTCACAAATACCGGCAGTGTATAGCAGTTGATTTATCAGCCATTTGCAAAGATATTTCAGTAGGTGTCAACTTATTCAAGTCAAGTCTACGATATAAAGAGAGAGGCATAACACTAACACTGGCTCCAAGATCACATAAAGCAGTTTTAACATAATTTCTCTTAATGGAGCATGGTATAGTAGGTACTCCTGGATCTCCAAGTTTCTTTGGTATTCCACCCTTAACAGTATAATTAGCAAGCATGGTGGAAATTTCAGCTTCCAGTATCTTTCTTTTATTAGTAATGATATCCTTCATATACTTAGCATAAGGATTTGTTTTGAGCACATCAGTCAATCGCATACGCAAAAAGATGGGTCTAATCATTTCAACAAAGCGCTCAAAATTCCATGGTTCCCTTTCTTTACCATGTTTCCTAGCAACAAAGTCTCTTTTATCATAACGTTGATTCCTTGATTGTGGGTTATCAAGATCAATAGCAGCTTCAACTTCTACATCATTATTATTACTAGGTTGAGCATCATCATGAACATCATCATTAATATTTTCACTAGGTTCATGTTCATTACCAGATTGTGTTTCAGCATCAGACATAGAGATATCATTTGGATTCTCAGGTGTTTCAGCAATAGGTTCACTAGAAGTTTGCAAAGTCCTATCATTTTTCTTTTTCTTCCTTTTAGAAGAACTAGGTACATCAATATTATTTCTCTGAGAATCTTGCTCGATTCTCTTAGGGTGGTGTCGGTGTCAAAACCGGCGGATCTTGGGTAGGGGGTCCCGAACTGTGCGTCTAGGCGGATGGTAACAGGAGACAATGGACACGATGTTTTTACCCAGGTTCGGGCCCTCTCGATGGAGGTAAAACCCTACTCCTGCTTGATTAATATTGATGATATGGGTAGTACAAGGTAGATCTACCACGAGATCAGAGAGGCTAAACCCTAGAAGCTAGCCTATGGTATGATTGTTGTTCGTCCTACGGACTAAAACCCTCCGGTTTATATAGGCATCGAAGAGGGTTAGGGTTACACGGAGTCGGTTACAATGGTAGGAGATCTACATATCTGTATTGCCAATCTTGCCTTCCACGCCAAGGAAAGTCCCATCCGGACACGGGACGAAGTCTTCAATCTTGTATCTTCATAGTCCAGAGTCCGCCAAAGGTGATAGTTCGCTATCCGGACACCCCTAATCCAGACTCCTCAAGAGCCCCTAACCAAAGCTTCAATGACGACGAGTCCGGCGCGTAGATTGTCTTCGGCATTGCAAGGCGGGTTCTTCTCCAAATCCTGTGTACCTATTGAATAGCTTCCGACTCCTTATAAATATTGCGCTCCTCGACTTCCACGCCCAATAATGGCCATCTTCCACGTGTTGAATGAATGTGAAAAGCCAGGGTATTTTTACTTTTACCCCCCTAGTTGCGCAAATGAGCTGCCTATAAAAGAGACGAGGATCTAGATCCGAATCACACCATCCCCCCTTTGCGAGCATTCATCGGAGCGCATCTATTAGAAATCCATTCCATCATGGACAGTCGACGCGGCTCCTCCTCTCGCCCTTCCAGCCCTCAGCCTAGAGATTGGGAGAGATGCTCCGTCCCGCACAGCAAGCTAGTGGCGCTCCAAACCAAGGGATTTCTTCCCCCAACCTTCATGGTTCCGGTTCGAGCCGGACTCGCCACCTATAAGGGCGGAAAGCAAGCGGAGAGCATCCCCAGTCCCTCTAAAGGAGAGCGGGTATGCCTTGTCCCTTATCTGATAAGAGGGCTCGGATTTCCAATTCATCCGTTTCTCCGGGGGCTCCTGGAGTTCTACGGCCTCTAGTTGCACAACCTTACGCCTGCGTCCATTTTGCATATTGCAGGCTTCATGGCCCTTTGCGAGCTGTTTTTGGGCATCGAGGCTCATTTTGCGTTGTGGAAGAAGTTGTTCTGCCTTGTGCCCTGTTCTCAAGAGGGGTCAATATATCAAGTGGGCAGAGCCGAACTATGGCGCATCGCTAGGACAAAATATCTATCCGGAACCCCGAAGAAGGCGTCCGAAGACTGGCCTTCGGAATGGTTTTATATAGAAGATGTCCCCCTGTCGGACCCTGTTCGGATCGGCCTCCCTGAGTTCAATGATGCTCCTTTGAAGAAATGCCTAAGCTGGCGTCCACGGAGCCCTCAGAAGGAAAATGACAGGGGCATCCTTTACCTGATGAGCTGAATTAGGTTGTTAGCTCATTCCGGACTGACCATGATTGGGGTCATGGCCACATGCATTATGCGGGGGGTGCAGCCACTCCAGTATAGAGGCCACCCCATGTGGGATTTCAACGGGGAGGATGATGCCACCCGCTGCAGCCGTAAGGGCCGGGATCGGTCGCCGATCTGATGAAGATCTTGTCCGCATTGTACAAGGGAGAAGAGGAGGAATTTCTCCGCGTCAATCCGCAGGACGGATTTTCTATGTACAATCCTCCAAGCTGGGTAAGCGGACATCCATATTCCCATAGTCAAGTATCTCATTTTGCGATTTCGACGCAGGAACTGCGCCAGGCCATAAGGGATATAAACAGCCCGCCTCCACAACCCGAGGATCCGGAACGGTTCCTCGATCCGGCCTCCCAAGAGGATCCGGACATATCGGTGGAGCTGATTGATGGGGTACTTCACCAACTGAGCATCGATAATGCCTTGGTCGCCATTACGGCCGATTACCCCGGAATACTTCCAGCCTCATAGGTAACTGAGACCGAAGTCCCAATACTTTGAAAATGACCCATCCGTGCTTATTTTTAATCACCGTATACCAATGGTGTTTCGCAGGGGAAGTCCTTGAGGCGGAAGGCCGAGCCTGTGGTGGCTAGTCAACAAGGGACAGCAAGGCCCAGCAGGCTGAAAAGGAGTGCGGTCGGGATTGAGACACCGGTGCAACGGTATGGCGTGTCATCTTACTCCCAGGTTTTATTCCCGGAAGGCATACTAACACTTGTGCTCTTTTCAGGAAAAAGCGCCCACGGATCAGATCCGGAGAGGTTGCCCATCGAGCCTCCGTCAGCCAGGCTCCAACGCCAGGTCCAGAAGCGGAGGCGGACACGAGGCGTGCGTCGGACGCTCCTCCGACAGAGGAAGCCGACAGGTTATCTTCCACCAATTCCGAGGTGGAGAGTGCCATGAATCACCGGCGTCGTCGGACAGTTCTTCGTGACACATGTTTCTCCTCAGAGGCATTAGATGCCTTCAATTCGGGAGATGCGCACCTCCGTGCCGCTCAAAATGGTCTAGCCAGAGCCACGAGCAGTATGTAAAAGACATACGGGTGAGAAAATTTGACAGTTATGTATGCCAGTAGCCCCCGAGACTTGAAATAGTTAGAGTAACTGATTTAAGGATCATTTATTATGCAGGATCTTACAGAAAAGAATACCCAACTGTCCCAGGAGCTGGATGAGTGCAAAGCCCAACTTGAGGCTGCACTAGCCGCAGCGGGGGAAGCCAAAGAGACCCCCTCTAGTAATTTATGCTTCAAAAGATAAGTAGTTTGTGAAGTGCGGCATGTGTATAAGTCTGACAATAACATTGCAGATGGCGCCGGGTTAGATCCGGACAAGCAACAGCTCTTGCGCCGGTTAAAGGCTGGCGAGAACGTGCTTACGAGGGTGAGGCAGGAGAAAAATAATCTCCAAGATGCCAACACCCAGCTGGGTGAGGAACTAAAGGATGTTCATGCCCAGCTGTCTGACTCCATTAAGGAGAATCGGCAGCTTCGACGAGGCATGTTTAGTAAGTGCTTGAACGAACTTTGAAAAAAGAGTTCGGCGAGGAAGTCGACTAACAGAGTTATGTCTGTAGGTATGCTCACAGTGTCGCCCCGCAGAGGAAATGCCCTGCCTCTCGGTGACCTTCTTCCCGAAGTTTACAACTGCATCTAACGAAGTTCGGCAGGTAATGAAAGGCGTCGCCCAGGCCTTGTGGCCATCTGTCTCCCTGCCCGAAGGCCTTGGAGAGCTTGCAGAGAGGCTTCAGGGAGCGCGGTGGCGCTTCCGGTTATGGAGGCCTGGGCCATGGTGAAGACACGGTACACGAAGGCTGACCCAAACCACATGGCCGAGGTTGGACCTGTGGGGCCCGATGGGAAGGAGATCCCTGTGAGCTTAGTGTACGACCAAGTAGAGTTGGTCGCAAAGTATTCCCAGCAGGACTGTAAACTAGACAGCCTATTAGATGGCATTGAAGAGGAATACAATCAGTCGAATTGACTATGTAATTTAAGATGACATGTAAAATGCCTTCTAGCCGGATTGTAGATCGTTTATCATAGCGGACCTTTTCGCTTCAACCTCGGGACCCAATAGTTTGGAGTGTGTCCGAATACCCTCGCGGTTATATAAGAACCGGGGCATGCGTGGAGACCAAAGCGTAGGGGTCATTAGTGCTTTATCGCATAAGTGCCCAACTAGTTATGTTATATTACATGGTTAGTAAGAAACATCTTCCAGGAGAATAGTTCCGTTAGGGTTCCTTTCCTAGGAGCCATGCCCTAAAGTGCATGTCCTGACTACTTAAAAGGCGTAAAAACATCTGGGGCAGATAAATAAATAGGTAAGAAATTGTCTTTTAGTTCACCGACCGAATATTCCCTTAAGAACGCTAGCTTTCGCTTCACCCACCGAGGTACACATCCGGTGACCCGACAAGAATAATCGCAGAGGTGCTCCTTTACCACCTAGCCGAACAATCGGGAACGAGGGGTAAGCACAGAGCGAGCAACCCAGCTTGGCCAAAACTTAAGTCATATCGATGTATATAATGGTGAATAAAAGGTACATGCGGAAGTGTGACACACGTGTTGGGCATGAAGCCCGTATAAATAAGCTTCTGTTAAAGAAGCCCCCAGGTATAATGAGCGCGGATAGCACGTCAAGTGTGTGCGAACAAAGCGCGAACAAGCCTTCAAAGGCTGTAAGAGAAAAGGAGGGAGAAGGGGAGAAATATAAGACAGCTACTGTATAAAATATAGACGGAGGAAGGAGACGAACTCAGAATCCGGCGCTAGGCGTAGAATCTTCGGAGACGGGCTGCGTTCCATGGGTTCGGCTCGAGTCGGTTATCCGATGCATTTCGGAGACAGTACGCTCCGCCAGTCAGGACTTGGTCGATGATGAAGGGACCTTCCCATTTGGGCTTGAGTTTGTCTTTTTTCTTGTCCGGCAGGCGTAGAACTAACTCGCCAACATTGTAAGTTTTGGCCTGTACTTCTCTGATTTGATATCTTCGAGCCTGCTGTTGATAGAATGCGGAACGGGCTTTTGCCACGTCACGCTCCTCCTCCAAGGCGTCCAAACTGTCCTGCCGATCGAGCTCGGCTTCTCTTTCTTCGTACATGCGCACGCGAGGTGAGTCATGAATTATATCACAGGGCAGAACTGCCTCTGCGTCGTATACCATAAAGAATGGTGTGAATCCGGTAGTGCGATTCGGCGTGGTCCGCAGCCCCAGAGTACGGAGTCGAGCTCCTCTACCCAGTGCGTGTTAGATTCCTTAAGGGACCGCACTAGTCTGGGTTTGATGCCGCTCATGATTAGACCATTTGCTCGCTCGACTTGACCGTTAGCTTGAGGGTGATAGACTGAAGTATAGTCGAGCTTGATGCCCATGTTTTTGCACCAGAGTTTGACCTCGTCGGCCGTGAAATCCGTACCGTTATCAGTGATGATGCTGTGGGGGACGCCGTAACGGTGTATGACCCTTGATATGAAGTCTATCACCGGTCCGGATTCGGCCATCTTAGCAGGTTTGGCCTCTATCCATTTGGTGAATTTATCCACCATGACCAGTAGGTATTTTTGCTTGTGGGTTCCTCCTTTAAGGGGTCCAACCATGTCAAGCCCCCAGACCGCGAAGGGCCAGGTGATGGGTATAGTTTTGAGGGTGGTGGGTGGCATGTGGCTTTGATTAGCAAAGAGCTAGCAACCGACGCATCATTGGGCTAAGTCCTGAGCGTCTGCCCGGGCCGTCGGCCAATAAAATCCTGTACGGAAGGCCTTGCCTACAAGGGCCCGGGCTGCAGCGTGGTGCCCGCCGAGTCCGGCATGAATTTCGGCCAGAAGATTCCGCCCTTCCTCTTCGGAGATACACCTTTGAAGGACTCCGGTTGTGCTTTTCTTATAAAGCTCTCCCTCGTGGACCTTGTAGGCTTTAGATTGCCGCACTATGCAGTGGGCCTCATTTTGGTCCTCGGGAAGTTCCTGCCTAGTTACGTAGGCTAGGAATGGTTCCGTCCATGGGGCGATGACTGCCATTATTACGTGGGCTGAGGGTGTTACTTCGTTGGCAGAACCACCAATTGTGTCAGAATGTTCGATGTCGGGCAGTGCGGTTGGGTCTGGATTGTTATTTCCGGACTCCCCCTCCCATAGTACGGATGGCTTAAACAACCTCTCTAGGAAGATGTTGGGAGGGACGACATCGGGCTTTGTGCCAATGCGTGCCAATACGTCTGCTGCCTGGTTGTTATCCCGGACTATATGGTGAAATTCGAGCCCCTCGAACCAAGCTGACATTTTTAGGACGGCGTTGCGATAGGCTGCCATTTTCGGATCCTTGGCATCGAAGTCTCCATTTATTTGGGATATCGCGAGGTTCGAATCCCTGCACACCTCTAGGCGTTGAATGCCCATGGAGACTGCCATCCGGAGACCATGTAGAAGGGCCTCATATTCGGCTACATTGTTGGAGTCCGTATACATTATCTGGAGTACGTATTGAACTGTATCTCCGGTTGGGGACGTCAGAACAACGCCAGCCCCCAGACCAGCCAACATTTTGGAGCCGTCGAAGTGCATGATCCAATTGGAATATGCGCCGTACTCTTTAGGGAGTTTGGCTTCAGTCCATTCGGCGACGAAGTTGGACAAAACTTGCGACTTAATAGCTCGCCCTGGCTTATAGGTTATGTCGAACGGGAGGAGCTCAATGGCCCATTTGGCAATCCGGCCCATCGCGTCACGGTTGTTTATAATGTCGTTAAGAGGTACTTCGGAGGCTACTATTATCGAACACTCTTGAAAGTAGTGTCGCAGCTTCCGGGATGCCATAAACACCGCGTACGCTATCTTTTGATAATGCGGGTACCGTGACTTGCATCGAGTTAGGACAGTGGACACGTAGTAAACTGGTTTTTGAAGGGGGGAACTTGTGTCCGTCCGTTTCTCGTTCGACAATGAGTACCGCGCTTACAACTTGATGAGTTGTCGTGATATGTAATAGCATTGGTTCACCCATGTTGGGCGCGGCCAGGACCGGGTTTGTTGCCAATATGGCTTTTATTTCTTCGAGTCCGGTCGTGGCGGCATCCGTCCACTCGAAGTGTTCGGTGCGTCAGAGGAGGCGATAAAGGGGTAATGCCTTTTCTCCCAAACGGGAGATAAAGCGGCTTAGAGCCGCCACGCATCCAGTCAATTTTTGTATTTGTTTGAGGTCCTTTGGGATATCCAATTGTGACAGAGCTCGGATCTTGGCTGGGTTTGCTTCAATTCCTCTGCCGGATACAATGAAGCCCAAGAGCTTTCCGGCTGGTACACCGAAAACGCATTTTTCCGGGTTGAGCTTGATGTCATATGTTCGGAGATTATCGAATGTGAGCCTCAAGTCGTCTACTAGAGTTTCGACATTCTTGGTTTTAACGACCACATCGTCTACGTATGCCTCCACTGTTTTGCCGATCTGGTTTACCAGACATGTCTGAATCATGCGCTGATATGTTGTGCTGATGTTTTTGAGCCCGAAGGACATTGTGTTGAAGCAGAATGGGCCGTATGGGGTGATGAATGCCGTTGTGGCTTGGTCGGGCTCTGCCATCTTAATTTGGTGGTAGCCGGAGTATGCGTCGAGGAAGCACAATGAATCGTGTCCTGCGGTAGCATCGATAATTTGATCGATGCGGGGGAGGGGGAAGGGATCCTTTGGGCAAGCCTTATTAAGGTCCTTGAAATTGACGCATAGGCGCTAGGATTTGTCCTTCTTTGGTACCATCACCAGGTTTGCTAGCCAGTCCGGATGTTTTATATCTCTGATGAATCCGGCCTCCAATAGTTTGGCTAGCTCCTCTCCCATGGCCTGTCTCTTGGGTTCGGAGAAACGCCGAAGAGCTTGTTTGACTGGCTTGAATCCTTTTAGGATGTTTAGGCTGTGCTCGGCCAGCCGGCGTGGGATTCCTGGCATGTCTGAAGGGTGCCAGGCAAAAATGTCCCAATTTTCGCGTAGGAATTCTCGTAGTGCGGCGTCTACATCAAGGTTTAATTGTGCCCCGTTGGAGGCCGTTTTTGTAGGGTCCGTTGGATGGACTTGGAATTTGACTATTTCGTCCGCCGGTTTAAAGGAGGTGGACTTGGATCTCTTATCGAGTATCACATCGTCCCTGTTCACCGTGGAGCGCAGCGCAGTGAGTTCCTCGGCTGCTAGGGCTTCGGATAGTGCCTCAAGGGCCAGTGTGGCTGTCTTATTTTCGGCGCGGAGTGCTATGTCCGGGTCACTAGCAAGAGTGATGATTCCATTGGGCCCGGGCATTTTGAGCTTCATGTACCCGTAATGGGGTATAGCTTGAAAAATTGTGAATGCCTCTCGCCCTAATAGAGCGTGATATCCGCTGCTGAACGGGGCCACTTGGAACGTGACCTCCTCGGACCTGTAATTATCCGGCATGCCGAACACCACATCCAGTGTGATTTTTCCTGTACAGCATGCTTCCCGACTAGGCATTATTCCTCTAAAGGTTGTGCTGCTTCGCTCGATGCGCCTCCAGTGTATTTCCATTTTTCTGAGGGTTTCCTCGTAAATGAGGTTCAATCCGCTACCGCCGTCCATGAGTACCTTGGTAAGGCGAAAGCCGTCCACTATTGGACTGAGGACCAATGCGGCTGGTGCTCGGGCTGTTCGGAATTTAGGTTCGTCACTGGCATTAAAGGTAATAGCCGTGTCACTCCATGGGTTTATTATTGCTACTTGGTAGACTTCGGCAAGGATGTGGAGTGTTCGTTTCCGCATATTGTTTGATGCAAAAGTCTCGAAGACTGTTAATACCGTACTGGTATCCCTGGGCTGGTGCTCTGGAGTTAGAAGCTCTTCGCCACTTTTGGCCACCTGCCATAGTATCCAACATACTCTAAGACTATGAGTTGGAGTGGCGCCCTCTGTAATATGAATTTTGCAGGGTCCATTGAGCCATCCTTCCAGTACGGTTCCATGCCCTATAGAGGGTTTTTGCTTTTTGGTGTTTGACCCAGGTGCCTGATGATAATGCACCCTTTTATTTCGGACTGGGGTTGTATTCAGGGCCGGATTGTCCCAAAATTCGGTTTCGGTTTTCCAGGCGCTTTCCATCGCACAGTACTTTCGTACTATGGACGCCAAGTCAGCGAAGCATGTAATTTCATGATGACTTACGGCATTGAGGATTCCCTTGTGTTGGGGAACGTAGTAATTTCAAAAAATTTCCTACGCACACGCAAGATCATGGTGATGCATAGCAACGAGAGGGGAGAGTGTTGTCTACGCACTCGTGAGACCGAAGCGGAAGCGCTGACGCAACGTAGAGGAAGTAGTCGACGCCTTCCCGGTCCAACCGATCCAAGCACCGCATTCGGCACCTCCGAGTTCTTGACACACGTACAGCTCGATGACGCACCCGAACTCCGATCCAGCAGAGGTACGGGAGGAGTTTCACAAGACGACGGCGCAGGTGATGATCTTGATGTTCAATCGTCGCAGGCTTCGCCTAAGCACCGCTACAATATGACCGAGGTGTAATATCGTGGAGGGGGCACCGACACGCTAAGGAATGATCACGATGATCAACTTGTGTGTCCATGGGGTGCCCCTGCCTCAGATATAAAGGAGTGGAGGAGGGAGGGCCGCCCTCTACTATGGCGCATACTGGGAGTCCTACTCCCACCGGAGTAGGATTCCCCTTTCCTAGTCCAACTAGGAGTCCTTCCATGTATTAGGAGTAGGAGACTAGGAAGGGAAGAGAGAAGGAAGGAAGGAGGGGTGCGGCCCTCCCCCAGTCGGACTAGGCCATGGGGGCGCGGCCTGCCCTAGGCAGCCCCTCTCTCTTTCCCTTGAGGCCCAATAAGGCCCAATACTTCTCCCGGCGAATTCCGTAACTCTCCCAGGTACTCGATAAATACCGAATGACTCGGAACCTTTCCGAACTCGAATATAGTCGTCCAATATATCGATCTTTACGTCTCGACCATTTCGAGACTCCTCATCATGTCTCCGATCTCATCTGGACTCCGAACTCCTTCGGTACATCAAAACTCATAAACTCATAATATAATTGTCATCGAAACCTTAAGCGTCACGGACCCTACGGTTCGAGAACAATGTAGAAATGACCGAGACATCGTCTCGGTCAATAACCAATAGCGGGACCTGGATGCCCATATTGGTTCCTACATATTCTACGAAGACCTTTATCGGTCAGACCGCATAACAACATACGTTGTTCCCTTTGTCATCGGTATGTTACTTGCCCGAGATTCGATCGTCGGTATCCAATACCTAGTTTAATCTCGTTACCGGCAAGTCTCTTTACTCGTTCCGTAATACATCATCTTGCAACTAACTCATTAGTTGCAATGCTTGCAAGGCTTAAGTGATGTGCATTACCGAGAGGGCCGAGAGATACCTCTCCGACATTGGGAGTGACAAATCCTAATCTCGAAATACGCCAACCCAACAAGTACCTTTGGAGACACCAGAGAGCACCTTTATAATCACCCGATTACATTGTGATGTTTGGTAGCACACAAAGTGTTCCTCCGTAAACGGAGTTGCATAATCTCATAGTCATAGGAACATGTATAAGTCATGAAGAAAGCAATAGCAACATACTAAACGATCGGGTGCTAAGCTAACGGAATGGGTCATGTCAATCGATCATTCAACTAATGATGTGATCCCGTTAATCAAATAACAACTCTTTGTTCATGGTTAGGAAACATAACCATCTTTGATTAACAAGCTAGTCAAGTAGAGGCATACTAGTGACACTCTTTTTGTCTATATATTCACACATGTATTATGTTTCCGGTTAATACAATTCTAGCATGAATAATAGACATCTATCATGAAATAAGGAAATAAATAATAACTTTATTATTGCCTCTAGGGCATATTTCCTTCAGTCTCCCACTTGCACTAGAGTCAATAATCTAGTTCACATCGCCATGTGATTGAACACCAATAACCATATCTCATATGATTAACACCCATAGTTCACATCGTCATGTGACCAACACCCAAAGGGTTTACTAGAGTCGATAATCTAGTTCACATCGCTATGTGATTAACACCCAAAGAGTACAAAGGTATGATCATGTTTTTCTCGTGAGAGAAGTTTAGTCAACGGTCTTCACATTTAGAGCCGTATGTATTTTGCAAATATTCTATGTCTACAATGCTCGCACGGAGCTACTCTAGCTAATTGCTCCCACTTTCAATATGTATCTAGGTCGAGACTTAGAGTCATCCAGATCGGTGTCAAAACTTGCATCGACGTAACCCTTCTGACGAACCTTTTGTCACTTCCATAATCGAGAAACATATCCTTATTCCACTAAGGATAATTTTGACCATTGTCTAGTGATCTACTCCTAGATCACTATTGTACTCCTTGCCAAACTCAAGTAGGGTATACAATAGATCTGGTACACAGCATGGCATACTTTATAGAACCTATGGCCAAGGCATAGGGAATGACTTTCATTCTCTTTCTATCTTCTCGCCGTGGTCGGGTTTTGAGTCTTACTCAATTTCACACCTTGTAACACAGGCAAGAACTCTTTCTTTGACTGCTCCATTTTGAACTACTTCAAAATCTTGTCAAGGTATGTACTCATTGAAAAACTTATCAAGCGCCTTGATCTATCTCTATAGATCTTGATGCTCAATATATAAGCAGCTTCACCGAGGTCTTTCTTTGAAAAACTCCTTTCAAACACTCCTTTATGCTTTGCGAATAATTCTACATTATTTCCGATCTACAATATGTCATTCACATATACTTATCGAAATGATGTAGTGCTCCCACTCACTTTCTAGTAAATACAGGCTTCACCGCAAGTCTCAGATAAACTATATGCTTTGATCAACTTATCAAAGCGTATATTCCAACTCCGAGATGCTTGCACCACCATAGATGGATTGTTGAGCTTGCGTATTTTGTCAAGACCTTTAGGATTGACAAAACCTTCTGGTTGCATCATATACAACTCTTCTTTAAATCCATTAAGGAATGTAGTTTTGTTTATCCATTTGCCGATTTCATAAAATGCGGCAATTGCTAACATGATTTGGACAGACTTAAGCATCGCTACGAGTGAGAAAATTTCATCGTAGTCAACACCTTGAACTTTGTCAAAAACCTTTTTCGACAAGTCTAGCTTTGTAGATAGTAACACTACTATCAACGTCCGTCTTCCTCTTGAAGATCTATTTATTTTCTATGGTTTGCCGATCATTGGGCAAATCCATCAAAGTCCACACTTTGTTCTCATACATGGATCCCATCTCAGATTTCATGGCCTTAAGCCATTTTGCGGAATCTGGGCTCATCATCGCTTCCTCATAGTTCGTAGGTTCATCATGGTCTAGTAACATGACTTCCGAATAGGATTACCGTACCACTCAGTGCGGACTGTACTCTGGAAGACCTACGAGGTTCTGTAGTAACTTGATCTGAAGTTTCATGATCATCATCATTAGCTTCCTCACTAATTGGTGTAGATATCACTGGAACTGATTTCAGTGATGAGCTATTTTCCAATTCGGGAGAAGGTACAGTTACCTCATCAAGTTCTACTTCCTCCCACTCACTTCTTTCGAGAGAAACTCCTTCTCTAGAAAGGATTCATCTTAAGCAACGAATATCTTGCCTTCGGATCTGTGATAGAAGGTGTACCCAACAATTTCCTTTGGGTATTCTATGAAGACGCACTTCTCCGATTTGGGTTCAAGCTTATCAGGATGAAACTTTTTCACATAAGCATCGCAACTCCAAACTTTAAGAAACGACAACTTGGGTTTCTTGCTAAACCACAGTTCATATAGTGTCATCTCAACGGATTTAGATGGTGCCCTTTTTAATGTGAATGCAGCTGTCTCTAATGCATGATCCCAAAACGATATTGGTAAATCAGTAAGAAACATCATAGATTGTACTATATCCAATAAAGTACGGTTATGATGTTCGGACACACCATTATGATGTGGTGTTCCAGGTGGCATGAATTTGTGAAACTATTCCACATTGTTTTAATTGAAGACCAAACTCGTAACTCAAATATTTGTCTCCGCGATCAGATCGTAGAAACTTTATTTTTCTTGTTACGATGCTTTTTCCACTTCACTCTGAAATTATTTGAACCTTTCAACTATTTCAGACTTATGTTTCATCAAGTAGATATACCCATATCTACTCAAATTATCTGTGAAGGTTAGAAATAACGATACTTGCCACGAGCATCAACACTCATTGGATCGCATACATCGGTATGTATTATTTCCAATAAGTCAGTAGCTTGTTCCATTGTTCCGGAGAACGGAGTTTTAGTCATCTTGCCCATGAGGCATGGTTCGCAAGCATCAAGTGATTCATAATCAAGTGATTCCAAAATCCCATCAGCATGGAGTTTCTTCATGCGCTTTACACCAATATGACCTAAACAGCAGTGCCACAAATAAGTTGCACTATCATTATTAACTTTGCATCTTTTGGTTTCAATACTATGAATATGTGTATCACTACGATCGAGATCCAATGAACCATTTTCATTGGGTGTGTAACCATATAAGGTTTTATTCATGTAAACAGAACAACAATTTATTCTCTTACTTAAATGAATAACCGTATTGCAATAAACACGATCAAATCATATTCATGCTCAACGCAAACACCAAATAACATTTATTTAGGTTCAACACTAATCGCTAAAGTATAGGGAGTGTGCGATGATGATCATATCAATCTTGAAACTACTTTCAACACACATCTTCACTTCACCCTTAACTAGTTTCTGTTTATTCTGCAACTCCCATTTCGAGTTACTACTCTTAGCAACTGAACTAGTACCAAATACCGAGGGGTTGCTATAAACACTAGTAAAGTACACATCAATAACATGTATATCAAATATACATTTGTTCACTTTGCCATCCTTCTTATCCGCCAAATACTTGGGGTAGTTCGCTTTCAAAGGACCAGTCCCTTTGCAAGAGAAGCACTTAGTCTCGTGCTTAGGTCCGCACTTGGGCTTTTTCACTTGAGCAAAGAACTTGCTTGCCATTCTTCTTGAAGTTCCCTTCTATCCCTTTGCCCTTTTCTTGAAACTAGTGGTCTTGTTAACCATCAACACTTGATGTTCTTTCTTGATTTCTACCTTCAATGATTTCATCATCATGAAAAACTCGGGAATCATTTTCATCATCCCTTGCATACTATAGTTCATCACGAAGTTCTACTAACTTGGTGATGGTGACTAGAGAATTCTGTCAATCAATATCTTATCTGGAAGATTAACTCCCACTTGATTCAAGCAATTGAAGTACCTGCATAATCTGAGCACATGCTCACTAGTTGAGCGATTCTCCTCCATCTTTTAGCTATAGAACTTGTTGAGGACTTCATATCTCTCAACTCGGGTATTTGCTTGAAATATTAACTTCAATTCCTGGAACATCTCATATGGTCCATGATGTTCAAAACATCTTTGAAGTCCCGATTCTAAGCCATAAAGCATGGTGCACAAAACTATCAAGTAGTCATCATATTGAGCTAGCCAAACGCTCATAACGCCCGCATCTACTCCTGCAATAGGTCCGCTCACCTAGCGGTGCATTAAGGACATAATTCTTACAGGCAGCATTGAGGATAAACCTCAGATCGCGAATCCAATCCGCATCATTGCTACTAACATTTTTCAACACACTTTTCTCTAGGAACATATGAAAGCAACAACGCGAGCTATTGATCTACAACATAATTTGCAAAATATTACCAGGACTAAGTTCATGATAAATTTAAGTTCAATTAATCATATTACTTAAGAAC
The DNA here is from genome assembly GCA_021437245.1 of Aegilops speltoides. Lineage (NCBI taxonomy): Eukaryota > Viridiplantae > Streptophyta > Magnoliopsida > Poales > Poaceae > Aegilops > Aegilops speltoides. Next base: position 455,549,080 of record CM038147.1, on the reverse strand, counting down.
TCCCACTTAGACAGACATCTCTCTAGTCATCTAAGTGATCACGTGATCCAAATCAACTAAACCATAACCGATCATCACGTGAGATGGAGTAATTTTCAATGGTGAACATCACTATGTTGATCATATCTACTATATGATTCACGCTCGACCTTTCGGTCTCCGTGTTCGAGGCCATATCTGCATATGCTAGGCTCGTCAAGTTTAACTCGAGTATTCGCGTGTGCAAAACTGGCTTGCACCCGTTGTAGATGGACATAGAGCTTATCACACCCGATCATCACGTGGTGTCCGGGCACGATTTAACTTTGGCAATGGTGCATACTCAGGGAGAACACTTCTTGATAATTAGTGAGAGATCATCTTAAAATGCTACCGTCAATCAAAGTAAGAATAAGATGTATAATAGATCAACATCATATGCAATCAAAATATGTGACATGATATGAAGTACTGTCATGATCTCTATCGTCACCGGCACGACACCATGATCTTCATCATCTTGATCTATATCAATGTGTCATCACATGGTTGTCTCACCAACTATTGCTCTTACAACTATTGCTATCGTATAGCGATAAAGTAAAGCAATTATTTGGCACTTGCATCTTATGCAACAAAGAGACATCCATAGGGCTTCTGCCAGTTGCCGATAACTTCAACAAAACATGATCATCTCATACAACAACTTATATCTTATCACGTCTTGACCATATCACATCACAACATGCCCTGCAAAAACATGTTAGACGTCCTCTACTTTGTTGTTGCAAGTTTTACGTGGCTGCTACGGGCTTAAGCAAGAACCAATCTCACCTACGCATCAAAACCACAACGATAGTTTGTCAAGTTGGTGCTATTTTAACCTTCGCAAGGACCGGGCGTAGCCACACTCGGTTCAACTAAAGTTGGAGAAACTGACACCCGCTAGTCACCTGTGTGCAAAGCACGGCGGTAAAACCAGTCTCGCGTAAGCGTACGCGTAATGTCGGTCCAGGCGCTTCATCCAACAATACCGCCAAACCAAAGTATGACATGCCGGTAAGCAAGATGACTTATATCGCCCACAACTCACTTGTGTTCTACTCGTGCATATAACATCAAACCATAAAACCTAGGCTCGGATGCCACTGTTGGGGAACGACAATTTCAAAAAATTCCTATGCACACGCAAGATCATGGTGATGCATAGCAACGAGAGGGAGAGTGTTGTCTCGTACACTCGTGAGACCAAGCGAAGCGTTGACGCAACATAGAGGAAGTAGTCGACGCCTTCCCGGTCCAACCGATCCAAGCACCGCACTCGGCACCTCCGAGTTCTTGACACACGACAGCTCGATGACGCACCTTAACTCCGATCCAGCAGAGGTATCGGGAGGAGTTTCACAAGACGACGGCGTGGTGGCGATCTTGATGTTCAATCGTCGCAGGCTTCGCCTAAGCACCGCTACAATATGACCGAGGTGTAATATCGTGGAGGGGGCACCGCACACGCTAAGGAATGATCACGATGATCAACTTGTGTGTCCATGGGGTGCCCCTGCCCCAGATATAAAGGAGTGGAGGAGGGAGGGCCGCCCTCTACTATGGCGCATACTGGGAGTCCTACTCCCACCGAGTAGGATTCCCTTTCCTAGTCCAACTAGGAGTCCTTCCATGTATTAGGAGCAGGAGACTAGGAAGGGAAGAGAGAAGGAAGGAAGGAGGGGTGCGGCCTCCCCTAGTCCAATTCGGACTAGGACATGGGGGCGCGCTGCCTGCCCTAGGCAGCCCTCTCTCTTTTGAGGCCCAATAAGGCCCAATACTTCTCCCGGCGAATTGCCGTAACTCTCCGTACTCCGATAAATACCGAATGACTCGGAACCTTTCCGAACTCGAATATAGTCATCCAATATATCGATCTTTACGCCTCAACCATTTCGAGACTCCTCGTCATGTCTCCGATCTCATCCGGGACTCGAACTCCTTCGGTACATCAAAACTCATAAACTCATAATATAACTCATCGAAACCTTAAGCGTCATGGACCCTACGGTTCGAGAACAATGTAGACATGACCGAGGCACGCCTCCGGTCAATAACCAATAGCGGGACCTGGATGCCCATATTGATTCCTACATATTCTAGGAAGATCTTTATCGGTCAGACCGCATAACAACATACGTTGTTCCCTTTGTCATCGGTATGTTACTTGCCCGAGATTCGATCGTCGGTATCCAATACCTAGTTCAATCTCGTTACGGGCAAGTCCCTTTACTCGTTCCGTAATACATCATCTCGCAACTAACTCATTAGTTGCAATGCTTGCAAGGCTTAAGTGATGTGCATTACCGAGAGGGCCCAGAGATACCTCTCCGACATTCGGAGTGACAAATCCTAATCTCGAAATACGCCAACCCAACAAGTACCTTTGGAGACACCAGAGAGCACCTTTATAATCACCCGATTACGTTGTGACGTTTGGTAGCACACAAAGTGTTCCTCCGGTAAACGGGAGTTGCATAATCTCATAGTCATAGGAACATGTATAAGTCATGAAGAAAGCAATAGCAACATACTAAACGATCGGGTGCTAAGCTAACGGAATGGGTCATGTCAATCAGATCATTCAACTAATGATGTGATCCCGTTAATCAAATAACAACTCTTTGTTCATGGTTAGGAAACATAACCATCTTTGATTAACAAGCTAGTCAAGTAGAGGCATACTAGTGACACTCTGTTTGTCTATATATTCACACATGTATTATGTTTCCGGTTAATACAATTCTAGCATGAATAATAGACATTTATCATAAAATAAGGAAATAAATAATAACTTTATTATTGCCTCTAGGGCATATTTCCTTCACCTTGTCCGTGCAATTATTGCAGAAGAATGAAATTGCGTCCTCCTCGCGGCAGTCCTTTATCCTTTTCATAAGCAGGAGGAATCTGGCCCAGTAATGGTGTACTGTTTCTGCGGGCTCTTGCCGGATTTGGGATAGATCGCTTATGTTTGGGTGGGCGGGTGGAATTAAATTCGGAACCCCGTCCAATTTAAGACTTAGGGGCCAAGTAGTTTCCGAACTTGGAAGCTTGGGTTCTTGGATGTTGTCCAATGAATCTAGCCCGCTGCCTGACTTGAGGTTCAGGGCTTGAGTAACGTCCTCCCCTCCGTGGGAATCCGGCATGGAGGGATCGGGAATCCGGACATAGCTAGTACTTAAGATAGAAGAAGGGTCGCCGTATTGTTCCTCTACCACGGCAACGTGGTGGGTAACCTGGGGAGAGTTAATCTCTCAGATCGGGTTTAGGCCCAATCTAATCGTAGTCTGTAGCGACTCCCAGGGCGGCAATGCGATCCAAGAGCTTGTTAAGGAAGAGAGCTCCATCAGATCTAACTGCTCGGCGAGTTCCGAGCTAACGTGAAGATTGCTTTCGATGACCCGAGAAGTCGTCATCGGCGCGGCGGCCGGACAAGCGGTCATAAGGAAACCGCCTAGCCGGAGAGTTTGGCCGATAGCCAAAGCTCCTTTAGCAACAGTGCCGTCTTTAAAGACGGGATGAGGCATCCTTCCTGATGGCGACGGCATAGAGGAACTCTCAATGAAAGCACCAATGTCGGTGTCAAAACCGACGGATCTCGGGTAGGGGGTCCCGAACTGGGCGTCTAGGCGGATGGTAACAGGAGACAAGGGACACGATGTTTTTACCCAGGTTCGGGCCCTCTCGATGGAGGTAAAACCCTACTCCTACTTGATTAATATTGATCATATGGGTAGTACAAGAGTAGATCTACCACGAGATCAGAGAGGCTAAACCCTAGAAGCTAGCCTATGGTATGATTGTTGTTCGTCCTACGGACTAAAACCCTCTGGTTTATATAGGCACCGAAGAGGGTTAGGGTTACACAGAGTCGGTTACAATGGTAGGGGATCTACATATCCGTATTGCCAAGCTTGCCTTCCGCATGCTTAAGGTTTCGATGACAGTTTTATTATGAGGTTATGAGTTTTATACCGAAGGAGCTCGGAGTCCCGGATGAGATCGGGGACATGACGAGGAGTCTCGAAATGGTCAAGATGTAAAGATCGGTATATTGGACGGCTATATTCGGACGTCGGAAAGGTTCTGAGTGATTCGGGTATTTTTCGGAGTACCGGAGAGTTATGGGAATTCGCCGGGGAGTATATGGGCCTTATTGGGCTTTAAGGGAAAGAGAGAGGAGAGGTTGGGCGCCCCCCCAAGGCCTAGTCCGAATTGGACTAGGGGAGGGGTTGCGCCCCCTCCTTCCTTCTCTTCTCTCTCCGCTTTCCTTGTCTCCTACTCCTACTACATGGAAGGGGAGGAATCCTACTCCCGGTGGGAGTAGGACTCCTCCAGGGCGCGCCATAGGGGCTGGCGCTCTCCCCCTCCTCCACTCCTTTATATACGGGGGCAGGGGGCACCTCTAGACACAACAACAATTGATCATTGATCTCTTAGCCGTGTGCGGTGCCCCCTCCATCATATTCCACCTCGGTAATATCGTAGCGGTGCTTAGGTGAAGCCCTGCGTCGGTAGCATCATCAATACCGTCATCACGCCGTCGTGCTGACGGAACTCTCCCGCAAAGCTCTGCTGGATCGGAGTTCGTGGGACGTCATCGAGCTGAACATGTGCTGAACTCGGAGGTGCCGTACGATCGGTACTTGGATCGGTCGGATCGTGAAGACGTACGACTACATCAACCGCGTTGTGCTAACGCTTCTGCTTTCGGTCTACGAGGGTACGTGGACAACACTCTCCGCTCTCGCTATGCATCACCATGATCTTGCGTGTGCATAGGAAATTTTTGAAATTACTACGTTCCCCAACAGTGGCATCCGAGCCAGGTTTTATGCATAGATGTTATATGCACGAGTAGAACACAAGTGAGTTGTGGGCGATACAAGTCATACTGCTTACCAGCATGTCATACTTTGGTTCGGCAGTATTGTTGGATGAAGCGGTCCGGACCGACATTACGCGTACGCTTACGCGAGACAGGTTCTACCGACGTGCTTTGCACATAGGTGGCTGGCGGGTGTCAGCTTCTCCAACTTTAGTTGAACTGAGTGTGGCTACGCCCGGTCCTTGAGAAGGTTAAAATAGCACTAACTTGACAAACTATCGTTGTGGTTTTGATGCGTAGGTAAGAACGGTTCTTGCTCAGCCCGTAGCAGCCACGTAAAACTTGCAACAACAAAGTAGAGGACGTCTAACTTGTTTTTGCAGGGCATGTTGTGATGTGATATGGTCAAGACGTGATGCTATATTTTATTGAATGAGATGATCAAGTTTTGTAACCGAGTTATCGGTAACTGGCAGGAGCCATATGGTTGTCGCTTTATTGTATGCAATGCAATCGCCCTGTAATTGCTTTACTTTATCACTACACGGTAGCGATAGTCGTAGAAGCAATAGGTGGCAAAGCGACAATGATGCTACTATGAAGATCAAGGTGTCGCGCCGGTGACGATGGTGATCATGACGGTGCTTCGGAGATGGTGATCACAAGCACAAGATGATGATGGCCATATCATATCACTTATATTAATTGCATGTGATGTTTATCCTTTATGCACTTATTTTGCTTTGATTGACGGTAGCATTATAAGATGATCTCTCACTAATTATCAAGAAGTGTTCTCCCTAAGTATGCACCGTTGCGAAAGTTCTTCGTGCTAAGACACCACGTGATGATCGGGTGTGATAGGCTCTACGTTCAAATACAACGGGTGCAAAATAGTTGCACACGCGGAATACTCAGGTTAAACTTGACGAGCCTAGCATATAAAGATATGGCCTCGGAACACGGAGACCGAAAGGTCGAACATGAATCATGTAGTAGATATGATCAACATAGTGATGTTGACCATTGAAAACTACTGCATCTCACGTGATGATCGGACATGGTTTAGTTGATTTGGATCACGTGATCACTTAGATGACTAGAGAGATGTCTGTATAAGTGGGAGTTCTTAAGTAATATGATTAATTGAACTTAAATTTATCATGAACTTAGTCCCGGTAGTATTTTGCAAATTATGTTGTAGATCAATAGCTCGCGTTGTTGCTTTCATATGTTTATTTTGATATGTTCCTAGAGAAAACTGTGTTGAAAGATGTTAGTAGCAATGATGAGGATTGGATCTGTGATCTGAGGTTTATCCTCATTGCTGTACAGAAGAATTATGTCCTTGATGCACCGCTAGGTGACAAACCTATTGCAGGAGCAGATGTAGACCTTATGAACGTTTGGCTAGCTCAAAATGATGACTACTTGATAGTTTAGTGCACCATGCTTAAACGGCTTAGAATCGGACTTCAAAGACGTTTTGAATGTCATGAACCACATGAGATGTTCCAGGAGTTGAAGTTAATATTTCCAGCAAATACCCGAGTTGAGAGATATGAAGTCTCCAACAAGTTCTATAGCTAAAATATGGAGGAGAATCGCTTAACTAGTGAGCATGTGGTCAGATTGTTTGGGTACTTCAATCGCTTGAATCAAGTGGGAGTTAATCTTACAGATAAGATAGTGATTGACAGAATTCTCTAGTCACCATCACTAAGTTACTAGAACTTCATGATGAACTATAGTATGCAAGGGATGACAAAAACGATTCCCGAGCTCTTCGTGATGTTGAAATCGACGAAGGTAGAAATCAAGAAAGTGCATCAAGTGTTGATGATTGACAAGACCACTAGTTTCAAGAAAAGGGCAAAGGGAATGAAAGGCAAACTTTAAGTAGAATGACAAGCAAGTTGTCACTCCCGCGAAGAAGCCCAAAGTTGGACCAAAGCCTGAAACTGAGTGCTTACACTGTATTTTTTTTAAGAAAATCAATATTTAGAAAAATGCATTTTAAAAAAGTTCCAAATTCAAAAAATATTTTTGTTTTGCAATATGTTCAAAAATTGAAAATAATGTTTGCATTAAAGAAAAAAATTACTGAAACTCTTCTGAATGTTCAAAACATGTTCCTATTTTTGAAAATTGTTTGTACTTTTACAAAAGGTTCATTCTTTTAGGAAATGTTTGTGAATTTCAGGAAATGTTTCATTCAAATTTTTTGTTCTTGCTCTGTCCAAAAATGTATGGAATTTGAAAAAAAAACAATTGTTCGTAATTTGGAAACACTAGTGCAGAACCGGGCATTAGCACCGGTTCAGTAAAACCTATAGTGCGGTTACATAACCGCACTAAATTGTGGTCACTAAAGGCCCCCCCTTTAGTACCGGTTCAAAGACGAACCGGTGCTAAAGGGCAACCACGTGGCACGAGCCAGCTCGGGGCTCGAGTTTTAGTACCGGTTGGTAAGACCAACCGTACTATAAGGTTTTGGGGTTTTAGTTTTATGATTTCTTTTCATTTAATTTTGTGTTTCCATTTTAATTCTTTTTAGTTTGTCTGGTATTTCACGATACTACACATTGTACACGTTATGCATATATATATATATATATATATATATATATATATATATATATATATATATATATAGAATTTCTAGTAGAACCAATCATGCATATATATATCATCAATGTCTCACAAACCACCATATTAATTAATTCACACATACACACATGTATAGATATATACAATTTCTCCTACATATGAATGTTGCCTTCGGAGCCAGTGGCATTAGCCTAATTGGTGCCTTCGGAGCACGATGACAATTGGAAGTGGTTTTCATGGGGGCGGTAGCGAGTAATAGAATTCTCCATTCGGATTTATGACTTGGTCGATCAAAAATCCCGCTATTTCCTCTTGAAGTGCTTCTACGCGCTCCGTTTCTATGAGCTTCTCTCGCACCTCTTTGAACTGTTAAGAAGGAGATCAATATGCATATGTATTAGTTGTATGACTAGATATCGATAATGGTGTAAAAATTGTGAATAGTGTTCTGACAAGCGTACCCATTGCTGTCTTTGACATCTGCTCCTTTTGGACGCCATCATGCGAATGTTCTCGCAAACACCGAATGCACACAGATCAGTCCCCTGCGCCTGCTTCAGGGCCTTTACAAGAATGGAATTTGATCAGATAATAATAATTAATCAAGCATGATAATTAAAGAGATGGCAGCTAGCTAGCTAGCTAGTACTACTTAATTACTTACCTTGGGTCGAAACCATTTAAGCTTTTGTTTCCATTCACCTTCCGTGACGCTGATGAATCTTGCCCAAGCCCTGCCCGCCGACAAAGAAAATGAATAAAGGGGTTATTAAATAGTTCATATCATGAAATGACGAACTAAATAGGCCAAGATATATAGTTAATAATGATTGAAATTACCTCTTGACTATCCCATACAAGATGTTATAGTCAGTTTTTTCTGAGATTAGTGAGTCCAGTACTTCAACTGTTAAGGCCAACTTTAATGATACACAAGACCCGATGAAATCTGCATGCACACACGTTTGCATGTCTTAATTAAGCGGGCATATGTAAGCAAAAACATGTAGCTAGCTAGTAGGCAAAAACAGAGAATTTGTAGTACAAGGCAGTGTGACTCACTGGAAGTTGTAAGGAAGTAGTATATCTTCATTGTATTTGAGGCGCTTCAAGAACTCTAGCATGCTGTCCTCTATGTACTTTTTCTGACATTCATTTATCTTCCAGGTGTATTCATTAACAGTGTTTGGGTCAATGAACCCAATGCCAAAGCGTCCACCTTTTCTCATTTCATATATCTTCATCCTGAGTATACCACAGAAAAGAATATAGTGAGGATAATTAGTAATGATTGATCAAAACGATATCACTACAGCTAGCTTGAGACTTAAATTATAGAAAGAAATCACTTACAGACAATATCAACTGATGATAGATTTGTCGAGTGCGTCTTGATTGTATAACTGAAACAGTTCTAAATACTCAACGGACACAGCTTTCTCATGGTAGTAATGGTCCTGCTTGACATTCACCATGAGGGACAATCAATCTGAAATCTTGGTAATGTTCATGTACCATTGATGCAATTCATACATTCTCGTTGGGAGGTTCTTGACCTTGTCTGGCGCGACCAAAGGTTGGCCCCGGACAAATTTCCGTTTTATTTCATCCTCTCTAAGCAAAGGCATGGGCTCGATCTCGAGGAGTTGTCCAACAGTGATGTTGAGAACTTGAGCCTGCATTATATGCTCCTTCGTTATTATCACATTGCCCACCTCGAACGCGTGCCTTTGTTTGACCACAATAATATTGGGCGCGTCAGATGTCACTGTTGTTGGCACAACAAGCAAGGGATCGATTACGCGCCTGTTCTCCCAGTGGGAATGGTTTTCCGCATTTTTGGCAGCTTCTTCTTGTTTGCTCGATCCGATGTAGGCGTGCTCGCCTCCCTTTGTAGACGTGCTCGATTTAACTTCCCGATGTGGCGCTCATAGTCTGTGTCAACAGCTTGGGAGCTGGTGGTTGAGCCATCTGAATGAAGTGGTCAATCGTTTCCTCGTGCACTTTCTCCCTTGGCGGCGGTGGCGGTTTCGGTGCAAAATGGGCTTCCACCTCGGCCTTCGATATGGCTGTGATTTCCTCCTCGGACTGACATAAGACCTCTGCGGAAGAGGCTTGAGGCTTGGACCATATTTATATCGCTTGCCTCCACTTGCACTTCTGTACTACCTCGACTCGTGCCGCTCGCATCATAGCTGCGGGTGTCTCTTCTATGATTGCTTGGCGGCGGAGACGGCCGACGGGCTGAGTTGGACGAGGAGGAGTGGCTGAGGTTGTGCCGACTTGGAGGAGGAGTGGGCGTCTGACGCTGTGGCGGACTTGGAGGAGGAGGATTGTCCTAACACTTTGCGGACTTGGAGGAGGAGGAGGGCTGACACTTTGCGGACTTGGTGGACTTGCGGGAGCGGAGTCTGCGACTCGGTTGGCGGACTTCGACGAGGACTCGGTGACGCGTGTCGGTGGCCTTCAAAGATGATGCAATCCTTTTTCCATAGGATGATACGATGTTTGGCCTCTCCAAGAAAGCGCCGCCGTCACCTCCAAAGCAATGTCAAGCTGTAGCCCGAATATGGTGGGTCCACCACCTCATCAACCAAGACACGAGCATAGCCCGCTGGAATCGGGTTGCAATGGAAGGTTGCCTCGGGGGATTTGTGAAAGCAAAGCCGTCCGCCACCTTCATGGATATGTTCTTCATTTTGACGTGTAGCTCGCAGTTAGTGTTCTCCGTGATGTCATCCACGGGGTATCTACCCAGCATTGCATCGTCCGGGATGGAACCCACGCTGCTTCTCGGCATGGATGGGCCGGTGCTATCCAATGCTGGATCATCTGCTAGCTGCTGCAGCTGCTGAGACCCCCTTTGATGGGTAAGTGAGTCGATCTGCTCCTGCTACCGCTGGAATTTGACTGCCAATTCTGCTTGACTTGCTTCTAGGCCTTGAAGGCGTTCATAGTCCCGCTTCCTCTACACCTCCTCCATCTTCCTCTTCTTCTCCTCCGCAATCTTCTTTCTCGCACGGGTTCTGTAGTCGGTGTTCCAGTCTGAAAACCCCTCATACCACGGCATAGCGCCCTTGCCTCGTGTTCTTCCTGGGTGTTCAGGATTTCCCAGGGCATGCGTAAGCTCGTCGTCCTCTCTGTTGGGCTGGAACACCCCCGATCGTGCCTCTTCTATTGCAACAAGTATCGCATCGTCGGCTCCCTTCAGACTTGCTCTCGTCGAAACATTGCCTGTCTCCGGGTCCAACTCCCCCCATGCGCATAGAACCAAGTCCTGACCCTGGGGGGCCAGCTCTTAGTAGCCGGAGTGACACCTGCATCCTCCATCTCTTTCTCAGACTTATCCCACTTAGGCATTGCCACCGCGCAGCCACCGCCCCACTTATGGAACTTATCCTTTTTTCGGCATTCTTCTTGTTTATTCTCGACCATTCCTTAGCTAATTCCGAATCCTTGAATTTCATGAAATCGTCCCAATGATCACGTTGGTTCTCTAGTGTTCCCTTGAATACTGGAGTCTTCCTTCCTCCCTTAACGTACTTCTTCCATTCACGATTCTTGTAGTTCTTGAATGCAATCGCCATCATCCTAAGAGCAGCCTCCTTGACTTTCCGCACATCCGCTTCTGTGAAATGATCTGGTAGGGTGAAATGTTCCATGAGAGTATCCCAAAGCAGATCTTTTTGATTCTTGTCGACAAAAGTAACATCTGGACGTGGCTTTGCTGGCTCTCTCCATTCTTGAAGTTTGATCGGGAGTTGGTCCTTCACAAGAACTCCGCACTGACGAACGAACTTGTCCGCAATCTTCTTAGGCGCTAATGGTTTGCCAGTAGGGCCGCATGCCTCGATATTGTACTTTACGCCTGGCTTCAACTTTTTGTTCGGGCCTCGTTTCGTCATTTTGCCTGAAGATTTGCTCGATCCGGATGGCTGAAAGAACAAAGATCGATTCGTTAATATATCTTCAAGTCATTTAAAACATGTGATGATCACCAGATGCCTGCTTATATAAATATATATACCTTGCCGGTCTTTGTTATTTCAGGATCAACATGTTCTTCGTCATCGTCATAATCGTAGTTCATGACTTCATCAATTTCGTCGTCGCGATCGAATATCATATCACCCTCTCCGGTGTTGTTTAGAAATTCGGAGCCGTCATAATCTTCTTCATTCTGATTATCATCTGGCCCGCGTATCATATCGAGCATGGTATATTCTCCTCTCTCTGTCGGTTGTTATGCGCCATAGCTTTTGTTTAACTAATCCAAAAGAAATATAAAAAATTAGTATTCAAATTACATCGTCTCGAATAATAGATATAATCTCGAATACATCATCTAGAATAATAGATATAATCTCGAATACATCGTCTCAAATAATATATAATATTGAATAGTACATCACGGCTATTAGCTAATAAAATCGAATACTACAAAGAATCTAGGACACTCGCGGTTCCTCCGGTGCGGGCGGTGGACACCCAAAGAGAAGGAACCCTCACAGATCATAGCTGAAGTGAGATCCCGAAGATCTTGCCACGTATTGGAGAACTGCCGCCCTCTAACGCAACCATGTAGCGATGGGCGTGCTCATCCTCCTCCCCGACACGGCGACGTACCACCTCCGGCGGGCAGGTCCTCCGCACCAAATCGCCCACGCGAACGCCACCAAACGAGATCGGGGTCGACGACGGACCCGGGCGGGTTCCTCATCAAGCGGCGTGCCCTCCAAGCAGCACCTCCCAAAGCCAGCCCGACGGAGCCCAGTCCGGACATGGGTCGGCTGGGCGTCGTCGCGAGACGGTCGACGGCGAGATGCGGGCGAGCATCGTCGAGAACAAATACTAGCTATATGCCCATAAAAAGTAACATTTTTAATGATTGGATTTTGATAACTAAAATTTCTAACATTTCTATATAACACTAATTATGCTAATCTAAATAATCTAAATAACACTAAAATTTCTAACATTTCTAACATTTCTATATAACACTAATTTCTAACATTTCTACATAACACTAATTTCTAACTGATTAAGCACTAATTATATCCATCTAACATGCATTCATACATATATAATAGTGAAAAAATAATAATCTAAATAATCTAAACTAATTAAACATACAAAATACGTGTGTGTGTGTGTGTGTACTAATTAAACACTAATTATCTAAACTAATTAAACATACAAAATAATAATCTAAATAATCTAAACTAATTAAAGACTAATTATCTAAACTAATTAAACATGCTTGTGTGTGTGTACGGGCTCGGGGCCGGAGGGCTCACAGGCGGGCGGCAGCGACAGCGAGGCGGCGAGAGGCGGCGGCGGGCGGCGGCGGCGGGACAGGCGGCAGACGGGACGGGCCAGGCGGCGGCGAGACGAGGGCGGCGACGGGAGGCGCGGGCGACGAGGCGATCGAGGGCGGCGGCGGCGGCGACGGAGACGATGGAACAGAGGAACGAATGAGAGAAACTGAAATTTTCGTAGCTCTAGCATATATAGAAGGCACCTTTAGTACGGTTGGAGCCACCAACCGGTACTAAAGGCCTGTTTTGCCGTGCCAAGCGGCGGAAGCGATCCCTTTAGTACCGGTGGTGGCACAAACCGGTACTAAAGGCCTCCCTTTAGTACCGGTTTGTGCCACGACCGGTACTAAAGGGGTTATTAGCAGCAGAGTGCAGTCTTGACAAGTTTAGTCCCACCTTGCTAGTTGAGGGCTACCATGACCGGTTTATAAGCCCGGTCATGGTAGCTCCTCGAGCTCCTCTCCTAACCAGGCCTCTGGGCCTACTGCCCTCTTCGCCTAGTGGGCCTCTTGGGCCTTGGGGCCTGCATCTTGGCCCAACGAAAGGTTGTGTCGCTAGTCGTATGCAGGCCGCTTTGGCCCAGTAGCCGGGCTTTTTTTTCTTAATTTTTTTTTGCTTTATTTTTTTTGCTTTATTTTTTGTTGTTTTATTTATTTTTGAGTTGTTTTTTGCTGTATTTCGTGTTTCTTTGTGAATATTTTTGCCTTAGGTACAAAAAATTACAAACTTTCTGTTAGTGCCGGTAGATTTCAAATTTGAATAGTTTAAATTTTAAATTATTTGAAATTTGTGTGAATCACTAGTTTGTGAATAACTTAACTTTGAAAAAAGTTTTTTCAGTGATTCTTTTTTCTTATGTTTAATATTATTGTGTTCTATCATTATATTCAATTTAGTAATGCTTAGGTTATTTAAAAAATGAAATCCCTTTGTAATAGTTCAGTTTTCGTGGAAACCCTGATACTTCAAAAGAGATTGTCCATTTTGTACACGAAGTGCATCCAGTTTTTGCCGTAACCCTCTCTACTTTCTTGCACATGATATTTGTATGAAATTATGATACCATGCCAACTTTCAACCTTTTCTGAGTTCATTTGAATTGCTTTTCAATTTCAGGGTCATTTAGCTGGAAAAAAAATCAGTAAATGCATGAAAAGAATTTGTTTGCACATAAAATTTCTTCGCTTTCAAATGCCAAAACACATAACTACCCTAACTATTACAGACATTCCCTCCTGGGTGTGAAACAGAGAAGAAAGTGATGATAGTGAAGCCGATCACATCCCAGATCTTTCGGTGTGAAACTTTTTCTTCGCGTGTGTCCCTTTGCGCCGTAACCATGGAAAATCTTCATCATTTAACGGGATGCTCGGGTCAATATTCACTTTGTGAATGGAGCAATTTCATCAAACTTTTCATAATCTTCTCGACTTGTCTGTCTTGTCATCCACTCCCACGATGTTTCTCTTCCCGAGAAAGAACTATGTGCCGCTTTGGCTCATCGTGCGATGCATTCGCTTCCTTATCTTTTCTTTTTCTTGGCTTGGTAGACATGTCCTTCACATAGAAAACCTGTGCCACATCATTGGCTAGAACGAATGGTTTGTCTCGCATCGCAAGATTGTTGAGATCCACTTGTTGTCATTCCGTCTTCAAGGGTCTTCCGTTACCCGCCTCGTGTCATATTGACCCATTTGCACGAAACAAAGGGACCTTTAAACCACATCGATAGTCAAGTTCCCATATGTCCTGTATATAATCATAATATGTTTCCTTTCCGTCTTGGTTTCGCATCAAAGCGGACACCACTGTTTTTGGTTGGTGCTCTTCTTATCTTGGGCGATCGTGTAAAATGTATTACCATTTATCTCGTACCCTTTGAAAGTCATTATATTCAAGATGGTAATCGGGATAGCAAGTACAGGTCATCTTCAATAGAGGTGTCATGCATGGTGCGTATGCGCAACCAGTTGGCGAAACTCTGGTTTGTTCACGTGTAATCCACCATCGAGACCGCTCCGGTGTTTGGGCGTAGCAAATTCTTGTGTTCATCCATATACGGAGCCACCAAGGTGGAATTCAGAGAAGCTGTGTAGTGTGCTTCAAAGAGAGAATGTCCGTCCATACATATTATTTGTTCCCCTCCTAGCGTGCCTTTTCCATCGATGCGCCCTTATGCCGTGATTCAGAACACCAATCGGCTTAAGGTCGAATAAAGTCAATACAAAACTCAATGACCTCCTCATTTTGATGGCCCTTGGAGATGCTTCCTTCGGCCTAGCACGGTTATGAACATATTTCTTTAAGACTCCATGAACCTCTCAAAGGGAACATATTGTGTAGAAATACAAGACCCAAAACGTTAATCTCTTCGCATAGGTGAACTAGGGCGTGCGTCATGATGTTGAAGAAGGATGGTGGGAACACCAACTCGAAACCGACAAGACATTGCACCAAATCATTACGTAACCTTGGTATGATTTCTGGATCGATTACCTTACGAGAGATTGCATTGAGAAATGCACATAGCTTCACAATGGCTAATCGAGCGTTTTCGGTAGAAGCCCCTCAATGCAACCGGAAGCGATTGCGTCATAATCACGTGGCGATCATGAGACTTTAGGTTCGGAACTTTTCTCTGCCATGTTTATTATTCCCTTTATATTCGACGAAGCCGACGGTACCTTATATCGAAAGAGGCATTCAAAGAAGATTTCCTTCTCTTCTTTGGTAAGGCGTAGCTTGCATGACCCTGATGTATGCCGTCTTCTCCGTGCATACGTTGCTGGTCCTCCCGTGCCTTAGGTGTATCTTTTGTCTTCCCATACACGCCCAAGAAGCCAAGCAGGTCACGCAAAGATTCTTCGTCACGTGCATCACGTCGATTGCGGAGCGGACCTCTAGGTCTTTCCAATATGGCAGGTCCCAAAATATAGATTTCTTCTTCCACATGGGTGCGCGTCCGTCCGCGTCCTTCGGAACAGGTTGTCCGCGGGACCTTTCCAAATATCACCTTCAAATCCTTGACCATATCATGTACATCAGCACCGATATGGTGGCGAGGCTTCGTCCGTGATCCGCCTCACCTTTGATGCTTGCCTTTCTTTCTTCGGGATGCTGCTCGGAAGAAATCGGCGATGTCCTGTACACATTCTTCTTACAACTATTCAAATATATACTGTCGGTATCATCCAAACAGTGCGTGCATCCGCGGTATCCCTTGTTTGTCTGTCCTGAAAGGTTACTGAGAGCAGGCCAATCATTGATGGTCACGAACAACAACGCCTTTAGGTCAAATTCTTCCCCCATGTGCTCATCCCACGCATGTACACCTGTTCCATTCCACAGTTGTAAGAGTTCTTCAACTAATGGCCTTAGGTACACATCAATATCGTTGCCGGGTTGCTTAGGGCCTTGGATGAGCACTGGCATCATAATGAACTTCCGCTTCATGCACAACCAAGGAGGAAGGTTATACAAACATAGAGTCACATGCCAGGTGCTATGGTTGCTGCTCTGCTCCCCAAAAGGATTAATGCCATCTGCGCTTAGACCAAACCATACGCTCCTTGCGTCATCTGCAAACTCCTTCCCGTACTTTCTTTCGATTTTTCTCCACTGCGACCCGTCAGCGGGTACTCTCAACTTTCCGTCTTTCTTACGGTCTTCTCTGTGCCATCGCATCGCCTTGGCATGCTCTTTGTTTTGGAACAACGTTTCAATCGTGGTATTATAGGAGAATACCACATCACCTTGGCAGAATCTTCTTCTGGGCGCTCGCCCTCGACATCACCAGCTCATCGCGGCTGATCTTATAGCGCAATGCACCACATACCGGGCAGCGTTCAAATCCTCGTACTCACCGCGGTATAGGATGCCATCATTAGGGCATGCATGTATCTTCGCACCTCTAACCCTAGAGGGCGACAACCTTCTTTTCAGTCGTACTCTCGGGCAATTCGTTGTCCTTTGGAAGCATATCCTTTATCATTACCAGAACTTTTCAAATCCTTTGTCGATACACCATTCTCTCGCCTTCCATTGCAGCAATTCCAGTGTGGTGCCCAGCTTTTTCTTGTCACCTACGTAATTTGGGTACAACAATTTTTTGTGATCCTCTAACATGCGCTGCAACTTCTTCTTCTCCAAATCACTTGCGCAGTTTCTCTTTGCATCGGCAATGGCCCGACCTAGATCATCAACGGGCTCATCTGATGGCTCTTCTTCAGCTTCTTCCCGCATTGCCGGCTCAGCTTCTTCCCCCATTGTTGTATCATCGTATTCAGGGAACCCATGGCCAGGATAGCTGTCGTCGTCCTCTTCTTCTTCACTGTCTTCCATCATAACCCCTCTTTCTCCGTGCTTGGTCCAAACATTATAGTGGGGCATGAAACCGGACTCAAACAGGTGGACGTGAATGGTTCTTGGCGTAGAGTAATTGTGACCATTCTTACAGCCAGCACATGGACAAGGCATAAAACCATCCGCCCGCTTGTTTGCCTCGGCCAAGCAAGCGAGAAAAGTATGCATGCCCTCAAGGAACTGGGAGAGCATCGGTCATCGTACATCCATTGCGGCTCATCTTCATTACACAACACGAATAGACCAAATTAATACAAGTTCATACATAAAGTTCATACAACACTTAAATGCAACAAACAAATAACTCTCTAGCTAAAGCATTTAAATGCAACAACAAATGCGATCAAGATCGCAACTAAGGTAATAATTGATCCAACAGCATAATGATACCAAGCCTCACTATCGATGGCATATTTTCTAATCTTTCTATTCTTCAAGCGCATTTTCTCCATCTTGATCTTGTGATCATCGACGACATCGGCAACATGCAACTCCAATTCCATCTTTTCCCCCTCAATTCTTTTCAATTTTTCTTTCAAGTACTCGTTTTCTCTTTCAACTAAATTTAACCTCTCGACAATAGGGTCGGTTGGAATTTCTAGTTCACATACCTCCTAGATAAAAATATCTATGTCAACTTGATGGGCATAATTTGTCATAAACACGAAATGCAACAAATAGTTTTAAAAGAGAATATACCACATCCGAATCATAACAAGGACGAGGGCCGACGGAGACGGATATCAAAACCATGGCACTATGTATAACAACCAACGTACGGGTAAGATAATTATTACATGATTAACTATATATCCAAATCACACAAACATCAATTTTTTATATAAAATTTCATGAACAAGAGGCTCACCACAAGATGGTGCCGGCGACGGGACGGTGCGGGCGATCGACGGTGCTTACGACGGAGATTTAGAAGGCACTAAGTAAACCACACCCACATATGCAAACTAAGTGTTATTTTTGACCTCAAATTGCATATAAATCAAATACTAGCACATATATATATTTCCTCCCAAATTACTAAACTCACAAATTAGTAACTATATAAAGCATTCCAAGAGCTAATCTAGCAATGAGAGATGAAAAGATAAAGTTGCTAACCTTTGTGATCACTTGAATGGATGGGGGCCTTCAAATCTGGACAAATTTTGGGCAAAATGTGTGATGACCTCGAGGGAAAGAGGAAGAACAGAGAGGAGAGGAGAGGGGAGAAAGGGGGAAGAACAGAGCGAGCTGGACGAAGGGTTTATATGCAGGAGGACCTATAGTACCGGTTCGTGCCACGAACCGGTACTAAAAGTGCTGGAGGGGGCCCAGACTGACAACATCCTGCCACCACCCTCATTAGTACCGGTTCGTGGCACGAACCGGTGCTAAATGTTAGCCACGAACCGGTACTAATGAGAGCGGCCCGGCTAGCCGTTGGAACCGGCACTAATGTATACATTAGTGCCGGCTCTAATACAAACCGGCACTAATGTGCTACACGTTTGACCCTTTTTCTACTAGTGAAAATGTTCACGTTGCCGAGTATATTTGGCAGTACATAGTTATCAGTTTTTGAAATGTTCAAAAAATTAAATAAAAATGTTTCGACGTTGCATTATATTCTTTAATATTCACGCTGACCATGGGTTAACCGGGCGCGTTTGTTTGAGTGGCTAGCGACATATGGTCTGATCTTTGAGGTCGTGAGTTCGACCACTCCCATACTGGGCCTGCTCCGCATCTGGCACATCGAGCTAAGTCGGCTTGTTCAAAATAAAGGACACCAGAACTTATTGACTTCCATGTGCCAATAAAAGAGAATATGCTGGTAATTATAATTGAAAGAAATTGTGGGCACGTGCCAATACAAGAGAATACGAACATGTGGGGTCTTGATCCATTCTTATAATGAGTTAGAGGCATGCAATTTTATTATCCCGTTGCAAAGCACGGGCATGTGTGCTAGTAGTATCTTAATAGAAGATTCTCAATTTTTGAGGAATACAAGAATGTTTTCCCGCAAAAATAGAAACACCCTACAATTTTCAGGGTACGCTTCACAGTCACTCCTTTTGCACATACACCATGGCCAAATTCAGTTTGTTTGACAGTCCATGCATTGCCAAGCTCATTTTAGGATTCCTGCAGTCATGTAGGACTCGACGCTGTCCTTGAGCGTCTCCTCCAACGTCCTGAACTTCCACCCCAGCCTCCGCAGCTTCTCGGAGCTGAACACCTTCTGATCCCCCACTTGAACGTACCTGCGAAAATCATCGTCACCGCCGTCAAAATCACGAGTTTACTGTCAGTTTGCACACAATCACTGTACTGTACATACGTGGCGTAGGGCGAGCGGATTAAAAGTGTAGCGTCTTACTTCTTTGGGTAGTTCAGGTTCGGATACATGGTCCTGACGATGGAAACCGTTTCAGAGACCTTCCTGGCGTGCGCGCTGCAGATGTAGCGGCCGGCCGCCTCCGGGCTCTCGTGCGCCAGCACAAGGGCGTCGGCGACGTCCCTGACGTCCACCATGTTCCTCACCTTGTCCTCCATGGCGTCCGCGTCGTCGCCTGCATGCGTACATCAAGATCAAATCAACCGTATGTTAGCAAGAGATGCACCTGTATTTGCGTATCTGAATCTGAATGCGAAAAGATCCAAGGGGCGCAAAATGAAGCTTACATTTCAAGTGCTTGATGAGGAACAAGCTGCTGGCGTTCACCGTGGGCTGCAGCAGAGGGCCGAACACCAGCGAGGGACACACGGTCACCACGCTTAGCCCGGTCTTCTCGGCGTAGGAGAGTGCCTCGCGCTCGGCTAGTGTCTTGGACAGGCAGTACCAGTTCTGCCATAAGCCATCATGTCAGTTCAGCAGTACTCTCTCCGTTTCAAAATATAGTGCTTCATCGATTCCCGTGCTTTAACTTTAAATTTAACCAACAAGGCCAACTGTGGCGGGAGCAAAAGATGAATTCATATTCAAAATAAGTTTTTAATTATATAATTTTTTTCTCCCGCCACAGTCTGTCTCATTGGTTAAATTTATGATCAAAGTTGGACCTCGGAAAGCGCGGACACACTATATTTTGGAACGGAGGGAGTACTAGTAAGTAGGAACCAGATGAAAACAACTTTTTGGAACAAACTGAGCAGATTGATGCAAGTAATTTTCTCATGAAAATCAGTTTGGAAAACAACTAGAGCTGATGATCACATCGCTCTCCTTTGCATTTTGGAAAATCAGCTTAATTTACTCCTGAGTGGTCAGAGTGAGAGAGAGAAAAATAGACCGAGTCGTCACCTCAGTTGTTCTGCAGTACTCCTCGTCGGACCAGCAGTGTTCGTCCAGGGCGGGGCCCTCGGGGAGCTTGGGGTTGATGAGGACCGCGCCGACCGACGATACCACGACGACGCGGCGGACGCCGACCTCGCGGCAGGCCCTGAGCACGTTCAGCGTACCGGCCACCGCCGGGGCAAGCAGCTCCTCCTGCGCCGTGCAGCAGATTAATCACCATCGCACATGCCGCTTCCAACGTGTAAGCGCAGGCACAGCAGCTAGCTCTTGTGTGCTGCATGCAGGCAGGCTGTTACCTCGGGGTTCTCCGATTTGGCGGCGGGGACGGGGCTGGCGACGTGGAAGACGCCGACGCAGCCGGCCACGGCGGACGCCACGCTCGAGTAGTCCAGCACGTCGGCCTTGAACAGCCGCAGCCGCTCGCCGGCGCCGTCCAGCGCCCTCAGGTGATCATTCTTGGGGTCGCCTGCAGACGGGGAACTTCGCATCTTAATAGCAAGCGTAGCAAAGCTTTCACCTAGATCTGCGAGGGGCAAGAAGATCGATCATCTCAAGAAAATCTTACTGGGATCACGGACGGTGCCATGCACCGCGTAGTCTCCTCTGGATAGGAGGCGCCGGACGAGCCAGGAGGCGATGAAGCCTCCCGCGCCCGTCACGCACACGGCCGCCGGCGCCGCCGCTTTCCCCGCGCCGGCCGCCTCCATATCGCTCCTCCTGTCTGTGCTGCGACCCCAAACTGAAACAGACCACTGGTAAAACTGAGGCAGGGTGAAGCGGGGCTGCCCCAATAACAGTTTCTGGATTATGACGAGGTGCCGCGGATCCCAAATTCCCAGTACACTCGGCCCCCAAATAAAATCCCGGAGTCAATTTATTTTAATTATAAAATTTACCAATTTTTAGTGTCCTCCCCCTGCCGTCATCACTCGCACCTCCCACCCCTCTCAGGGCAACTCCTGCGTCGCCAAATTGTCTTGACCAGACCGCCCAAACAGTTTTAGCCATCCAACGGCGATCAAAGAAATTGTTTGTATCACCCCCGGCGTTTAAAATCCCCTCTGCCTGGCCCACTGTTAGTTGATTCGGTTGTCCACATTTATTTTCTCTTGGTCCATCTCACCCATTGTCAGTCATAGTCCACAATCTAGATTTGATAAACACGGTTGGATAGTTGGGCTGTTCACGGACACGTCATTTGGTGATCCGCGTTGGAATTTCCCTCACCCGGCGTCTCCATTGTCTACGGCGAGGTGGGTGCGGCAGGGTCGACAGCGAGCTCGCGACAAGGAGTTGGGGGTGTCCAATCTCAATTCGGGACGCGGGAGTCGGCATAGTCACAATCTCCATGCGAGCAGCAGGGTTTCGAGTTGAGAGTTGGCGAGGTGTGGCGGTTGCATCTGCCGGGACGGGCTGAAGATGGTCTTAGAGCATGACCAACATTGGCCAACATTAAGTGCAACCCAGCGGGTGGTGCTAACATTTTGAGAGCGTGGTGCTAAGGCGAAAGTGGCTAGAATTGAGGCACCGATTCCAACTGAGAGCTAACCCCAAGTGTCTTAGCTAGATGACCCTCTCACTACTATAGATTGGTATTACTACCGACCCCTCATCGCTGACTGGTCTCTGGCCACATGTCAGTGATAAGGGTCAACATTGACCGACACGAAATGACCCTCTCACTACTATAGATTGGTATTACTACCGACCCCTCATCGCTGACTGGTCTCTGGCAACATGTCAGTGATAAGGGTCAACATTGACCGACACGAAATGTGCATCATTCATGACTATTTGAAATAAGTCATCATTGACCGGCCAATTGGCGGACAACTCAATGTTAAACTGTGATTTGGTGGAAACTGGCTCGACGCATCTGGTGCGTGGCCTATCTCTTTATATAAGGTACCAAGAGGTACAATACAGTACAAATACAGCTTGTCGTACAATATACGATCTAACACCTCCCTCAATCTTAATCGTGGCCCGAGGTACTCGATGAAGTTAAGATTGCGTCTACAACCTATGAACAAAGGAAGAGACAACGGTTTGGTGAAGATATCAGCAAGTTGATCCTTGGAGGAGATGAACTTGATCTGCAGGAACTTCTGTGCAACCTGTTCTCTCACAAAATGATAATCAACTTCGATGTGTTTCGTTCGGGCATGGAATACCGGATTTGATGAGAGGTATGTAGCACCGATGTTGTCACACCAAAGAGGAGGAGGCTGATTGTGAGAGATCTTCAATTCTCGAAGGAGGGACTGGACCCAAATAAGCTCAAGAAGGCATCAAGAATTGCCTTGTACTCACTTGATGCTACTCAGAAATTGTAGCCCGCTTCCTAGCACTCGAGCAATCAGATTAGGTCCAGAGAAGACCGCATATCCCCGTGGATCGCCGGTCATCTGGGTTACCAGCCCACCGCATCATCAAGACCGAGAGCATGCTAGAGGGCGCCGACCGGAGATGAAGTCCATAAGAGATGGTGGAGCGAACATAACGCAGAATACGCTTTGACAGCTAGTCATGTGAGGCTCGCGAGGGGTATGAAGATACCGCGGAACCGGTTAATCGCATATGAAAGATCGGGCCGTGTGATGGTAAGGTCTCAAGAGCGCCAACAAGACTTCAGACTTGGTAGCATCGTCGTGACGTAAGAGTCCCATCGATGGCGTAAATCATCTCGATGGATGACATGGGAGTAGTAGCAACCTTGCACTCCAACATGCCACTGCCGCAAGAGATCCCGAGAGTACTTCTGAGAGAGAGCAAGACCATCTGGTGGATATGTGACTTCCAAGCCAAGAAAATAGTGAAGTTTCCTAGATCCTTGACAAAAAAATCGAATCGAGAGCCGTAACCAAATGATCGA
Source organism: Aegilops speltoides (assembly GCA_021437245.1). Taxonomy (NCBI): domain Eukaryota; kingdom Viridiplantae; phylum Streptophyta; class Magnoliopsida; order Poales; family Poaceae; genus Aegilops; species Aegilops speltoides. The sequence continues at coordinate 455,525,762 of CM038147.1, read as the reverse complement.
TCGCCGCAATGATGAGTGACAAGGATGATATCATCAACATAAACCAGAATGTACATGGTGACTTCCGGTCATCAAGAATGAATAGTGAAGTGTCGGCAGTGGAGGGCACAAATCCATGAGCACGGTCACGTAACCCAGCGAGCATACCAAGCACGGGCGCTGTTTGAGACCATAAAGCGCTTTCACCAAGCGACAAAGATGTTTGAGGATGATCGTGGTCAACATACCTGTGGGCTGACGCATGTAGACCTCCTCCTGAAGAACACCATGCAGAAACGCATTATGGACGTCCAACTGTCGAAGAGACCAACCTCGAGTGACAGCAAGCAACAGAAGCAGACGAATAGTGGTTGGCTTAACCACGTGACTGAAGGTATCCTCGTAGTCAAGACCATACCGTTGCTTGAAGCCCTTAGCAACGAGACGAGCCTTGTACCGCTCAATAGAACCATCCGCATGTCGTTTGACCTTGAAAACCCATTTAGAATCAATGACGTTGATACCTGGACGGGGAGAGACCAGCTGCCAGGTGCCATTCTGACGAAGAACCTGAATTTCAAGGTCCATAGCAGCACGCCAGTGAGGTATACTCATCGCTGCTTGATAGTGTCGAGGTTCCGCAGTAGGATCAAACGTGCATGGGCCAAGCAAGCAGCAATCCAGGCAACAGTGCCATCTTTCCATACCTTAGGCCGGTGTATACCACTCCGGCTGCGTGTGTGCGGCTGAAGAGCCAGAGGGGCTGGAGGCGAGGCAGCAACTTCCTCGTCAGCGGAGGCAGGTGATGATGCAGGAGATGGGCTCCGAGGCGGCGAGGCCACAGGTGATGGCGATGCCGGCCCAGTCGGAGAAGCGGGGCCAGGTGAGTCGAGCACAGGATAAGCCGACCCAGGTGAGGCCGGTGGAGAAGACCGCGCAGGCGAGGCGGGGGGCGTGGAAGGCCCTGATCCACCTGGTCGCGCGGGCGACAGAGCAGCCGAGCCAGGAGGGGCCGAAGGGGCAGCCTCGAGACACGCGCCTTTTGCATGGCCCATGCAATGATCGACGTGACGATTAGCAGACGCAGGGCTGGGCATCTCCTGTTCGGCAATGAGCTCCAGGCGAGCGCCACGTCCCGTTCCTGCACCATGGTTAGGTAATAGCACAGGCGAATATGCAACATCCTCAAGTTGATCAGGCAAAACATGAGAGATATTAGTGGATGATGACAACGTTGAGGAAGATGGCATATTCGAAAAAGGAAACAGATTTTCGTCAAACACGACATCACGGGAGATATAGACTCTATTTGTTGGAACATGGAGACATTTGTAGCCTTTGTGGAGAGCACTATACCCAAGAAAGATGCACTTTTTGGAGCGAAACTGAAGCTTGCGACTGTTGTAGGGCCAAAGATGCGGCCAACAAGCACAGCCAAAAACCTTGAGGAAAGTATAGTCAGGGAGTTCATTAAACAACAGTTCAAGTGGTGTCTTCATTTTTAATACTCGAGTAGGAGTTCGATTAATCAAGAAACAAGCAATGGTAAAGGCATCACTCCAAAACCGGAATGGCACGGAGGCATGAGCAAGAAGTGTAAGGCCAGCTTCAACTATGTGACGGTGCTTGCGCTCAACCGCACCGTTCTGCTGATGTGTATGTGGGCAAGAAACACGATGAGATATCCCAAGTTTATTAAAGAAAGAATTGAGGTTGCGGTATTCACCCCCCCCCCAATCAGACTGAACATGAATGATCTTATGCTGCAGTAGTCTCTCAACATGCAATTGAAATTGTAAGAACACATTAAACACATCAGCTTTGCTTTTGAGAAGATAAAGCCACGTAAAGCGACTGTAGGCATCGATGAAACTGACATAGTATTTATGACCACTGACAGAAGTTTGGGCAGGGCCCCATACATCCGAAAACACAAGTTCTAATGGAGTAGTAACAACTCGAGATGAGACACAAACGGTAACTGATGACTTTTTCCCTGTTGACAAGCATCACAAACTGACAAATTGTTGGAACTAGACGACGTAGGAAGTTCATGTCGACGCAAAACATGACTAACTATGGGGGACGCAGGATGTCCGAACCGAGCATGCCAATGAGACGGCGACGTGCGAACTGCGGTGAAGGCCTCCGGAAGAGATGGCGCCTCCAACGCATACAAGCCCTGATGGATGCGACCGCTAAGCAGAACCTCCCGTGTGGCTCGATCCTTAACGAAGAGATGAAACGGATGAAATTCACAAAAGACATCATTATCATAAGTAAACTTACGAACAGATAACAATGGGCGAGTGACATGTGGAACGTGAAGGACATTACGAAGGCGAAGACGACGAGAGGAACTAGACAAGAGGGATGCCTGACCAACATGAGTAATGGGCATACCTGAACCATCAGCGGTGCGAACCTTGTCACGGCCACGGTAGGGCTCCTGCGTCTGGAGATGACCAGCCTCATTGGTCATGTGCTCCGTGGCACCCGTGTCGAAGTACCAGGCGGGATCGATCGGGTATGACGGGGTGTACCCACCTCCGCCAGCAGGATGGGTACCGCCGAGGGGAACAGCAGAACTCTGTTCGGCGATGGCGGCTTGCTTCTCGTTGCCACGGCCGTCGTTGCCAATGCCAAGAAAGTCCCGTTTGAAGCGGCGGTGGCATTTGGAGGCATAGTGCCCGTGGATGCCACACAACTGGCAGTCAATATTGGGTCGACCGCGGCGATCCATGGTGACAGGAGGGCCACGGGGCTGCTGTGGTGAAGAAGGCTGGCGACCACCACCGCCCATGTTCGGGCCAGCAGGGGGGCGAGGTTGGCGATGGCCGCCATTGGCAGCACCACGGTATGCAGCATGTGCCTGAGGATCGTTCAGCTGCATGGTGGCATGGCGGGCGTCAATGCATTGCTCGGCGGAGAGGAGGCGCGCATACAAGTCCCGTGAGGACAGAGGCGTCTCACGCCCCCGCACTGCTTCAACCAAAGTGTCGTAGTCTTGGTCAAGCCCCCGAAGTACGAAGTCGGTGAACTCCGTATCGCGAAGCGGCTCCCCAATCGCGGACAGGGTGTCAGCGATCGTCTTGATCTTGTTGAAGTATACATGCACGGAGGAGTCAAGCTTTTTGCACTCTTGGAGCTGTTGACGAAGGGCCGACTCGCGAGCGGAGGAGTGAGCCGAAAAGTTGTCCGCCATTGTTGCCCAGACGTCGAGGAACGTTGCGGCGAACACCACGAGGCCGGCAACTCCTTCCGTCAGGGAGGACTGAAGTGCAGACAGGATGGCCTGGTCCTGCGCAACCCAGGCTCGGTATGCCGGATTGTCAGCGGAGACACGGGCTCCGGCAGCCGTGACCGCAGGGATGAGGCGGGGCGGGCACGGCAGGCTCCCATCGACGTAGCCTTCAAGATGGCGGCTGCGAAGGAGCGGTAGGATCTGCGCCCGCCAGTCCAGGTAGTTGTCTTGCGTGAGGCGCACCGTGATCAGGTGCGTAAGCTGGTAGGGACCATGGCCCAGGCCGTCGGCAGCCGGTGATCCCGCAGGAGCGACGAAGTCGACCGCTGTGTCGTGGACTTGCAGCGTTGCGATCTGAGACGGCGAGGGGGCCTGGGTTGGCGCCGCGCCAATCGGCACTAGCGACGCCGATCGCGAAAGGCGTCGGAGGAAGAACCGAGAGCAAACTGCGAGCCAAAATACATGGGCGCGACGTGGTTGACGCGGCCATGTGGCTAGTGGTGCTCGCGGCGAGGATCGCTGCAAGCTGAGGCGGGATGAAGGGCGACGCCGCAGGGGCGGTGGCAGAGAGGGCAGCGGAAGAGGATGAGGTGGCGGTAGAGGAGCTCATGGTGGCGGCGATCTTGGTGGCGGCGCGGCAAGCGAGGGGCGGCGGCGGCACCAAGGACAGGAGGCGGCGGCTAGGGTTTTGCGAAAACCTAGTCTGATACCATGTTAAACTGTGATTTGGTGGAAACTGGCTCGACGCATGTGGTGCGTGGCCTATCTATTTATATAAGGTACCAAGAGGTACAATACAGTACAAATACAGTTGTCGTACAATATACAGTCTAACACTCAACACTGATAGCGAGTCTTAGAGGGGCACTGATGACTTGTCACCGGTCAGAGTTGATCCAGTCAATCCATATTAGGAGGTCAGTGATGACATCAATCTTTGTGATCGGTCACTTGATTCATATCACTAAGAATCACAACATATATGCAGGCAGTCACTCATAGAAGCACCAGAACACTGCGTGAGACCTCAGAAATAAAAACACACATAAATTATCCCAATGTTTCTTTTATTTCACATGATTCCCTTGATGATCGTGTCACCACTCACCAGCTTATTTTGTTTCACTGCTTACATGAGCCACAAGGAGTTTGCAAGCATTATTACTTCCCCTAGTTGGATGCTCAGTTCAGGACGCCAGATGCTTTGTAGGATTCGACGCTGTCTCCGAGGGTCTTCTCCACAGGCCTGAAGGTCCACCCTAGCTTCTGAAGTTTCTCGGAACTCATAACGTTACCTTCTTCCGCCTCCGTAAAGCTGCAAAGCAATTCGGAGAGAGCAAATTGCGTCCAAGTTAAGCATGGAGAAGCATTTGCCAAAAAAAAAGAGAGCAGGATACTTCCATATCATACGCATTTTAGGATAATGGTGAGTGCCATCTAGCTTGTGAGGATTGAAACAGTAGTAAGAATAAGATGAAACAAATTTGCCTGCTGAGAAAGGCGCTTACTTTTTGGGATAAGTGTATGTTGGATATAAGGTCTTCAGAATGCTTATGACATCAGAGACTTTTATTCGTACTGGACTGCAGATGTACCGTCCAGATGCCTCTGCATTTTCATATGCCAGAAGAAGAGCATCGGCAACATCACGAACATCCACCAGATTCCAGCTTCTATTTTCCACAGTCTCATGCTCTCCTGCAAAAGATAAGTATTTCATTTTACTGAAACAAAACTACGTATATACAAGCCTAAACTAGTTTGGTCTTTTGAACAAGTTTGATTTTAAAAGTACAAAGGTCCATTGTGCTATGCTTGGTTCAGTTAGAAACAAGCAACAGAGGGCAGGCATCATTTTCGGATGCCCAAGTTTAATAAACAGAGCAATATTGACTCATTTTTGTACTGTTTCATATAAGGGCATGTGAAACAAGCGAACCCTAAGATAAACACACCCACCTTTGAGATATTTGAGGAGAATTTTGCTGCTCGCATTCACTGTAGGCTGCAGCAAGGGGCCAAGTACCAAGGATGGTAAAATGGCTACAACATCCAGCCCAGTTTTTGCTGCATAAGCAAAGGCCTCACGCTCTGCGCGCGTTTTGGAAAGCAAATACCAGTCCTGCCAGAATGACAACAGAGATAACTTATTTCATAGGGGTCATCCAGAGCAAGGAACTACAACAAGAGATACCAGGAATGGTTTGTGCGGTAAGCTGAAGAAGATCATGTTGTTAGCACGCAAAGGTTTACCAAATGCAAAGGCAATGACTTACTTACCTCACCCTTTCTGCAGAGATCCTCGTCTGACCAGCTGTCTTCAGTAAATACTTTGCCCTTAGGCCAGTTAGGATTATTGAACACAGCGGCACATGAGGACACTATGACAACTCGCTTAACTTTTGCCTCGTGGCAAGCCTTGAGCACATTCAGTGTGCCTGTTACAGCAGGGGCTATAACTTCTTCCTACAAACGAGTAACAGATTGTTAGAATACATACACACTTGTTAAAATTTGCACATCTCACTCACACGTTATGCCCTGAATTCAGTATGTCTCCTATGAATAAGAAATGGTCCCTTAAACTGTGAAACACGTGCTCTTGAGAAAATCACCTCAGGGTTGGTTGATCTGCCAGAAGGGACAGGGCTGGCAACATGGAAGACGCCCTCACAGCCGGCCACCGCCGACGAAATGGTGTCATAGTCCATCAGGTCGGCGCTGAGCAGCTGCAGCCTCTCCCCGGCACCTTCTAGCGCCTTGAGATGAGCATTCTTAGCATCACCTGCAGCATGTGGGCACGCACCGAACACACCACCACCATCACAACCCTTGCAATTTTTCAGAAATTCAAGAACTATACAATCCAACGTCGAAGGTCAGCAACTTCATGCCAACATTGGGTTCTCATTTTTCAGCAACTATACATTCTATCGATCTATTCATAATCCTACATGCTCATGCATAAGCATATATAAATCTTCGATGGCACAGCCCAGATGAAAAAGAATCTTCGGGAGGGAGTTGGTGGGAAGGGCCGTCGGATCGAAGCGAGGAGGTCGAGGGCTCTTACGGTCTTACCGGGATCGCGCACGGTGCCGCGGACGGTGTAGTGGGGCTTGGAGAGGAGGAGCTTGACGAGCCACGAGGCGACGAAGCCCCCTGCGCCGGTCACGCACACAACGCTCCTCTTCATCGCCGCCGCCTCCATGCTCCTCTCTCCCTCTCTCTGTCTGTGTCTGTCTTGTGCTCTAGTACTGCTCACACTGCGCGGCGGCGACGGTGGTAGTGGTAAGTGTGTTTTGTAGTGCGCGTGAGGAGGAGCTTGCTGCGTCACGCCACGCAGTGTCTTGCCACGCGCTGCGCTGCGTGAGGAAACGGATCAACGATTCCCCCGACCGCTCCTACTGTTGTTGGAAAGACTTTGATTTCATAACGCTCGATTCCATCTCATCGCTGTCACCGTCCATAACAAGTAACGATGTGTGCGTTGTTAGTGGAGGAAAACAATGGCACAGGCCTAGCGCACACATGGCAGGATAACTAGTAGAGTAGTAAAAACCAAGAAGAAGAGAGCATCATCTTGTAGCTGAATCTGCTGGCTGCTGGCGAAGAGGGGCCAGCGGGGGCATGATGCACCGCCAAGGCTGACACTCGTGCGTACCGCTGCACCGGCGTGGCAGCGGCAGGGTGCAGTGTCGCGTAGCATGGGCACTGAGCGGTCCATCCCTATCCCTTCGGCACGCCTGCACTCACCTGACCCTGTTCATGTCTTCATTCGTCCTCTGGAAACTGAATACTGTTAGAATTAATCCAAGACACTCCCTTGATCTACTGAGGACCAAACAATCACACGAGGCACGACACCGAGATTTGTTAACGAGGTTCATCGATATGGCTACATCCCGGGGCATTGACTACGGGCGCTCCTCCCCATGACACCGTCCACAATACCGCACTGCCGCCGAACACCAAGCACGCCACGGCACCCCCGCGTGCATGTGCTATTATGTTGGCATAGGTTACATCGTATGTCTACCCCCACTATATTATGTTGGCATAGGTTACATCGTATGTCTACCCCCACTATATATGGGATAGCCTAAGAGGCGATGGGAGGGGCGACGCGGGCGGCACCCACGACGGCCACTACGGGTCGGCCGCCGGTGACCTCCGGTGTGGGGTGCGCCGGTGGTAGGTTTTGGGCGCTTGCGGAGGCCGATCCGGATGACGAGGATGGCGAAGACTTCACGGAGGTTCGCGGAAGCATACTTCGCCGCCGCCGTCGTCGGTGATTTGCGAGGCTTCGACCCGACTACTCGGAAGAAGATGTGGCGGCCATTGTCGATGGAGTTGTCGGTCGATGATCTGCGAGACAAGGTTTGGGACGAGAGGACAAGATCGAAATTGTTCGTCGGATTGTTCATCGGCGACAATGCGGCGGCGACTTCGGCCATGGAAGGGCCGATCCCGAAGGTAAGCCTCCCAAACCTACTTTGTCCGATTTCATTACGGAGAAATCTTGGATTACGTAAAGAAGAAGAGGCGCGCGTGCTTTGGCGATGGAGCGCGTGCCGGCGGTCGGAATCAACGGCGACATCCGCGCAGATAGGATCGCTGCGTTTGAATTCTTTCTTGAACTTTGTTGGGCCACGATCGGATGGATTGGAGGCCCGATTGATGTTCGCCTTTGGGCCATGTGGTGGTTCGCGAGGTTGGGCGGGACTAGCCGGGGTCTCGACCCGAGCAAAACCGGATCACCGAGGGCGGCCTCGATATCGTCTGAGATCAACCACGATCCCATGCACGTTCACTTCGTTCGATTGTCTCGGACTCGCTAGGGTTCGCCGCTGAAAGCGTGGGGTTTCGGCGGCTCCGTTCGTCGGCTTCGCGAGTACTGCGGTACTCCGCCCTCATGCCGCCTAAGGGCCCGCCTCGCCGAAAAAGGCGCCTCCGTGGCGCTGCGAGCGGCGACGCCGGGGACCGGCGGTTGTTGTACTGCCGCGGCGGCTGCTGCAGCGCCAGCGTCGGCTGCGCCGCCGCGGCGAGTGTGACGGTGCCGCCGCCAATCGCGTCTGTGACCCACGCCCACGAGGCCGTGGCCTAGGCGGATGGTCTGCCGGCGGAGGTGCTCCCAATGCCGGTCGGGTGGTGCCGCAATGGGGCTGCCGGCCGTGGGTCGGGGCCGCCGTGGGAAGGCGACGCGATCCTCCCGTGGGCGATGGGGAGATGATGGCTACGACGATACGGTCATGGATCGCACCGAGGTTAAATCGTCCACCGGGGTGGCGAGGCTACGCTTGGGCGGGCGGTAATCTTGGCCGGGTTTTCAAGGACCACCGGGAACTTTGTCGAGGGGGCGGTTGGCCCCACCGTTTCGTGGGCGCTTCCGTGGGGGCGCGGGCGCTTCCGTGGTGGGCGTGGTGGGCGTACCTTGCCCGGCGCCGACTCGGACTCCTCGGACATAGCCACCGATGATGCGGCGCTGAACGGTATGTCGTGGAGACGGCTAAAGCTCTTGCTGATGTGGATATCCCGATGGTTGCGCATTCGGATGATCGGAGTCGATAAAGGCTCGGAGAAGGCGGGGGGACAAGCTGTCTAAGTGGGCGGCTAAGAAGAAGAAATTAGTTTGTTTCATTTGTGGGGAGGCGGGTCACTTCATGGTTGGCCGCTTTCTGCTGAGTTATGTGATATTTGTCGGAAACCTAAGCATGTGGCGGTGAGTGTCCGCTTCTTCTCGGGCCCAAACCGACTCTTAATATATCTGACCTCTGTTGCTCTGAGTTGATGTTCTTTGAGTCGCCGAGTGTTGCTTGATGGCTCCATGGTTGAGACCTCCTTCCACAGGGTGGTTAAAGTGGTCCTTTGGACCGCTTCTTGAAGCTCAGATTATTCAGCGATTCTATGGAGTTGGCTCGAAATTTCAAATGGTCTTTGATGAAACTTTCTTAGTTCTTATAAAGTGGATTTTCCTTCTAAAGAGGATCGAAGAGGATTCTCAAGTTTGGCATGAGTCGAGTTCACAGGACTAGCTTTGTGTTCTGATTCGATGAGTGGAAAAAGAAGAAGCCGCAGGCACGCATATGACTCAGATCTGGGTTAAGCTTTTGGGGCACCGTCCGAGCCTTTGGATGATTTCTTTGTCACGTGGAGCTTGGGGTCTTTGCTCGGTAAGATGGAGCGGTGGACATGCCTTTCACTCGTGCTCACGGTGTTGCCCGTTTGTTGATTAAGCGTGGCCAACATTCAGTTCTTGCGGATGTGGTCGATGGTGTTATGAGGGGTTGCTTACATGTTGAAGGTTGAGTATGAGGACCCGGACTTGTTTCAGGATTTTGAGGATCTGCTACCTATGGACACCTCAGAGGGAGGAGGTGCTTCTGGGCACCGGGGAGAGGACGCACCCGGTGATGGTGACAGGGATTCCAGGCCTGTGGAGTCGCTTAAACCATCTGAGTCTGCTAAGGGGAAATCAACGGGTTCGGCTCCGTCCAACATGCTTCAGCTGGGCTCTGTGGGGGCTTTCTCTGCCCCGTCTCGTCTTTGGAGTGTTCGTGCGGAGTTGGATGACCCGTCTGAGCACATGCCACCGATGATTCCCGAGGCCTTGAGGGTTTTGGATGACAGTCTGGCGGTTTCCCCTTCATCCACTTCACCGCAGTTGGACGACTCCGCGGAGCTGGCCGGGAGTACGGTCAGATCCTGTGATGTTCTTTCCATCACTCCGGAGGCCAGGCGGGCTTTGGAGGGATCCAGCGGGCAGGAGGCCCGTGTTTTGCGTTCTCCGTCCTTGCCGGCGTCGGGGCGGCCACAGCCACTCAGCGACGGATCGCCAACTCTTGGCGCCCGGCGATGGTCTTGCCGGGGCTAGGGGTATGTGCCTCACTGTCCCCCACAGTGTTGGGCGGGCAGGGTGGGACCGCTGCGATTACACGCCTCGAGCCGCGGACTGGCTGCCGGAGTCGGCTTGTGGCGGGTCGCCTATTCACGGACTTGGCGGTGTCGCCATCTATCTCTGCTCTTGGCTGGTGTCGGCGTCTCGGGCGTTCTTTGTGGGGGGGCGGCGGCTCCTCCCAAAGGTCTGAGCCTACACGCCGAGGAGGTCATCTCTTTGGTGGTATCCGGACCCGGTCTCCCGGGGGAGGCGGATCAGCGGAGGTTGCAGAGCAGCCGGACGTGAGCGACATTCAACTACGGTGTGCTGCGAGAGCCGCCAAGTTGCAGGACGTCGAAACCACCACTGGTATGTCAGTTATTAAGTCAAATTCCATTTTGCATTTCACTGATAACGAGATAATCAATAATGCAAATCAACTAGGAATTTCACTTGGTAATAATGATCTTGATTGCTCAATCGATTAATGACATTCTAGATTTGGAAGTGGCGTCATGGTAGATATGATTCGTCACATAGCTGCAGTTAAGCCAATGAATGATTCGGAGATCCATGCACTTGGGGTTAGGGTTCTAGATGGTATGTGTCTTGATCTTGACCTGCGTGTCTTGAGGCGGAGGAAGGCTCACAGACCGAGGCGCCTCTTCATGTAGATGAGCTGTAGGGCTAGATCTTTGAGGATGAGGCATTATTCCAGCTTGTTGATTCAGTCAAGCCTAAGCGGACTTGGAAAAGAAAGGTTTATCCAGTCTCATTTGTGCGTAGAAGTGCTAGGATTCGTCTTGCAAAAAAATTTCATGATGACTTATGAGAGGCATTTTACGGAATAGCAGAGGTCTTAGAGACTTGGCTAAAAGGAGGTTTCACGGCGGATGCTTCTCTCGAACATCATTTGGATTTCATTGCTTTGTCCGAGACCGGAAGAAGCAATTTTACTAATCAATTTCTCGCCACTTTATCTGGTGGGGTTGATTTTGATTAGCCTTGCCTCCCACCTCGGGAAGATCCGTGGGTTTTACTCGGGGTTAAGTGTGAAACGTTGGAGGTTAGGAGCGTAGTTATGGGCGAGTTTGTTTGTCAAGTTTGGGTTAGATCAAAGGCGGATGGGTTTGATTGGGCTTTGGTGGCGGTTCTGGGCTGCTCAACGAAACTCAAACCAGATTTCTTGGCAGATCTGTGCGCATCTGTGCTAATGAGCGATTACCTCTCTTAGTGGGAGGGATTTCAACATTATTCAAGAAAAGAGGACAAGAATAATGCCAATTTTGACGGTCGGTGGCCCTTTATGTTCAACACTATCATTGAAAGTTTGGATCTCGAGAGATCGAACTCTCGGTAGGAAATTCACTTGGTAATTCCTTACCGACACCCACCTTTGAGAAACTTGACCGAGTCTTGGCTAGTGTCGGTGGGAGCAAGTTTCCCACAGTAGCGGTGCAGGCTTTGACTCGAGGTGTCTCGGATCATACACGTTATTAGTTGATTACGGAGTTCAAAATTTAAGTGGGCGACAAGAATTTCTTCTCCTTTGAAATTGCTGGTTTGAAAGAGATGGCTTCCTCGAGATGTTAGCTAGAGAGTGGGCTATGGACTCGGAGGTACGACGCCTATCGATAGATGGCAATCAAGATTAAATCATCTTCGTAGTTTCCTTCGTGGCTGGGCTAAGCACACGCATGGGCTTTATAAAGGCGGAAAAGACGGACTAATTCTAATCATTCAAAATTTAGAAGCAAAAGCGAAACTTCTATCTTGGATTCCACCGAATGGGCAACAAAGATAGACGCTGAGATACACTTAAAAAGCTTCTCCGTGAGGAGGAATTGAAGTGGGCATTGCGAGCTAAGGTTCGCAAAATCGTGAAAGCGAGGATAACACTCAATTTTTTCACATGATTGCGAATGGGAAGCATCGTGAAGAGAATTTTTCAATTAGAACAAGGCGAAGGAGCGATAGTTGGGCAGGATAATCTCAAAGAGTACATTACCAATTATTACAAGCAGTTGTTTGGTAATCCGGTAGAGACATTTGTGTCCTTGGATGAGTCTAGGGTTGAGGATGTGCCTCAACTTGAGACTGCCGAGAATGAGATTTTATTGCTCCTTTTTGGAGAAAGAGGTGTTTGAGGCTATTACTCAAATGGAGAACAACAAGGCTCCGTGTCGGATGGGTTTCGGCGGAGTTTTACAAGAAGTGTTGGCATTTTATCAAGGGTGACTTGATGCCAATGTTTCACGAGTTTTTGAAGGCCAGCTTGAGTTGTTCAAGCTAAATTTTGGGACAATTACTCTTACGCCTAAGAAGGCGACGCTATTCGGATCGAGCAGTTTCGACCCATTTGTTTGCTTAATGTGAGTTTCAAGATTTTCACTAAGGTGGGGACAAATAGGCTTACACAAATAGCACACTCAGATGGTTCAGCCGTCTCGAGACAGCTTTCATGCGGGATAGAAACATCCTGGAAGGGGTTGTTGTCTTGCATGAAACGCTCCACGAAATCCACTCCAAAAAACTTGATGGCGTAGTTTTTAAAGTGGATTTTGAAAAAGCATATGATAAAGTCAAATGGCCTTTTCTTCAACAAGCGTTGCGCATGAAAGGTTTTGATCCGGCATGGAGAAACCAAATTGACTCTTTAGCGCAGAAAGGAGTGTTGGGATTAAAGTGAATGATGGCGTGGGTCATTATTTTCAAACTCACAAGGGCTACGGCAAGGAGACCCCATGTCACCGATCTGTTTAACATAGTGGCGACATCTTGACTATTTTAATAGGGCGGGCAAAGGATGCAGAGACGGTAGGTGGCCCGGTTCCACATCTAGTAGGCGGCGGGTTATCTATTCTCCAAGATGCCGATGATACTATCATATTTATGGAGCATGACATGGCGAAAGCAAGGAACATGAAGCTGTTGCTTTGCTTGTTTGAACAATTTTCGGGCTAAAATTAACTTCCACAAGAGCGGTTGTTTTGCTTTGGAAGAGCTAATGATGACCGAATCGTATCAACAATTGTTCGGATGTGAATTGGGTCTTTTACCGTTTACGTGCCAGGGTATACCCATTCATCATCGTAAGCTTACCGATCTTGAGTGGAAATGTGTAGAGGATCGGTTCGAAAAAGCCGAGTTGTTGGAAAGGAAAGCTCATGTCATATGGAGGGCGATTAATTCGATTAACTCGGTCCTTACTAGTATGCCTATGTTTACATTATCCTTTTCTTGGTTCCGTCGGAGTTAGGAAAAGGCTAGATTTTTATCGATCTCGTTTCTTTTGGCAAATTGATGAGCTTAAATGAAGTATAGACTTGCGAAGTGGGATATTATTTGCGCACCTAAGGACCGGGGTGGCCTAGGTATTGAAAATCTGGAAATAAAAATATATGTCTCCTTTGCAAGTGGCTTTTAAGTTGTCATCGAGGCGGAGGCCACTTGGGCGCAGATTTTACGCAATAAGTATCTTTTGCTAAAACCTTGGCCCAGTGTGCTGTGAGACCTTCAGATTAAGCCCTTTTGGAAGGGTGCGTGAGAGTTAAACAAATTTTTTCAACAAGACTAAATTTATTGTTGGGAATGGTACCACGACGAGGTTTTGGGAGGATCGTGGCTTGGGGAGGCGCCACTAGCACTACAATATCCTTCTTTGTATAACATAGTCCAACGTAGAGGTGCCTATGTTGCTCTTGTTTTACTGATCCGTTCCCATCAATATCGACTTTAGGCGGGCGCTTGTTGGAGATCGTTGGGAGTCTGGCTCCATCCGGTTAGACGTTTGATGGATGTCCGGTTGTCTCGCTAACCACGATCACCATGTTGGAAACTCACTAAGAACGGGTGTTCTCGGTCAAGTCAATGTATCAGTGTCATTAACTCTTACTGTCATTCCTACCTCCGTACATGTTTGGAAAGTTAAGGTACCCTTACGTATTAAAGTGTTTATGTGGTTTGTACATAAACAGGTCATTCGACTAAGGATAATCTTGCAAGGCGTAATTGGGTAGGTCCGTCTCGGTGTAACTTCGTGATCATTCGAAAGCATCAAACACCTCTTTCTCGATTGTCCGTTGGCTAAGATTACGTGGCGGTCGGTACATATTGCTTTTAATATCGGTCAGCCCACTTCTATTAGTATGTTATTTGGAACATGGCTAGATGGGGTGGATCTGAGACATTACAAGACACATTCGGGTTGGCGTTTGTGCACTTTTGTGGGCAATATGGAACTGCAGAAATGACTTAGTCTTTAACCGATCAACAAACATTCATTTTTGCGAGGTTATCTTGAGGCCACGTCGTTCATCCGTATGTGGTCGCTACTCACTCCGACGGAGGCCGGGAGCGTTTGGTTCTGCGTCTACCGGCTTGGGAGATGGTAGCGGGATATTTTCAACCGGTTTGGATGGCGGTCATGTAATAGGATAGAGTGATCCTATTGTTGTGCCAGCCGGTTGTGGCTTTCAGCTTTTCTTATTTGCAGATTTTGTTTTATTTTGTACTATGACCTTTCGGTACTCCGAGACTCGTGTTTTAATTTTAATAATATGAGCCGTATGCATCTTTCTGATGCAGAGGCTGGGGTATGGCCCCTTTTCCAAAAAAAAACTATATATGAGAGGCCTAGGATACAAGTGTCCTACTTGGACACGACTCCATATCCTGTCTACACACCGTACGACTCCAAGTCCAACTGTAACCTAACTTGTACAATAATATTCGACACAATTCTAACAAACTTCACCTTGGCGAATATTCTCCACCACCTTGAATTCGTCCGTGCGTCGAACCTCCATGTACATTGGACTACGCCATGAGCACCGCTGCTACTCCCAGACTCCATGTGACTCCACCTTGTACTTCCAACTTCCGGAGAATCCGTTCAACGCCATCACACACCGACCACTGTCTGCATGAAAATCAATAACTCACATATTGGACGCCACATATAAGAGTTACCTGAACTCAACGTCATCGCTCTTTCTTGGCTGCTTGTCTGAAACTTGAAGGAATTTCACCGTCGCCTGTTTCACCACGAGTCAAATTCACGGTTGTCTCACCCTTCTTCGAGATAGTCTCGGCATGTCCCACAGTAGCACTCCGCCTCATACAGATTTGTCATCCGCACTTTGCCATGTGCCTGAACACCACAGAATATACGGCCATGTACTCTCTCAGCCTTTGACAATTTCAGACTTTCCGCCACTTTCTCAGATTCTTCATGGTCAACTCCTGTCCATCAACTAGCACCGATAGACCCAGTCATCAACTTGAATCTGGTACTCGTCAACACTGCTTCAGCACCCCCTGCACAATTTGTCTGACCACATATCTGACCACCAGTGCCTTGGCCTATCGCTGTGTCCCGTGCTTATGGCACGCCTCGTCGCTATCACCGCGTCGAGCCTCTGCTGTCCTGGTCGAGTCTCCCGAGTAGCTAGCCCCCACTGCCTCAATCTCCACCGCAGAGAACCATCGATCATCACCAACCGATGCCGAGTATCACGCCTCCATCAGACCACTGGCGCCCAGTCTGATCCATGTGTCTCTCGCTTTACCCGCTGAAATAGGCTTCGACTCTCCGTTAACTTACGTCGTAGCCCCTCCATCAGCACAGAGTGTAGTCATCCGTCAGACTCCAGCTCCACCTTCAACATGACTCCATGGTGGTTGTACGTGCCACCCTCCCGCGCCCTGTCGACTCCAAGCTCTCATGTGCACCGTCTTGAATCAACCCCGCGCCATAGTCTGGCGAAGCCGCACAAGCCCTCAGGCCTGCACCACGTGTTTTCACGCCCCAGAAGTCGGCAACCATCAGCATCACGCTCCTATGTCATCGTCGCTGAAATCACCACCGTCTTCTGCTTTGACCAACATCCATGTCAGTCCATCAGACAGTCCAGTCCGACCCAGTCGAAATTATCCGACTGCAACCATGCTCCACCCCGCGTCGTGCCCGCCCACACATTTGTGCATTGCCTTGACGCCTTGTGTTTGCATGATCCTGCCACGGCGCACTCCAGGCTCCTCTAAGCCTTGTGCACACGTTACCGACCTATGAACCTCCTGGTAGAACCGCATCTGCAATTAGCAACATATCCGAAAGAAACTTTGCTTCCGGGTATAGATTCCGTGGGTGCACCAAGCATGTACCCAACACTTCCCATGTCCTTTTTCTCTTGTACGTCACCTATTCCATGCAACGCAACATACCAGGGTACAGATCCCTTTTTTTCAATAACAAATCTCGCTATCTTCTGGCCTGCATGCAACGCGCTGCATCGCTTGGGGTTTCAGTCAAACATGGACTCCTCCTGCCGGTTCCACATGGGCCTCATGACTCACCCTTGCCTCCGCCACGCACTTGCTCCCGCGCGGGCCTCCGCCTGGCCTCCTGCAGCATGAGTATCCGCACTGGCCACCACGTCGCCCCATACACGCGACACACGAACACACCAGCCGCACGCGCTTGCACCGGCTGGGCCGCTGCCCTAGCGCTTTGCTTGTGCGCCCTTGCTGCTACGTGTTACGTACGCCGCTGCCGCACGCTTTCTATCTCGCCGAGATTTCGTGCCTGCGACGCGCCGCCAACTGCCAGCCTGCTCGCTTCAAGGACTTCTGCTGCTGCACACCATCAATTTATGGACTGCATCGATTCCGATCTCAACGCCTATTCCGATCCGGCTGCTTTTCGCGGCTGTTTCCCACGGCAACCGATCTCGCCGATACACACCGCCCGCGGCTCTTCGATTCCGCTGATGATCACGATCCAATCCGACGAATTAATCTGTACCGTGATTGTTTCATACATCTAGGTCAACAAACTTGCAACCTCCGAACAACCTAGCTCATGATACCACTTGTTAGAATTAATCTGAGGCACTTCGTTGATCTACCGAGGACCAAGCAATCACACAAGGCACGACACCGAGATTTGTTAACGAGGTTCACCGATATGGCTACATCCCCAGGGCATGACTACGGGCGCTCCTCCCCATGACACCGTCACAATACCGCACCCGTCCGCCTGGCACTCGCTACACGCCGCCCGGCACCCCAGCGTGCACTGCTATTATGTTGGCATAGGTTACATCGTGTGTCTACCCCCGCTATATATGAGAGGCCTTGGGCCCTCTCCCCCCAAAAGACTAGCCTATTAGGAGGGGACACCCCCGCCCTTATAAGTCGTGTTATGTCTCCCCCACAACCGATGTGGGACTAAACCCAACAATCTCCCCCTCACACATCGGTCATCCATGGGCCCGCTAACACCAGCGTTTCCAGCCCACCAACCATGACCGACCACCCGTGAGTTCACCGAGATTTATTCTAGGCACCTGGGCTCTGATACCAATTGTTACGCAATCCCGGGTCTGCTACACTAGCGTTTCCGACCCGGGATTGCGTAACAAATACAACACACTAAGAGCATCTACAGCCGTAAATATCAAATTTGGACGTTCAAATGCCGGCTGCGTGTTCGAGTGCGTCTGCAGGCAATAATCTGCTCCCACATGCAATGGCGGATCAGCGCCCGGGCCCCCTTTGTATCCTGTAGTGTTTGCTACCGTATTTTTGCTACAGTCTACAAAGAAAATATGCCTCACGCCCCGGGCCTAGGCCCCCCGGCCTGGGGCCTAGATCCGCCACTGCCCACAGGTGCCTCGACATCCGAATCTCAAATTATCTATGTAGCTAAACACGATGACACATGCTTAATAGCAACAAACTGAGTAAATTCATCCGGTACAACCGGATCATAGTTTTTCACCGGACAAAAGGATCAAAGTTCATCGGTGGACTGCAAATTCATACTACAAATGACTAAAAACATAAATCAAGCATAGATAAAATGGAGAAGGGCGGAGAAAATCACAATTTCCTCGTTGGCCCCTTCCCCTTGCGATCACTGGTGGGGTTGTGCCCTTCCATGTAGGTGTCGGTGTCGTGGTTCTATGACTGACAGTAGAAAGGGGGGGGGGTAGGCATGGAGAGGCAAGATCTCAACTATGGTGAAGTCGTACGCACAAGATTTATGAGTTCAGGCCCTTCACGGTGGAAGTAAAAGCTCTACGTCTCGGTGCCTGGAGGCGGTCGACTGGATTATATGTGTGTGGTGTTACAAAGGGTGCGAACCCTTGTCCCAGAGGAGGGGGTGGCTTATATAGAGTGTGACAGGACCCCAGCCATCCTCCATTACAAGGGGCTTATTGTACATAAAGTAGGGGCGTTACTGATAACGCCAGCCATAAGTGCTATTAATGACCTTAAAGACTACGGAGTGAATGTCTGACCGTTGTAGTGTTGAGTGACTCCTGGTCTTCAGTAGGTCGAGTGATTCCTTATATGGTCGAGTGACA
Source organism: Aegilops speltoides (assembly GCA_021437245.1). NCBI lineage: Eukaryota > Viridiplantae > Streptophyta > Magnoliopsida > Poales > Poaceae > Aegilops > Aegilops speltoides. The sequence goes on along the minus strand of CM038147.1, from coordinate 455,507,290 downwards.
ACAGGTAGGAGGGGTATCCGAGTGATATGATTGGTCGAGTGGATTGCACTCGACACCTTTGACTGGGGATTCTTTGTTGCCTCTTGGACTTCTTATCTTCTAGGGTAGTGACCTTGGGTAGGGCGCGTAGGTCAGGCCTATGACCCTACCCCGGGTCTGTACCCTCATCAGTAGCCCCCGAATGGATTAAGGTTCAAGTGGAAAGTAGGTTAAAGTTGAACTTGTTTCGAGCTTTGTGTCTCGCGAGTGTTTTACGCAGGACGGAAGGCTTACGTTGATACTTCAGCTTCGATTCAGTCGCCTTGATCCATTCAGAGAATTGTCGAATGAACTTGTAGCATCATCCGCCGAGTGCTGTCTTGGGGCGCAGAGTCTTTGGCGCGATTGGTTGCAGTGTATCCCAGATTTCACGGGATTCAAAATTTCGGGGAAGCGCGTGGGACGGGGCGTGCCGAAGTAAGCAGGGAGGATAAACAATAGCGCCTCGATCTCTGCACCACCTTTTTTGCCACGTACATCGCGTGCGACTATTGCTGGATTTGACAGGATCACCCGGTCCCACGCGTCAGCCACTCGGAAGCGGCCCTTTATAAGGCGACGGAGCCGAGGCGTCTGAACAGCGTGTCTCTGTTTTTCTTTTTTCTTCCTCTTCTTCTCCACTGCATCAGGCTCCTCCGCTCTCGACGCCGCCGCTCCGCCACCATGGTGAAGGACAAGACGGCGGCGCTGGAACGCGCGAAGAAGGCGACGGGGGCGGCAAAGGGCAAGAAGCAGAATCGCAGGTCATCATCGCGCTCGCGTTTGCCACCAGGTTGGATCGATCTGGTCTTCGCTTCGGTAGGAAGATCTGGATGAGCTGGTGGAGTCCAGGCTGATCGCCAAGGGTGCGGCAAGGCTGTCTGAGGGGGAGATGGAGCCGCAGCCTCGACCGGGTGAGTGTGTATTGCTCGCCACCCACGTCGACCGGGGCTTCTCGCTTCCTCCGCACCCCTTTTTCCGGGGCTTCTTGAACTTCTTCGGTGCCCAACTCCATCATTTTTCTCCCAATACCATCACGTACCTTGCCGCGTTCGTGTCTATGTGTGAGAACTTTCCGGGGTGTCGACCGCACTAGGGTCTTTTCAAACATATTTTCACCATCCGTTCTCAATCGGTGAAGAAAGCAAACACGAGTGATGAGAAAACCCATGTCATTCAGATGTGTGGGGGTTTGGGTATCCAGAAGAGGCAGAGGAGTTCTTTCCCTTCCATGACTCTCCCTGAATCGGGTAGGGGTTGGTAGTCGACCTGCTTCTACTGCCAGGACCTTGCAACCCCAGGTCAGTCGACAGGTGAGGGAGTCCTGGACTAGGGGGTGTCTGGACAGCCGGACTATCATCGTCCGCCGGACTACAAGACTACGAAGATACAAGATTGAAGACTCCGTCCCGTGTCCGGATGGGACTTTCCTTGGCGTGGAAGGCAAGCTTGGCGATACAGATATGTAGATCTCCTACCATTGTAACCGACTTTGTGTAACCCTAGACCTCTCCGGTGTCTATATAAACCGGAGGGCTTTAGTCCGTAGGACACAACATCCATTACAACAATCATACCATAGGCTAGCTTCTAGGGTTTAGCCTCCTTGATCTCATGGTAGATCCACTCTTGTACTACCCATATCATCAATATTAATCAAGCGGGGCGTGAGGTTTTACCTCCATCAAGAGGGCCCAACACAGGTAAAACATCGTGTCCCTCGTCTCTGTTACCATCCGCCTAGACGCACAGATTCGGGACCCCTACCGAGATCCGCGGTTTGACACCGACATTGGTGCTTTCATTGAGAGTTTCTGTGCCATCGCCGATAGGATGGATGCCTCCACCCGTCTTCAAGGACGGTATTTTCGCCAAAGGGGCCTTGGCCGCCGGCCAACGTATCCAGCTAGGTGGTTTTCTTATGACCGCCTGTCCGGCCACTACTTCGACAATGACTTCTCAAGTCGTCAAAAGCAATCTTCACGTCATTTCGAGAACTTGCCGAGCGGCTTTGGATCAATAGAGCTCTCGTCATCGTGAGCTCTTGGATCGCATCGCCGCTCGAGTCGCTTCGGACTACAATCAGATTGGGCTTAAAACCGATCCGAGAGATTAACTCTCCCGGTCACCCACCACGTCGCAGTGGTCGAGGAACAATGCGGCGATTCTTCTCCTGTATTGAAAACTAGTCATGTCCGGGCTCCCGAACCCTCCATGCCGGATTTCCGCGAAGGGACGGACTTCGATCAAGCACTGAACTTAAAGTCAGGTGTCGGACCGGACTCGTTGGACAACGTCCAGCAATCCAAGCTTCCAAATTTGGAAACTTCACGGCCTTCAAGCCTTGAGATGGGTAGGGTTCCGGACTTTATTCCACCCACTCGCCCAGACATATGCGATCTATCTCTAATACGGCAAGAGCCCGCTGAAACAGTACATCACTACAGGTCCAGATTCCTCCTGGTTATGGACAGGATAAAGGACTGCCGAGAGGAAAACGCAATCCCAATCTTTTGCAATAATTGCACGGACAAGGGAATATTGAACGCCATCAGCCGTCGTGAAATTACACGCTTCGCTGATCTGGCGTCCATAGTACGAAAGTACTGTGCGATGGAGAGTTTTCGGAAAACCGAAAACCAGTTTTGGGACAATCCGGCCCCGAATACAACCCTAGTCCGCAACAAAAGGGTGCATCACACTCAGGCCCCAGATACAAAAACCAAAAAGCAAAAACCCCATAGAGGGCGCGGAACCGTCTTCGGAGGGATGGCTCGATGGACCTGTAAACTTCATAATCTGAGGCGCCGTCCCAACACATAGCCTTCGAGCATGTTGGATATTACGGCGGTGGCCAAAAGTGGCGAGGAGCTTCTAGCCCGGAAAACCACTCCAACAATACCGATGCGATATCAGCGATCTTGAGACCTTCGCATCAAATAATATGCGAAAGCGAACAATCCTCGGCCTCGCCAAGTCTACCAAGTAGCAACAACAAATCCATGGGCGACACAGCCATCACCTTCAACGCCAAATGACGAACCTAAATTACGAACAGCCCGAGCACCGGCCGCCTTTGGTGCTTAGACCTATAGTGGACGGCTTTCGACTTACAAAGGTCCTCATGGATGGCGGCGCGGACTAAACCTCATTCTGAGGAAACTCTTCAAAAATGGAAATAGACGGAGCCGCATTGAGCGAAGCAGCACAACCTTCAGAGGAATAATCCCTAGCCGGAAGCACGCTGCCGGAAAAATCACACTCGATGTGGTGTTCGCTCGCGGATAATTACAGATCCGAAGAAGTCACGTTCCAAGTGGCCCCGTTCAACAGCGGATATCACGCTATATTAGGACAAGAGGCATTCACAATTTTTCAAGCCGTACCCCATTACGGGTACATGAAGCTCAAAATGCCTGGGCCGGGCGGAATAATCACTCTCGTTAGTGATCCGGACATAGCACTCCGCGCCGAAAACAAGACAGCCGCATTAGCCCTGGAGGCACTATCCGAAGCCCTAGCGGCATAAGAACTCACCGCGCTGCGCTCTACTGTAAATAGGGACGACGTGATACTCGATAAGAGATCCAAGTCCACCTCCTTTAAACCAGCGGACGAAATAGTAAAATTCCAGGTCCATCCAACGGACCCAACAAAGACGGCCTCCATCGGGGCACAATTGAAGCCTGATGTAGACGCCACACTGCGAGAATTCCTTCGGGAAAATTGGGACATTTTCACCTGGCACCCCTCGGATATGCCCGGAATCCCACGCAGATTGGCAGAACACAGCCTAAACATCCTAAAAGGATTCAAGCCAGTCAAACAGGCTCTTCGACGATTTTCCGAACCCAAAAGACAGGCAATGGGAGAAGAGCTAGCCAAACTATTGGAAGCCGGATTCATCAGAGATATTAAACATCCGGATTGGCTAGCAAACCTGGTAATGGTACCAAGAAGGACAAATCCTGGTGCCTATCGTCGATTTTAAAGACCTCAACAAGGCCTGCCCAAAGGATCCCTTCCCCCCCCCCGCATCGACCGGATAATCGATGCTCTCTGCGAACACGATTCATTGTGCTTCCTTGGCGCATACTCGGCTATCATCAAATCAAGATGGCGGAGCGGACCAAGCCGCAATGGCATTCATCACTTCATATGGACCATTCGCTTCAACATGATGCCCTTCGGACTTAAAAACGCCGGCGCAACATATCGGCGCATGATTCAAACATGTCCGCCACCCAGATCGGCAAAAGCAGTAGAGGCATACGTGACGGCGTAGTCGTCAAAACCAAACACGTCGAAACTCTAGTAGACGACTTGAGGCTCACATTCGACAACCTCAGAGCATATGACATCAAGCTGAATCCGGAGAAATGCGTTTTCGGCGTACCAGCCGGAAAGCTCCTGGGCTTCATTGTATCCGGTAGAGGAATTGAAGCAAACCCAGCCAAGATCCGAGCTCTGTCACAGCTAGATATCCCAAAAGACCTCAAGCAAATACAAAAATTGACTGGATGTGTGGCGGCTCTAAGCCGCTTTATCTCCCGTCTAGGAGAAAAGGCATTGCCCCTCTATCGCCTCCTTAGGCGCACTGAACACTTCGATTGGACGGATGCTGCCACTGCCGGACTCGAAGAAATAAAAGCCATATTGGCAACAAATCCGGTCCTGGCTGCGCCCAACCTGGGCGAACCAATGTTGTTATACATCGCAGCAACACATCAAGTTGTAAGCGCGGTACTCGTCGTCGAAGGAGAGACAGAAGGGCATGAATTCCCTCTTCAAAAACCAGTATACTACGTATCCACTGTGTTAACCCCCTGCAAGTCCCGTTACCCGCACTATCAAAAGATAGTGTATGCGGTGTTCATGGCATCCCGGAAGCTCCGACACTACTTTCAAGAGTGTTCGATAACAGTGGCCTCCGAAGTACCACTCAATGACATTATAAACAACCGCAACGCAACGGGCAGGATTGCAAAATGGGCAATTGAGCTCTTACCATTCGATATAACTTACAAACCTCGGCGAGCTATAAAGTCACAAGTTTTGGCTGACTTTGTCGCTGAATGGACCGAAGCCGAACTCCCTAAAGAGTACGGCGCATACTCCAATTGGATTATGCACTTCGACGGCTCTAAAATGTTGGCCGGACTGGGGGTTGGCGTCGTATTGACGTCCCCGACCGGGGACATAGTCCAATACGTACTTCAAATAATGTACACGGACTCCAACAACGCAGCCGAATACGAGGCCCTTATACATGGTCTCCGGATGGCAATCTCCATGGGCATTCAACGCCTAGAGGTGTGCGGGGATTCAAACCTTGCAATATCCCAAATAAATGGAGACTTTGACGCCAAGGATCCGAAAATGGCAGCATATCGCAACGCTGTCCTAAAATGTCACTCGGTTTGAAGGACTTGAATTCCATCACGTGGCAGAGATAATAACCAAGCAGCCGACGTCTTGTACGCATCGGCGCAAAAGCGTGTGTCCCTCAAACATCTTCCTAGAACGGCTCTTCAAGCCATCCGTACTATGGGAAGAGGAGTCCGGAAACGACAAACCGGAAAAAGCCGCGCCAACCGGCGATTCAGCCGATGACATAACACCTTCAGCCCACAACATAATGGCAGTAATCGCCCCATGGACAGAACCATTCCTAGCCTACTTGCTTAGGCAGGAACTTCCCGAAGACCAAAATGAGGCCCGCTGCATAGTCCGACGATCTAAAGCCTACAAGGTCCATGAGGGAGAACTTTATAAGAAAAGCACAACCGGAGTCCTTCAAAGGTGTATATCCGAAGAGGAAGGGCGAAACCTCCTGGCTGAAATTCATGCCGGACTAGGCGGACACCATGAAGCAGCTCGGGCCCTTGTAGGAAAGGCATTCCGTACAGGATTTTATTGGCCGACGGCCCGGGCAAATGCTCAGGACCTAGTCCAAAGATGCGTCGGTTGTCAGCTCTTTGCTAATCAGAGCCATATGCCACCCACCGCCCTCAAAACTATACCCATTACACGTGTCGTTTGCGGTGCAGGGGCTTGACATGGTTGGACCCCTTAAAGGGGGAACCCACAAGCAAAGGTACCTATTGGTCATGGTGGACAAATTCACCAAATGGATAGAGGCCAAACCAGTCAAAACGGCAGAGTCCGGACCAGTGATAGACTTCATATCCGGGGTAGTACACCATTATGGTGTCCCCCACAGCATCATCACCGATAACGGCACGAACTTCACGGCCGACAAGGTTAAGTCATGGTGCAAAAACATGGGCATTAAGCTCGATTACGCTTCAGTCTATCATCCTCAAACCACCGGTCAAGTGGAATGAGCAAATGGTCTAATAATGAGCGGCATTAAACCCAGACTAGTGCGGTCACTTACGAGACACGCACTGGGTAGAGGAGCTCGACTCCGTACTCTGGGGTCTGCGGACAATGCCCAACCGTACCACCGGATTCACACCATTTTTATGGTATCTGGCGCGAGGCGCTTCGCCTGCGACATTATTCATGACTCACCTCGAGTGCGCATGTATGAAGAAAGAGAAGCCGAGATGGATCGGCGGGACAGCTTGGGCGCATTGGAGGAAGAATGCGGCGTCGCCAAGGCTCGTTCCGCATTCTATCGGCAGCAGCTCGAAGATATCAAAGCGAGAAGTGCGGGCCAAGACTTACAACGTTGGCGAACTAGTTCTACGCCTGCCGGACAAGAAAAAGGACAAGCTCAAGCCCAAATGGGAGGGCCCCTTCATTATCGATCAAGTCCTGACCGGCGGAGCGTACCGTCTATGAAATGCATCGGACAACCGACTCGAGCCGAACCCATGGAACGCAGCCCGCCTCCGAAGATTCTGTGCCTAGCGCTGGACTAAGAGTTCGTCCCCTTCCCTCGTCCAAATTTTTACACTTCAGCTGTCTTTTATTTCTCTTTCTTATATTAACACCTTTTCTAAAAAGCCCTTAAGGGCCTACTTGAGCATTGTTCGCACATACTTGATGTGCCATCCCCACTCATTATACCTGGGGGCTTCTTTTCCAGAAGCTCAATTGTAAGGGCTTCATGCCCAGCACATGTGTCAAGCTTCCACATGTACCTTTCTCTCACCATTATATGCATCGATATGACTTAAGTTTTGGCCAAGCTGGGTTGCCTGGCTCCTGTGCTTACCCCTACGTTCCCTATCGTTCGGCTAGGAGGTAAAGGGAGCACCTCTGCGATTATTCTTGCCGGTCACCGGATGTGTACCTCGGTGGGTGAAGCCGAAAGCTAAGCGTTCTTAAGGGAATATTCGATCGGTGACTTGAAAGATGATTTTTACCTACTTATTTATCAGCCCCGGATGTTTTTCTCTTTTTTCACAGTCCGAACATGCACTTTAGGGCATGCCTCGAGAAAAGGAACCCTTAACTAACTATTCTCCTGGAAGATGTTTCTTACTAACCATGTAATATAACATAACTAGTTGGGCACTTATGCGATAAAGCACTAATGACCCTACACTTGGTCTCCATGCATACCCGGTTGTTTCTTAACCAAGAAGGTATTCGGACACACTCCGGACTCTAGGGTCCCGAGGTTGAAGCGAAAAGGTCGGCAAAGACAAACGATCTACAATCCGGCTAGAAGGCATTTCACATGTCATTTTAAAATACATTGTCAAATCTACTGACTGTATTCCTCCTCAATCCCGTCTAACAGGCTGTCTAACTTAAAGTCCCATTGGGAAAATTTAGCAGCCAACTCTACTTGGCCGTATACTAAACTCACAAGGATCTCCTTCCCATCGGGCCCCACCGATCCGACCTCGGCCATGTGGTTGGGATCCGCCTTCTTGTACCGCGTCTTCACCATGGCCCAAGCCTCCCTGGCACCTTGGCGGCAGGCCGAAATCTTCCATAAGCGGAAGCGCTGCGCACTCCTGAAGCTTCTCCATAAGCTCCCCAAGGCCCTCGGGTAGGGAGAGGGCTGGCCATAAAGCACAGACGGCGCCGCTCATTGCTCGCGAACTTCGTTCGGCGGTTGCAACAACTTCGAGAAGTTGATCACCCGTTGATACGGGCATCTCCTCCGCAGGGCGACCTATGAGTATACCTACAAGACATATTTTGTCAATTGACTTCCTCGTCGAACTCTTCTTTTCAAAGGAGTTCGCTCAAGCACTTTCTATAGATGCCGCGACGAAGCCGCTGATTCTCCTTAATGGAGCCGGACAGCTCGGCCCGAACGCCTTTCAGTTCTTCTCCAAGCTGGGCGTGGGCATCTTGAAGTTTGTTCCTTTCTTGCTGCACTCTATTCAGCACCCTCTCGCCGGCCTTCAGCTGGTGCAGTAGTTCCTGCCTGTCCGTATCTTGTCCGGCAGCACTTGCAATGTCATTATTAGACTTGCGCGCACGCCGCACAGCGCTTATATTTTTTTAAAAAAACAAATGTGTTACCAGGAGGAGCCTCTGTGTTTCCTCCTGCGGCATGAAGTGCGGCCTCAAGTTGGGCCATGCACTCTTGTAGCTCCTGGGACAGTCGGGTATTCTTCTCGGTAAGATCCTGCATTTCAAATGATCCTTAAATCAGTTAACATAACTACTTTAAGTCTCGGGGGCTACTGGCATATATAACTGTTAAACTCTCTTACCAGATGTCTTTTACATCTTTGCTCCGTGGCTCTGGTAAAACCATCTTGAGCAGCACGGAGGTGCGCGTCCCCTGTGTTAAAGGCATTCAACGCCTCAGGGGAGAAGCACGCGTCACGAAATACTGTCCGGCGGCGCCTATGGTTCATGGCGCTCTCCACCTCAGACTTGGTGGCGGACAACCTGTCGGCATCCTCCGTTGGAGGAGTGTCCAGCTCGCGCCCTGCACTCGCCTCCCCCTCCGGACCAGGTGCTGGAGCCTGGCTGGTAGAGGTTGGATTGGCAACCTCCACGCCCGCAGTCCGGCGGGCGCTTTTTCTCCTACAAAGATCATGAGCACTCAAACGCTTCCTAGGAACGTTGCTCCAAATAATTAATTACGAGCTATACCTTTGCGGTGATGTTTCAGTCCGCGCCGCGCTCCTCTTTTGCCCTCTTGGTCGGGTGGCCTTTGTTGGTCGGCCGCCCTGAGCTCGGCTTCCCGCCTTGAAGGCGCTTCTGCAAAACACCATCGTGCGAAGGTCGAAATGGGCAAGGAAGAGATAATGGTGTCGGGACTTCCGTCACAATCACACAGGAAGCGGATATAGTCCGGGTAGTCGGCCGTAATGGCGACTAAAGCATTATCCATGCTGAGCTGGTGGAACACCCGTCGATTAGCTCCACACAATGTTGATCCTCTTGGAGGCGGATCCTAGGATCTCTCTGGATCCTCGGGTTGCGGAGCTGGACTTATCATGTCCTCCACAATCCGGCGCAGTTCTGCACCAAGACATAATATAAGAAGCTTAAACTTCAAAAACATGGGGCGGGCCCTTAAAGTGTTAAACTACCCAACGACGGGGTTATTCATGGAGAACCCATTCAGCGGGTTCGTCGAAGGAAGTCCTCCTTCTCCCCTTATACAGGCGGACAGGATCTGCACGAGATCCTCGGCGAATCCGATCCTTGCGGCCATGACGGGTGGCGTCGTCTTCCCGTTGAAATCCCACATGGGGTGGCCCGATATTGCGATGGCTGCACCCCGCGTAATGCATGTTGCCATGACTCCAATCATGGTCAACCCGGATTGGGCGATAATCTTATTCGCCCATCGGATAATGGGCGCTCTTGTCTTCCTCCGGTTAGGGGCTCATGGCGCCAACTAAGGCGTTCTTCGAGGGTAATCTTGAACTCCGGAGGCCGACCCGAGCGGTCCGCAAGCGGCGTCTTCTATGTAAAACCATTCAAAGGCCGGTCTTGGACGCTTCTTAGGGGTTCCGGATGGATATCTGGTCCCGGCAATGCGCCATATTTCGGCGCCGCCCACTTGATATATCGACCCCTCGTGAGAACGGGGTACGAGGCAGAACAACCTCTTCCATAGTGCAAAATGGGGCTCGATGCCTAGAAATAGCTCGCAAAGAGCTATGTAACCCGCGATATGCAGGATAGAGGCGGGTGTAAGGTGATGGAGCTGGAGTCCGTAGAACTCCAGGAGCCCGCGGAGGAATGGATGTTAGGAAATCCGAGTCCCCTTATCAGATAGGGGACGAAGCATACCCGCTCCCCTTTGTTGGGACTTGGGGTAGCCTCCGCTTGCTTCCCACCTTGGTAGGTGGCCATCCCGGCTCGGACCGGAACCATGAAGTCCGGAGGGAGATATCCCCCCGCTTGGAGCTTCACCAGCTCGTTGTGCGGAACAGAGCATTTCCTCCAATCTCCTGGCAGAGGGCTGGGAGCGCGAGAAGAGGAGCCGCATCGACGGTCCATGATGGAATGGATTCTGGGTCAAAGGTGCTCCGATGAGTATTCGCGGAAGGAAGATGGTGTGATTTGGATCTGGATTTTTGCCTCTCTTATAGGCATATTATTTGCACGACTAGGGGGTAAAACATAAAAGATACCCTGGCTTTTCGCATTCGTGCGACGCGTGGAAGAAGGCCATTATTGGGCATAGAAGACAAGAAGCGCATCATTTATAAGGAAGCCGGACACTGTTCGGCAGGGACATGGAACTTAAAAGGAGAACCCGCCTTTGCAGCGCCAAGACTATATCTGTATTGGACTTATCGTCATTGAAGCCTGGTTAGGGGCTCTTGAGGAGTCTGAACTAGGGGTGTCCGGACAGCCGGACTGTCATCGTCCCCGGACTCCAAGACTACGAAGATACAAGATTGAAGACTCCGTCCCGTGTCCGGATGGGACTTTCCTTGGCGTGGAAGGCAAGCTTGGCGATACGGATATGTAGATCTCCTACCATTGTAACCGACTCTGTGTAAGCCTAGCCCTCTCCGGTGTCTATATAAACCAGAGGGCTTTAGTCCGTAGGACACAACATCCATTACAACAATCATACCATAGGCTAGCTTCTAGGGGTTAGCCTCCTTGATCTCGTGGTAGATCCACTCTTGTACTACCCATATCATCAATATTAATCAAGCAGGACATAGGGTTTTACCTCCATCAAGAGGGCCCGAACCTGGATAAAACATCGTGTCCCTCGTCTCCTGTTACCATCTGCCTAGACGCACAGTTCGGGACCCCCTACCCGAGATCCGCCGGTTTTGACACCGACAACCGGCCTTCCCCACTTCACTTTTGACCGAGTCCAGACTCCTTCCTCGCTAAAAGTGACTGCTGCTGAGAATGTGGAGACGAAGATGCTGGTTGAGAAAGTGGTCCAACTAATCAATGAGGGTGTTGCTGGCATGGACCTGCTGGAAGTATTCCTCAGTCGACGCATCCAGCCCCTTCAGGCCCGTGACCATCCCATGTGGTTGTACTCTGGGGCTAACGACACTGCTCATGTTCATCCAGAGGAAGTGCTAGCCAAGACCGTGGCCATGTGGTTGAAGAGCGTTATAGGCAACAAGGACAACCCCAGAGGAGCCAGGAGAGTCATCCCCTTCAGTGATGACAATCAGCCCGACAAGGTATGTTCTTCATTCCGACTGTCTTTGCATATACACTCCGACAGCTCTTGAGCTCAACTGACTTTTACTTGACTTCTTGTCTTGTAGGTTTTTACTGACATGTATTCGATGCCCAACGGTGAACAAGTTCAAGAGCAGGGCCAGGAGGGAGAGGCCAGTGCGGAGGAGAGTGGTGAATGGGAATCTTTGGATGAAGAAGAGGAGGAGGAAAGCGAGGAGTCAGACGACGAGGAGGCGGTCGACTCGCCGCCGTGCTCTGAACGCCGATCCAAGCAACACCATTACCCGGCAGGCAGGCGTGGAAAGAACGTGGCTCCAAGTACCCAAACGCAGAAGCGCACTCGGACGTCGACTCCAGAGCCAATAGAGAAAGTCGCCAAGCAGCCCAAGGTTGCTCCTCCAAAGACTCGGAAGACTTTGCCGAGGATTGCTACGTCTCCGTCGTATCTACAATTTTTGATTGTTCCATGACAATATTATTCAACTTTCATATACTTTTGGCAACTTTTTATACTATTTTTGGGACTAACATATTGATCCGATTGCCCGATGTCGGTTCTATGCATTGCATGTTTTTGTTTCAGTGAAACCCAATATCAAACGGAGTCCAAACGGGATAAAAATGGATGGAATTTTTTGGAATATTTATGATTTTGGGAAGTAAAATCAGCGCTAAATTAAGGTCCGGGTGGCCACGAGACAGTAGCGCCCTCCCCTAAGCGCGCCTGACTCTCATGGGCCATCCGTATGGCGGTTGGCGCTCTTCTTTTGGTGCAAGAAAGCTAATTTTATGAGAAAGATCTGGCGAAAGATTCACCCCAATCGAGATTCTGGATCTCCGGATATTTAAGAAACGGTGAATGGGTAGAATCTGAGAACGCAGAAACAAAGAGATAGATCCAATCTCGGAGGGGCTCTCTCCCCTCCCACACCATGGGAGCCAAGGACCAGAGGGGAAACCCTTCTCCCATCTAGGGAGGAGGTCAAGGAAGAAGAAGAAGAAGGGGGCCCTCTCCCCCTTGCTTCCAGTGGCGTCGAAACGCTGCCGGGGGCCATCATCATCACCGCGATCTTCACTAACAACTTCACCGCCTTCATCACCAACTCTTCCTCCCTCTATGCAGTGGTGTAACCTCTCCCTTACCCATTGTAATCTCTACTTAAACAGGTGCTCAACGCTATATATTATTTCCCAATGATGTATGGCCATCTTATGATGTTTGAGTAGATCCGTTTTGTCCTATGGGTTAATTGATGATCGTGATTGGTTTGAGTTGCATGTTTTATTATTGGTGATGTCCTATTGTGCCCTCCGTGTCGCGCAAGCATGAGGGATTCCTGTTGTAGGGTTTGCAATATGTTTATGATTTGCTTATAGTGGGTTGCATGAGTGACTGAAACACAAACCCGAGTAAGTAGGTTGTTTGTGTATGGGGAAAAAAAGGGGACTTGATACTTTAATGCTATGGTTGGGTTTTACCTTAATGAATCTTTAGTATTTGCGGATGCTTTCTAGAGTTCCAACCATAAGTGCATATGATCCAAGTAGAGAAAGTATGTTACCTTATGCCTCTCCCTCAAATAGAATTGCGACAATGATTACCGGTCTAGTTATCGATTCCCTTGGACAAATAACTTTCTCGTAGAAAAAAGGTCTCTACTAATACTTACTTTATTGCATCTTTATCTAAACAGCCCCTACTTTTTATTTACGTGTTCTTTATTATCTTGCAAACCTATCCTATCACACCTACAAAGTACTTCTAGTTTCATACTTGTTCTAGGTAAAGCAAACGTCAAGCGTGCGTAGAGTTGTATCGGTGGTCGATAGAACTTGAGGGAATATTTACTCTACCTTTAGCTCCTCGTTGTGTTCGACACTCTTACTTATCGAAAACTGTTGCGATCCCCTACACTTGTGGGTTCTCAAGACCTTTTTCTGGCGCCGTTGCCGGGGAGTCATAGCGTGGGGTGAATATCCTCGTGTGTGCTTGTTTGCTTTAATCACTAAGTAATTTTAATTTTTATTTGCTGTTCTAATTTGTTCTCTATCTTTAGTTATGGATATGGAACACAAAATACCAAAAAAATTAGCTATACTTACTACTCATGAAGATGGAGTAACTCCTAAAACCCTCGATTCTCATTATGCGAAAGATATTATGTACTACTTTGATAATCCTGAGAAAACCCCATTCAACTTTATAATGGGAGACACGTTGGATCAACGTGAATACTTTAGGGATTATCGCTCGACACAAAAAGGGAAACTATTATGGGATCAATTTATTATGTTGCGTTGGTATGTCTGTAATCTATGCTTGAGATATGATATTACTTGTTGCTCTAGGATGGAGGGTCCACACCTTCCCTTTTCATGCAAATTTAATGATAATGAAACCTTAGCTTCTTATGCTAATGGTATATATGATTACTATGATGTGGAACAAATAGAAGAATTTGTTGCTTTTAAGGCTGCTTATGAAATTGAAGCTTTGTTTGAAAAGTATGAAGCTTTTGATGATGATGGTTATAGGCCTGAAAATCTTGCTATACTTGGATATTGCTATGAAAATTATGAATACAATTACTATATTAATGCTTTTATGAAGAAAGTCAAAGCTGTCCAAGAAGAGATTAATATTTGGCAGGAAGCTATGGAAGAAGAAATTGATGAAACAATGAGCTCATTGGATGAAAAAGATGATGAGGAGTGCGAAGAACAAAAGGAGGAAGAGCGGAATAGCTACACGTGCCCACCTTCTAATGAGAGTAACCCTCCAACTCATACATTATTTAATTCCCCTTCATGCTTACCGAAGGATGATTGCTATGATGATTGCTATGATCCCTTGAATTTGTTTGAAATATCCCTTTTTGATGATGCTTTCTATGCTTGTGGCCAAGATGCCAATATGAATTATGCTTATGGATATGAACTTGCTATAGTTCCTTATGTTAAACATGAAATTGTTGCTATTGCACCCACGCATGATAGTCCTATTATCTTTTTGAATTCTCCAAACTGCACTATATCGGAGAAGTTTGGGCTTATTAAGGATTATATTTATGGGTTGCCTTTTACCATTGCACATGATGATTTTGATGAATATAATATGCATGTGCATGGTGCTCCTACTTGCAATTATTATGAGAGAGGAACTATGTCTCCACCTCTCTATGTTTCCAACACAATAGAATTGCAAGAAACTGCTTATACTATGCATTGGCCATTACTATGTGTGCATGAATTGTTCTTTTATGACATGCCGATGCATAGGAAGAGAGTTAGACTTCGTGCTCACTACTAAATTACAAATTATTGTTAATTAAAATTGGCTTTGATATACCTTGGGATCCGGGTGGATTCATTTCTTGAGCACTATATGCCTAGCTTAATGGCTTTAAAGAAAGTGCTGCCAGGGAGACAACCCGAAAGTTTTAGAGAGTCATTTATTTCTGTTGAGTGCTTTCATATAGTTTAAAAACACAAAAATAAAGAGGGGAACCTAAAAACTTTTCAAAAAGGAAAGTGAAAGTGAGAAAGACAAGCATTGTTGAAGTGGGAGCTAGCCTTGAACTTTGTTCATGCTCACGGAAACTTTGTGGATCTTGATTACAGAAACTTTTCAACAAAAATAATTATCCCCTTGTATAATTGCATTGTATTATAAAAATAATGTGCCAAGGTTTGCCTTCAGGATGTTTACAATGCTTGTTGGTTTGTACGGTGCAGGACAGAAACTTGGCTGTAGTGCGCGATTTTACATTTTTAACTGGAATGTCAGTTGGTTCTGATTCCTTTTGCACTGTCTTGCTATACAACTTTTTTATTTTTCCTAATTTTGGTAGAATTTTTGGGGTACCATAAGTATGGCGGATGTTCAGATTGCTACAGACTGTTCTGTTTTTGACAGATTCTGTTTTTGATGCATAGTTTGCTTGTTTTGATGAATCTATCAATTTATATTAATGGATTAAGCCATGGAAAAGTTATATTACGGTAGACACAATGCAATAAGAAAATATGAATTGGTTTTCTATAGTACTTAGAGTAGTGATTTGCTTTATTATACTAACGGATCTTACCAAGTTTTCCGGTGAAGTTTTGTGTGGATGAAGTGTCTAAACGAGGAGGTCTCGATATGAGGAAAAGGAAGAGAGGCAAGAGCTCAAGCTTGGGGATGCCCAAGGCACCCAAATTAAATATTCAAGGAGACTCAAGCATCTAAGCTTGGGGATGCCCCGGAAGGCATCCCCTCTTTCTTCAACAAGTATCAGTATGTTTTCGTATTCGTTTCGTTCGTGCATTATGTGCAAGTCTTGGA
Source organism: Aegilops speltoides (assembly GCA_021437245.1). Lineage (NCBI taxonomy): Eukaryota > Viridiplantae > Streptophyta > Magnoliopsida > Poales > Poaceae > Aegilops > Aegilops speltoides. Next base: position 455,491,383 of record CM038147.1, on the reverse strand, counting down.
GCGTCTTTGGCATTTAGTTTTCACTTTTCTTTTATGCACCATGATGGTATGAGATAGTCTTGGTTGATTTATAGAATGCTCATTGCACTTCACTTAAATCTTTTGAGTATGGCTTTATAGAATGCTTCATGTACTTCACTTATATCATTTGAAGTCTGGATTGCCTGTTCTCTTCGCATAGAAAACCGCCATTTGTAGAATGCTCTTTTGCTTCACTTATAATTGTTAGAGCGTGGGCATATCTTTTGTAGAAAGAATTAAACTCTCTTGCTTCACTTATATCTATTTAGAGAGATGACAGGAATTGGTCAATCACATGGTTAGTCATAAAGTCCTACATAAACTTGTAGATCACTGAATATGATATGTTTGATTCCTTGCAATAGTTTTGCGATATAAAGATGGTGATATTAGAGTCATGCTAGTGGGTGGTTGTGGATTGTAGAAATACTTGTGTTGAGGTTTGTGATTCCCGTAGCATGCACGTATGGTGAACCGCTTTGTGATGAAGTTGGACACAATTTTATTTATTGATTGTCTTCCTTATGAGTGGTGGTCGGGGACGAGCGATGGTCTTTTCCTACCAATCTATCCCCCTAGGAGCATGCGCGTAGTACTTTGTTTTCATTGGCTTGTAGATTTTTGCAATAAGTATATGAGTTCTTTATGACTAATGTTGAGTCCATGGATTATACGCACTCTCACCCTTCCATCATTGCTAGCCTCTTCGGTACAGTGCATTGCCCTTTCTCACCTTGAGAGTTGGTGCAGACTTTGCCGGTGCATCCAAACCCCGTGATATGATACGCTCTGTCACACAGAAGCCTCCTTATATCTTCCTCAAAACAGCCACCATACCTACCTATCATGGCATTTCCATAGCCATTCCGAGATATATTGCCATGCAACTTCCATCATCATCATATACATGACTTGAGCATTCATTGTCATATTGCTTTGCATGATCGTAAGATAGCTAGCATGATGTTTTCATGGCTTGTCCATTTTTGATGTCATTGCTATGCTAGATCATTGCACATCCCGGTACACCGCCGGAGGCATTCATATAGAGTCATATCTTTGTTCTAGATATTGAGTTGTAAGTAAATAAAAGTGTGATGATCATTATTATTAGAGCATTGCCCCAGTGAGGAAAGGATGATGGAGACTATGATTCCCCCACAAGTTGGGATGAGACTCCAGACTTTGTGAAAAATAAAAGAGGCCAAAGAAGCCCAAATAAAAAAAAAGAGGCCAAAGAAGCCCACCAAAAAAAGGAAAAAAAGAAAAAAGAAAAAAAAAGAAAAAAATGAGAGAAAAAGAGAGAAGGGGCAATGTTACTATCCTTTTACCACACTTGTGCTTCAGAGTAGCACCATGTTCTTCATAGAGTGAGTCTCCTATGCTTTCACTTTCATATACTAGTGGGAATTTTCATTATAGAACTTGGCTTGTATATTCCGATGATGGGCTTACTCAAATGCCCGAGGTCTTCATGAGCAAGCAAGTTGGATGCACACCCACTTAGTTTTCAATTTGAGCTTTCATACACTTATAGCTCTAGTGCATCCATTGCATGGCAATCCCTACTCACTCACATTGATATCTATTGATGGGCATCTCCATAGCCCGTTGATACGCCTAGTCGATGTGAGACTTTCTCCTTTTTTTGTCTTCTCCACATAACCCCCACCATCATATTATATTCCACCTATAGTGCTATGTCCATGGCTCACGCTCATGTATTGCGTGAAAGTTGAAAAAGATTGAGATTATTAAAGTATGAAACAATTGCTTGGCTTGTCATCGGGGTTGTGCATGATTAAATACTTTGTGTGATGAAGATAGAGCAACAGCTAGACTATATGATTTTGTAGGGATAACTTTCTTTGGCCATGTTGTTTTGAAAAGACATGATTGCTTTATTAGTACGCTCGAAGTATTATTGTTTTTATGTCAAATGATAGACTATTGCTTTGAATCACTCGTGTCTTAATATTCATGCCATGATTAGACATATGATCAAGATTATGCTAGGTAGTATTCCACATCAAAAATTATATTTTTTCTTATCAATTACCTACTCGAGGACGAGCAGGAATTAAGCTTGGGGATGCTGATACGTCTCCGTCGTTTCTATAATTTTTTATTGTTCCATGCCAATATTATTCAACTTTCATATACTTTTGGCAACTTTTTATATTATTTTTGGGACTAACATATTGATCCAGTGCCCAGTGCTAGTTCCTGTCTATTGCATGTTTTTTGTTTCACAGAAACCCAATATCAAACAGAGTCCAAACGGGATAAAAATGGACGGAGATTTTTTTTTGGAATATTTATGATTTTTGGGAAGTAAAATCAACATGAAACAGTGTCCGTGGTGGCCACGAGACAGGGGGGCGCGCCCTCCCCCCTGGGCGTGCCCTGGACTCTCGTGGGCCACCCTAAGGCGGTTGACGCTCTTCTTTTGGCGCAAGAAAGCTAATTTTATGAGAAAGATCTGGGCGACATATTCACCCCAATCGGAGTTACGGATCTCCGGATATTTAAGAAACAATGAAGGGGTAGAATCTGAGAACGTAGAAACAGAGAGATAGATCCAATCTCGGAGGGGCTCTCGCCCCTCCCACGCCATGGGAGCCAAGGACCAGAGGGGAAACCCTTCTCCCATCTAGGGAGGAGGTCAAGGAAGAAGAAGAAGAAGGGGGGCCCTCTCCCCCTTGCTTCCGGTGGCGCTGGAACGCTGTTGGGGCCATCACCATCACCGCGATCTTCACCAACAACTTCACCGCCTTCATCACCAACTCTTCCTCCCTCTATGCAGCGGTGTAATCTCTCTCTTACCCGCTGTAATCTCTACTTAAACATGGTGCTCAACGCTATATATTATTTCCCAATGATGTATGGCTATCTTATGATGTTTGAGTAGATCCGTTTTGTCCTATGGGTTAATTGATGATTGTGATTGGTTTGAGTTGCATGTTTTATTATTGGTGCTGTCCTATTGTGCCCTCCGTGTCACGCAAGCGTGAGGGATTCCCGCTGTAGGGTTTGCAATATGTTTATGATTTGCTTATAGTGGGTTGTGTGAGTGACTGAAACACAAACCCGAGTAAGTAGGTTGTTTGCGTATGGGAAAAAAGGGGACTTGATACTTTAATGCTATGGTTGGGTTTTACCTTAATGAATCTTTAGTATTTTCGGATGCTTGCTAGAGTTCCAATCATAAGTGCATATTATCCAAGTAGAGAAAGTATGTTACCTTACGCCTCTCCCTCAAATAGAATTGCAGCAATGATTACCGGTCTAGTTATCGATTGCCTTGGACAAATAACTTTCTCGTAACAAAAAGCTCTCTACTAATACTTACTTTATTGCATCTTTATCTAAACAGCCCCTACTTTTTATTTACGTGTTCTTTATTATCTTGCAAACCTATCCTATCACACCTACAAAGTACTTCTAGTTTCATACTTGTTCCAGGTAAAGCAAACGTCAAGCGTGCGTAGAGTTGTTTCGGTGGTCGATAGAACTTGAGGGAATATTTATTCTACCTTTAGCTCCTCATTGGGTTCAACACTCTTACTTATCGAAAACTGTTGTGATCCCCTACACTTGTGGGTTATCAAGGATCAAGATGGACGTCCCTGTTTCTTCAGGGTGAGCATCTTTCTTGCATTTATCTAGGCCGACTGATACTTCTGTTCTGACCGAATGGATCATGTATCTTTCCAGCCCAACCTCTACTGAGACTAACATGGATATCGACAAAGCTCTAGGAGATGAGGAGACCAACGACGCGGCCACCTCCCGATCTGGTAAGTCCGTTCCATGAGAACTCATTTAGTCGATTGAGTTATCGGTCGGCTAAATTTTCGATGTTTTTCTTTCGCTGCAGTTCCACGAGACATCGTTGTGCTTCTCGATGAAGAAGAAGAAGAAGAAGCGCCTCTACAGGAGAGGAGGAGGAGAGGCGGGGGCTCAAGCAGGAGAGGACTTGAAGTTCAAGTCCCTCAGTCGACGCCGATGCTTGAGGCGGTGGTCGAGCGATCCGGAGATCTGGTTCGGACCAACGTCACATTCGCCAACCCGTTGACGACTGATCGTCCGTCGGGGTCGACTGCTCCGGTTCCTGCTGCTCCAGTGCAACTCCACGCATCTGACCCAGTAGCTGCTTCACTTTTTGCTGCATACCAGACCCCAGATGACTCTCCAAGTGCTTCCAGGGAGGCTCTTCGCCAGGTGAACCTTGTTATGGAGCAGGTGAAGGTGATGCACGAGGCCAGCCAGGTGGTCTATAACACCAGCACCGCTCTGCAGACCAATGTTAAGGTCAGTGAACTCCAGGCTGATCTTTTGAATGCTGTTTTATAGCTGATCACCCACTGGGGTGTGCCTGTTTTTAGAGTTTAGGAAGTCTTCCACTCCACTCGACTCGTGCTGAGTCTTAGTGTTCTGTTCGAACCAGTGGGGGCACGCCGAGTGCACCCACTGGGTGTAGTCCCCGAGACCACGGCCGATCATTGGGCGATCGGTGAGTCTTAGAATCTACTTTTACTACTTTTTTTTGACTCACGCTGGGCAGACCATGTTGAGTGTTGATCTAGATCAGTGGGGGCATGCTAAGTGCACCCACTGGGTGTAGTCCCCGAGACTACTGTTGAATATTTGATTTGGCAGTAGTCTTAGAGTTATTTTCACTGTCATTGTCTTTTATTTCTGTCGACTGATATATCTCTCTCGCTGACTGCAGAGGTCTTGTGATCTTGGAGCTCGGCTTTCTGAGTTAAACAAGAAGCACATCAGCCTCGAACTTGATCTTGAACTGGCAAAGAAGAACCGCAAGACTTCTCAAGAAGAAACGGCCATCATGGGAGGTAACCAATCGACACTTGTCCACCCAGTAGCTCGCGCCTTTCAGTGTTTTTTCTTTCAGTCTCTTTGAACCGAGTGACTTCACCCAAGAAGATGTGCGTAGTGAAAACCGTCAGCTTCAGGCTCGTCTAAAGAGTGTTGTTTCTTTAGAGAGAATGAAGGAAGCTCTGGAGAAGAAGGATCGGGACCTTGCTGCTGCTCAAAAGGAAGCACGGGAGAAGATAGCGCTTGCGGACAAGAAGCTGGCTTCGGTCGGCAAGTTGGAAGAGGAGAACACAAAACTGAAGACTGCCATCTCTGAAGCCAATCGGGAAGTTCAGCAACTGAAGAAGGACAAGGAGAACCTGACCAATGAAGTTGGAGGCCTCAGAGCCAGGACAGGCGAGCTGGGGTCCTATCTGGGACAACTTGCCGCAAAACTAGTCCTGAAGCTTGAAGGTACCGCCGCTCGACTAGTTAGTTGCAGTCGACTGAAGTATCTTGTTATATTGTCGACTCACTATTTTTCCTGATTGTGCAGAACTTTGTCAGCATTTTGAGGCTGAGACCGGGCGGGTCGAGACAGGTCTCGACCCCATCAATTGTCCTATGAAAGACGACGTTGCGATGAACTTGTTGCGGTTGGAATCATGCTTGGACGGCGCCGTTGCTTATCTGGCTCGACTGAAGGCGGTGTTGACTCGGGTTGACACCGAACTCTGGCCTCAGGTGGAACTTTCACAAGATCTCGATTCGCTGATGACTCGACTAAATCAGATCCTTGGCCAAGCGCAGGAATGGAAGAAGTCGTCCGCTCGCTGTGGCGCTGATGTCGCCCTGTCATTGGTCCGAGTGCACTGCAAGGACGCTAGAGAAGACAAGTTGGCGGCTCTTAAGGTTGTGAATACTAATAAGCACACCATCCAGTCCTTCATGGACACGTTCCTTGAGGCTGCCACTTGTATTGCAGACAGCATTGACCTTGACAGCTTCTGTGATCCAGCCAGCCCTTCTCCTGACGAGTGATCGAAAAAACAATAAGCTTCACCTTTATTTGCCTCGGAATGCCGAGTGATTTTGTAATCGTTGAAACTCCTTTGGGCCTAACACCCGAGCACTTTAATTCGCGGTTTCAAACCTTTGGATTTATCTGCACTTGGTTTATCTTTGAATATGTTGTGTTTGTCTTTGAGTGGAACTCGTTCTTCACTCGGAATGGTTCTTGTACTTTTGATGCAGCTTCTAAGGAAGAGGTCGTAGTCGACCTGTTGGACGAGCCCTGAGCAGCATCGATCAGCTCATCGGCGAGGCACTCGGCAATGGTCTTGACGGTCCTGAAAGCAGCTCGCCTTGGCACCAGCTGTTGGATGAGCCTTTGGCAGCATTGATCAGCTCATCAGCGAGGCACTCAGCAATGGTCTTGATGTTCCTGAAAGCAGATCGCTTTGGCACCAGCTATTGGATGAGCCTTTGGCAGCATTGATTAGCTCATCAGCGAGGCACTCAACAATGCTCTTGACGTTCCTGAAAGCAGTTCGCCTTGGCAACACGCACAATCTCGTCCTTCTCCTTGATGGTGCAGCCCCGGGGAGGGGGTCGTGGTGGACCTGCACCACTCGGTATGATTTTTTAAGCTCAGGTGAGTATTGGACTGCAGCTAAGCCCCCGAGTGGGAGGATCGCTCACCACTCGGTAGGATTTTTCAAACCTAGGCGAGTACTGGACTGCAGCTAAGCCCCGAGTGGGAGGATTGCTCACCACTCGGTAGGATTTTTCAAACTTAGGCGAGTACTTGACTGCAGCTAAGCCCTCGAGTGGGAGGATCTACATTTTTCTGATACTCTTGCAATTCAACTGTTGCCATTTGTGCATCGGCGATTTTGGAACCCTTCTGGAAGCATTCCTCTGCTTTCTGCCGATTGCTAGTGACTGTGATCACACCTCTAGGGCCAGGCATCTTTAGCTTGAGGTACATGTAACATGGTCGAGCAATAAAACGCGCATAGGCAGGCCTACCCAGAATAGCATGATATGCACTCTGGAAATCCACAACTTCAAATGTCAACTTTTCCTTACGGTAATTCTTGGAATCACCGAAAACCACGTCAAGGGCGATCTAGCCGAGTGATTCGGATTTCTTTCGAGGGATCACGCCATGAAAACTCATATTTCTCTCGCTAAGTTTGGACATCGGAATGCCCATCCCCTTCAAGGTTTCAGCATAAAGGATATTCAGGCCGCTACCACCATCCATTAGCACTTTGGTCAGTCGAGTGCCTTTGACCACTGGGTCGACCGCCAATGCTTGCCTCCTAGGGGTGGCTATACACACCGGGTGATCAGACTGGTCAAATGTGATGGCTGTTTGTGACCATTTCAGGTATGTGGTTGTCGTCGCCGGAGCAACCATATTTACTTCTCTGTTGATAACTTTCAATCGACTTTTGCTCTCAACATCAGCAAAAATCATCAAGGTGGAATTGACTTTGGGATAACCATCATCTTCCTCTTCATCCTCGTCTTCGTCTGACTCTTTTTCCTTCTCACTAGGCTATTTCTCTCAGAACTGCTGGATCAGGAGTCGACATTGTCGAGTGGTGTGTTTAGGATAAATAAGATTACCCTCTTCATCTTTCTTCGTATGAATGTGACATGGTAAATCCAACACGTCATTTCCCGCTTGATCTTTTACCTTCTTAGGGGTCTAGGGCCCCTTAGGTTTTCCTTTAAACTTTCCTTGCACTACTGCTGCAATTTCACGAGGCACTGCAGGTTCAGCCTTTCGTTTCTGTTTCCGATTACCTCCACCGGCGTCCTGGCCGACTAGTTTACCCTTGCCACTACATAGTCAATACTCTTCTTCTCCGTTAGCGTACAGGGTGGCTATTTCCATCATCCGAGTCAGGGTCATATCCCCAGTCCGACAGAATTTCAAGACTAGCTCTCGGTACTTAACGCCTTCCTTGAAAGCACACACTGCTTGATGCTCAGATACATTTTCCACTGTGTGATGCAAGGTGGTCCACCTCTGAATGTAATCTCTTAGAGTTTCACTCGGTTTCTGTATGAAATGCTCCAATTCTGTTAACCCCCCTGGTTTCTTGCAAGTGCCCTCAAAAGTCCTGACGAACACTCAAGCAAGCTCTTCCCAATTGAATATACTTCCTGGGGCTAACTGAGTCAACCACGCTCTGGCTGGCCCTTCCAACATCAGAGGAAGATGCTTCATTGCCACTTCATCATTCCCGCCACCAATCTGCACAGCCACCCAGTAATCCTCAAGCCAAGTTTCAGGTTTGGACTCTCTAGTGAACTTGCTGACTCCAGTCGCCAACCTGAAGTTGGGAGGAATCACTGTAGCCCTGATGGCTCTGCTGAAACACTCTAGACCTGAAACATGAACTCTGCTGCCAGTCGGACGATCTCTGCCAAGGTCTTCCCTGTGCGCTCTGTTCCGGTCGACTAGACCTTGAACGAGAATAGATCTTGCATCAAAGCCTGGCTCTCTTGGGTCGACTGGTGCTCTGCGCTCGCCACTGTGAAGGCGTCTATCATCGTACTGCCGAGGCACATATGATGCACTCCTCGAAGGAGGTGTGGGCACTCGACGATGATTTTCGCGGTCGAGTCAGTGATCATACTGCCCATGGCCTTCACGCCACAGGGGCGATCTTGGACTGTGGGCCAACTGAACAGTAACCGCTACCACAAATCTGCTATGAATCCTATTCCGCGACCGAGACACTGTTGTGTTCTGTTCTCCTGCTGCCCGGAGTAAGGCCCGGATTTGCATCAAACCTCTGCCAGCCTCCGACTGGGAAGGTTGAATTGACTCTACTATTCGGGCCGCAGCTGTGAGATTTTGAATCGGAGTGCAGTATACCTTGGAGGTGGAAAAAGCTGTCGTCGACTGGAATCAAGGATCCACTCCCAAGCATGCTCATCGAGTGCGCACTAGAGGTTCTCTAGTCGAGTGTGCTCAGCCAGATTAGCCAAGCGCACCTCTTCCAAGGCCCGAGCCTCGGGGGTTTCTCCAACGATGGGCGTGTGGAGTGCATCCATGTTGCGGCGACGAAGTGCTTCCCTCTGCTGCAAAGAGAGGGGTTCGGGATGGTACTCCTTGTGGACGCACGACGGATCGCCGCCACCATCCCCGCCGTGTTCACGGTGGAAACTAGGTGGACTACGTGGTCCGTTGACCATCCAGACTTCAGCCGCAGGGTCGCTGCTATCGCACTCGGATGCGGTCTCGACGGAGCCAGTCGACAGGTCGAACATGCCGTGGAGAGTTTCGTCGGGCTTGATTGCGGTGACTTGTTGGGTGGCCGAATGTCGAGCCACCGCGTGTTTCACCCACCACTGAAGCCGCGACCGACCGGATCGCTTGCGACGGCGAACAGCGGGGAGAGAAGATATCATCGGAGCCGACCGATACTAGGTCGACAGCTAGCAGAGAAGTACGCCGCATACGCACGCGCGAAAGTGCGTCACCCCTCGAACGGGGAGCGCCTCAACGTCAAGGGGAGCTTCCTGAAGCCAGGCGGAGTCGTCGGCGATGAAAACGAGCACGCCGAGACGGATCTCGCGGCCCTCAGCCAATCCACCGCCAGAAACCATGATGATGGGGATCGAAAAAAATTGCAACTTCACCAACAAGTCGGTAAGACACCTGCCCCTCAGTGGGCGCCAACTGTCGTGGTTCTAAGACTGACAGTAGAAAGGGGGGTAGGTATGGAGAGGCAAGATCTCAGCTACGGTGAAGTCGTACGCACAGGATTTACGAGTTCAGGCCCTTCACGGTGGAAGTAAAAGCCCTACGTCTTGGTGCCCGGAGGTGGTCGACTGGATTATATGTGTGTCGTGTTACAAATGGTGTGAACCCTTGTCCTAGAGGAGGGGGTGGATTATATAGAGTGTGCCAGGACCCCATCCATCCTCCATTACAAGGGGCTTAATGTACATAAAGTAGGGGCGTTACTGATAATGCCAGCCATAAGTGCTATTAATGACCTTAAAGACTACGGAGTGAATGTCTGACCGTTGCAGTGTTGAGTGACTCCTGGTCTTCAGTAGGTCGAGTGATTCCTTATATGGTCCAGTGACAACAGGTAGGAGGGGTATCCGAGTGATATGATTGGTCGAGTGGATTGCACTCGACACCTTTGACTGGGGGTTCTTTGTTGCCTCTTGGACTTCTTATCTTCTAGGGTGGTGACCTTGGGTAGGGCGCATAGGTCAGGCCTATGACCCTACCCCGGGTCTGTACCCTCATCAGTCGGTGTTGTTAGATAATAACGAGAATAAACGAGATACGAGAGCACACGGATTTTTACGTGGAAACCCTTGCGGGAGAAAACCACGGACGCACGAAGGAGCGATTCACTATGAGGAGGAGTATTACAAGCATGAGATGACAGATCGTCTTTAGGTGCGACTACATGGGGTATATAAGAGGGCAATACATGAGAGTTCTTGTAGGACAAGTAAACGAGTTGTACACGTACGCGTCGGTACCAACGCAAAGGCCCACACTGTATGTACTACATCTAGTTCAATACGGTATATTTTGGCTCACAACTTCACAATCTCCACCTTGAGCCAAATTCCCTCCAGTAGTCGAAGAAAGTGAATAACACCATCCAAATCAGCATAAACACCTTGTGTGTCAAAGTCCATAGGACTAGTGAGAAATACCAACTAAGCCTGAGCAAAGCTCAAACTTATTGGTAGGAACTGGCTTTGTCATCATGTCAGCAGGATTATCATGAGTACTTATCTTGCATACCTTCAAATTGCCTTCAGCAACAACATCTCGAATATAATGAAATCTGACATCAATGTGCTTTATCCTCTCATGATACATTGGATTCTTTGTAAGATATATGGCACTTTGACTGTCAGAAAATATGGTAGGGCAAGATGAATCTCCACAAAGCTGAGTGTATAAACCTCTCAACCAGATAGCTTCTTTGCATGCCTCGAAAATAGCCATATACTCGGCATCGATGGTGGAACAAGCCACAATAGACGCAAAGTTGCTCTCCACTCACAAAGACAACCACCAATGGTGAAAACATAACACAGTGAGTGATCTTATCTTATCCAAATCACCAAAGAAAATCAGAATCAACAAAACCAACAAGTCCATCTCTAGTTTTCCCAAACTGTAAATAAGCATTAGAAGTACCTCGTAGGTATCTGAAAATCCACTGAACTGCTTTCCAATGCTCTTTTCCAGGATTAGCCATGTATCTACTGACAACACTAAGTGCATAAGATAAATCCGGATGAGAACAAACCATGGCATACATAAGTGAACCAACTGCACTCGAATAGGGAACTCTAGACATGTACTCAATATCTGCATCTGACTTAGGACATAAAGTTGATGATAACTTGAAGTGTGCAGCTAACGGTGTACTCACCGGCTTGGCATTATGCATATTAAAACGACGAAAAACTTTATCAATATATCCTCTGTGACTTAGATATACTTTTCCAGACGGTCTATTTCTGGATATTTCCATGCCAAGTATTTTCTTTGCTGCACCCAAATCCTTCATCTCAAATTCACTACTCAATTGCTTCTTTAGTTCATTAATATCTGACATACTCTTTGCAGCAATAAGCATATCATCAACATAAAGGAGCAAATAAATAGCTGAACCATTTACAGTTTTCAAGTAAACACAACTATCATAATTAGACCTTTTGAAACCTTGAGAGAGCATAAAGTTGTCAAATCTCTTGTACCACTGTCTAGGGGATTGCTTCAATCCATAAAGAGATTTCTTTAACTTACAGACAAGCTTTTATTTTTCAGGAATAACAAAACCTTCAGGTTTTTTCATATAAATATCCTCTTCTAATTCTCCATGTAAGAATGCAATTTTAACATCCAATTGTTCAAGCTCAAAATCATGCATGGCGACAATACTGAGTAAAGTGCGAATAGATCTATGCTTCACAACAGGAGAAAAAGTTTCGTTATAATCAATACCTGGAATCTGACTATAACCTTTAGCAACTAACCTTGCTTTATATCTTGTCTCATCATTAGGAGAAACACCTTCTTTCCTCTTGAAAACCCACTTGCAATGAATATATTTCTTCTCTCTAGGTAATTTTACTAAATTCCAAGTGCCATATTTTCAAGTGATTCCATCTCATCATGCATAGCAGTCATGCACTTATTACTATCACCAGAAATAATAGCCTCGGAATATGAAGAAGGCGCAGAATTACCTTCAATTTCTTCTACAACAGACAAAGCAAAAGAAACAATATTGCACTCTTCAATTAACCTGCCAGGTTTATTAACACCCTGCCTAACTCTGTCACGAGCGAACAATATGCTAATTTGGAGTGGGGGTGACATGATCATAATTACGACGAGTTCATCATGTGCATCAACAATTTCATTACCAGATGTATCACCTGAATCAATAACATGCTCCACCTGAACAGTAGAGTCCTGAACAATAGGTTGTTGTTCACTCTCAACGGGAACATTAGTAGATGAAACATCATGTAACATAGCGATTCATTAAAGATAACATTTACGCTAATAACAACCTTCGGGTTTCGGATTCCATAATTTAAAACTTTTAACACCAGACTTATAACCAAGAAAGATGCACTTAACAGCCCTAGGCTCCAATTTTCCATTATCAACATGAGCATAAGCAGTGCAACCAAAAACTCTCAACTGTGAATAATCAGCAGGTGAACCAGACCATACCTCAATTGGAGTTTTCTTATTAAGAGCAATAGATGGTGAATGATTAATGAGATAACAAGCAGTGGAAGCGGCCTCCACCCAAAAACGCCTATGCAAACCTGCATTGGACAACATGCAACGGCCTCTGGAAATAATGTTCCTGTTCATACGCTCAGCAACACCGTTGTTGAGGAGTATAAGGAATGGTGTAATGTCTAACAATGCCTTCAGACTTGCAATAATTCTCAAATTGCTTCGAACAGAATTCCATACCATTATCAGCGAAGTATTTTTACCTTCTTTTCAGTTTGCCTCTCAATCATAATCTTCCACTCCTTATATGCGGAGAATGCTTCATATTTATGCTTCAAGAAATAAGGCCAAACTTTTCTCGAATAATCATCAATAATAGTCAGCATGTAAATAGCACCACCTAGTGACTTTCTGCGAGATGGTCCCCATAAATCAGAATGCACATAATCAAGAATACCTCCAGTTGTATGAGTGAAAGTGTTGAACTTCACCCTCTTGTGTTTGCTGAAGATAGGATGCTCACAAAATTTCAATTTACCAGGTTCATATCCATCAAGAAGACCTCTCTTATTTAACTCTGCTAAACCAAGTTCACTCATATGTCCAGGACGCATATGCCAAAGGTTAGCAGCATCACAATCAGAATTCTTTGAAATAACTGGAGTAGCATTACCTGAAACGATAGAACCTCCAAGGTAATAAAGACCATTGGTCGAACTTAAATCACCTTTCATCATAATAAGGAAACCTTTGGTGACCTTCAAAACACTATCTCCACCTGAATACCTGTACCCCTTTGCATTAAGGGCACTAACAGAGATAATATTTCTCTTCATCTTCGGAATATACCGAACATCTGTCAAAGTTCTGATTGTGCCATCAAACATCTTGATTCGAAGAACCTATGACTTCAATCTTGCATGGTGAATTATCAAAACCCAAAATGGAACCAGTAGTAGAAGTGGAATCAAAAGTAGTAAACCAATCTCTATGCGGGCACATATGAAAAGTGCATGCAGTGTCAAGTACCCACTCATCATTGGTCTCAGCACATCCAGCAATAACGACAAGAGCATCATCGGAACTATCATGACGAGCAACGTTAGCAGAATTTTCACCTTGTTTGTTACCTTTCCTCTTTTTCTTTATTCTGCAACTTGATACACTCTGAGATGTCATCCCGTCTCTCTTGCAATATCTACAATATTTCTTGTCTCTGGATTGCGACCGGCCCCTGTGGCCGTTCTTACTTTTGCCTCTATTTCCATTATTGGAGTTCTTCTCCTTTGTCCCGCGGCTTGGGATGAACTCGAACCATATGAGGCACCATTAATTTCATCTTCTCCTTCGAGTTCAAAGCTTAATAAATTCATTAAGTGTGAGAGTATCACGACTGTATAATATGGTGTCTCTAAAATTGGTATAAGAACTTGCCAATGAACAAAGTAACATTAAAGCAGTATCTTCCTCTTCATACTTAACCTCCATTGCAGCTAGATCAGATATGATCTCTTTAAATTCTGAAATATGATTTAAAACATTACCTCCCTCGGGTAACCTGTGCAGGAATAATTTTTGCTTCAGATGTATCTTGTTGGTAAGATGTTTTGTCATGCAAATCCCTTCCGGCTTTAACCATAGAGCGGCGGCAGTTTTCTCGCTCAAAACTTCCTGCAAAATATTATTATGCAAATGGAGTTGAATTTGTGATAAAGCTTTACAATCTATTCTTCTCTCGTCATCAGTCCATTCCTGAATTCTATTCTTTTCAAAACTATCCAGTGCTTCATCATAGTCGGACTTGCCATAGGGTAAACCTTGTGTCAAGGTCCAGCAGCGGAAGATCGTACTTCATGGATGCCATGAGTAGATTAAATATATGTACACAAAGTAGTAAAAGCTGTAGAAAAATTCTTGATAGAATTAATTTGTGAAGTAGACAAAAATAAATAGCACCTGGATATTATACTAGCGGATGAAGCAATTCACGGCAACTAGTACTAATCAGCCAAATTGTGATTTGACAGGTACTACTATAGCCGTCACGTGAGCAGTAGGACAAGTCTCTACTTGGAGTAGTACTACCGATGGAATCGGTCTTCACATGCGCAGCACATCAACTCGATGGATTTGATGTGTCTCCTGCTGCAGCTTTGCTTCTATCGCCTTGAGACTCGGGAGTAGCAGTGGCCAGAATAAATCCCACAATACACCAGCTATGGGATTCGTCTCGATCTCGTCCTAGAGAAAAGTCAGTCTACGAACCTGACCTGGACACGGACGATGAGCCGTTGAATCCTGTCGAAGTCGGCGGATCGCACGACACTGCGGCGGCGCGCACAGATAACCCTAATTCCTCTCGTCTCAATTTCTCGTATACAAACTCAGCTCTGATACCACTTGTTAGATAATAACGAGAATAAACGAGACACGAGAGCACATGGATTTTTACATGGAAATCCTTGCGGGAGAAAACCACAGACACATGAAGGCGCGATTCACTATGAGGAGGAGTATTACAAGCATGAGACGACAGACCGTCTTTAGGTGCGACTACATGGGGTATATAAGAGGGCAATACATGAGAGTCCTTGTAGGACAAGTAAAAGAGTTGTACTCGTACGCGTCGGTACCAACGCAAAGCCCCACAGCGTATGTACTACGTCTAGTTCAATACGGTATAGTTTGGCTCAGAATTTAACAGGCGTGCGGCGGTGTGTTGTCGTTGGTGCTCGAGCTGGAGTTGTCCATGATGTCTGAGTCGTTGGAGCAAATTTGGCCCGTCAGCCTCCGGGGCAGACGGTCCTGCTCGTTCGCATGCTGGGCCGCCTTTGTGTTGGCCGGCACCTCCTTAGATGCCTCGTGCTCCGAAAACTCGATGGAGAGTTAGAGCGCCTTTGGCATTCTTGCGATAGACCCGCCGTGCACCCATCTCGCCGTCATGAGGGAGTGGCGAACAACCAACGCGAGGAGTGTGTCCTCCAGATCCACCAAAGTGTCAGCGCCTCCCCTATCGCCGTCCTCACCCTCACCCGCTGCCGCTCACGGTGGGCTACCCATGCCTCAAATTCAGGCGTCCATGTCCGCGTCAGCGCCGGCGTGGGCATGAGGACCCAATGAGGCTGAAAGCACATACACTCCCTTTATGATTTTGGTAATTCATGTCAACATACATATTGTTGGTCTAATTTTTTCTTGAGTATATCTTAGGATAAGTTCAACTTATGCACAACTTTGAAAAGTGAAGGTGGACCCTTAAAGATGCTAAGGACAAGTGTTGGCTAAGCCTCAAGACTTCATTTTCATGTTTAAATGATCCAAGATCACATTGAGTCCATAGGTATGTCAATATTATCAAAATGGGATGAGGTTGTGATCATGGACTCCCTGCTCAAGTGCTAAGAGATCAAGATCCAAGAAACCCATTCAAATTCTTATATTCCACTGTGTCACAAATCCTAAGTGAGATGAACTCCAAGAAACCCATTCAAATTCTTATATTCCACTATGTCACAAATACTAAGTGAAACTCAGACTCACTGAAACAGATACACCCCAAGTCACCGGGCCATTCATGACATGGTCATTTCCAAAACGCTAGAACATCGGTTTCACCGAGTTAACACTTTCGTCCCAACGAAGAACACTTGCCAACCTTCTGTTGCCAATAAAAATTCATTCAGAACTACAGAACGGTTTCAATTGATGACACCAAAGTGTGGAAATCACTTAGGTCATTACAACTTGGAGCCACTGAACGTTTTAACCTGGTCTCACCAAAACGCATAAAGTCCAAACCTTTTGTACTGGTCGGACTCACCGAGTGGTTTCACCCGGTCCTACCGAGTAGTGCAGAAAGGTGTGTAACGGTTGAATTTTTGGTGTTGTCTATATATAACCCACCCACTCCACCAAACTCTTAGTGAGCAACCAGAGAAGAGCATACACATTCCATACCCATATTCTGGTAGAGAGCTCACCATCCTTGTGTTGAGATCAAAGGGATTTCACTCCAACCATAAAACTTTCGATTTCTAGTCACCTCATTGCTTTCCACCCAAACCATCTCCTACCCCAAACCCAAAATTTGTGGGAGAGTGTTTGAGTGTTGTGGAGATTATCTTTTGAGAAGCACGAGAGCAAGAAGGTCATCATCAACAACCCCACCTATTACCTTTCAGACGGTGATGCCTCCTATATTTGGCAAGGTGTGCTTGGGAGTCTCCAATCGTGTGAAAAAACCAAGAAGTTTATAAGCGAAAGGAGATCGCCTACTTCATGAAGATCGACCCCGAGTGAAGCTAGTACTACATCGGCATAAGCCATGGTGGAATCAGTTCCTCTGTGGAATCCCGCGACCGTTATCCTTGAGATCATTGATCCTTGTGGTTGAAACCTCCATTAACATGGATATACAATAGCACTATCTATCGGAACCACTGGTTTAAAATCTTCTGTGTCAACCTTTGTTTGTTAATCTCTCAAACTCTACCCCCTAATTACTTGTACTTGCATGATTATTATTTATCGCTACTCATACTTTAGATATGCATGCATGGGTGTACATGTTGTTTCTTGCTTGTGCCAAATATGCCCAAGAATCAAGGAACATTAATACTGTTAATTGGGTATTGCTAGTATTTATTCACCACCCTCTATGCATACCCTTCAATCCGACAAGTGGTATCATAGTATTAATCTCCATTGCTTTGGCTTTACCGCCTTGGAGAAAGATGAATTTGTCTACTTTGAGAAGTCTTGGGTGTAGAGTTCCTATTCTTAATGGAGAGTGCTTTAAATTTTGTAAAGATGAGATGCTTAATATATTTGATGATTGCAACTCAAGTTAGTATATTCATCATCCTTATGAACCCTCCATTGATCCCTTGCAGCCAAGCCCTAAAGAATCTAAAATGCTTTGTAATTTGAGAACCATAAATCTTTTTGTTAGAGGTCTTCCTAACCGTGCTCTTCGTAGTATGAAACTTTGAATGTGCCTATACTTTGTGGAATGACTTAGTAATGAGACATCCAAATTATTCTCTTAAGAGCCTCGATGAGATTGTACATAAGAGTACCGTTTTTCGTAAGATCATCAAGCCCGATGATCCTGATAACCCACAAGTATAGGGGATCGCAACAGCTTTCGAGGGTAGAGTATTCAACCCAAATTTATTGATTCGACACAAGGGGAGCCAAAGAATATTCTTGAGTATTAGCAGTTGAGTTGTCAATTCAACCACACCTGGATAACTTAGTATCTGCAGCAAAGTGTTTAGTAGCAAAAGTGGTATGATAATAAAGGTAACGGTAGCAAAAGTAAAGATAAATGTTTTTGGGTTTTTGTAGTAGTTGTAACAGTAGCAACGGAAAAGTAAATAAGCGAAGAACGATATGTGAAAAGCTCGTAGGCAATGGATCAGTGATGGATAATTATGCCAGATGTGATTCCTCATGCAATAGTTATAACATAGGGTGATATAGAACTAGCTCCAATTCATCAATGTAATGTAGGCATGTATTCAGTAAATAGTCATACGTGCTTATGGAAAAGAACTTGTATGACATCTTTTGTCCTACCCTCCTGTGTTCAGCGGGGTCCTTACGGAAACTAAGGGATATTAAGGCCTCCTTTTAATAGAGAACCGGGACAAAGCATTAGCACATAGTGAATACATGAACTCCTCAAACTACGGTGATCACCAAGAAGTATCCTGATTATTTTCACTTCGGGGTTGTCGGATCATAACACATAATAGGTGACTATAGACTTGCAAGATAGGATCAAGAACACACATATATTCATGAAAACATAATAGGTTCAAATCTGAAATCATGGCACTCGGGCCCTAGTGACAAGCATTAAGCATAGCAAAGTCAGAGCAACATCAATCTCAGAACATAGTGGATACTAGGGATCAAACCCTAACAAAACTAACTTGATTACATGGTAAATCTCATCCAACCCATCACCGTCCAGCAAGCCTACGATGGAATTACTCACGCACGGCGGTGAGCATCATGAAATTGGTGATGGAGGATGGTTGATGATGACGATGGCGACGAATCCCCCTCTCCGGAGCCCCGAACGGACTCCAGATCAGCCCTCTCGAGAGAGATTAGGGCTTGGCGGCGCCTCCGTGTCGTGAAACGCGATGGAACTTTCTCCCTTATTTGTTTCTCCCCGAGACGGTATATATGGAGTTGGAGTTGAGGTCGGAGGGTGTCCAGGGGGGCCACGAGATAGGGGGCCGCGCCCTAGGGGGCGCCCCCCTGTCTCATGGATAGGCCGTGGGCCCCCTGGCACTAATTATTTCGCCAAAAATTCTTATTAAATCTGAAAAGTGCCTCCGTGGATTTCCAGGACATTCCGAGAACTTTTCTTTTCTACACATAAAACAACATCATGGCAGTTCTACTGAAAACAGCGTCAGTCTGGGTTAGTTTCATTCAAATCATGCAAGTTAGAGTCCAAAACAAGGGCAAAAGTGTTTGGAAAAGTAGATACGTTGGAGACGTATCAACTCCCCCAAGCTTAAACCTTTGCTTGTCCTCAAGCAATTCAGTTGATAAACTGAAAGTGATAAAGAAAAACTTTTACAAACTCTGTTGCTCTTGTTGTTGTAACATGAAAAGCCAGCATTCAAGTGTCAGCAAATATTATGAACCAACCATACTAACAATAACACATAGGTCTCACAATTACTCATATCAATAACATAATCAGCTAGCGAGCCATAATAATAAAACTCGGATGACAACACTTTCTCAAAATAATCATAACATGATATAACAAAATGGTATCTCGCTAGCCCTTTCTGAGACCGCAAAACATAAATGCAGAGCACCTTTAAAGATCAAGGACTGACTAAACATTGTAATTCATGGTAAAAGAGATCCACTCAAGTCATACCCAATATAAACCAATAATAATGAATGCAAATGACAGTGTGCTCTCCAGCGGGTGCTTTTTAATAAGAAGGGTGATGACTCAATATAAAAGTAAATAGATAGGCCCTTCACAGAGGGAAGCAGGGATTTGTAGAGGTGCCAGAGCTCGATTTTAAAATAAAGATTGAATAATATTTTGAGCGGCATACTTTCGCTGTCAACACAACAACTATGGGATGGTTGTATCTTCCATACTACATGCATTATAGGCAGTTCCCAAACGGAATGGTAAAGGTTTATACTCCCCAACCACCAACAAGCATTAATCCAAGGCTTGCTCGAAACAACGAGTGCCTCCAACATACAACAGCCCTGGGGGAGTTTTGTTTAATTATTTTGATTTTCTTTGATCTTTTTGGATCTTGGGACTGGGCATCCCGGTTACCGGCCCTTTCTCGTGAGTGAGCAGCGGAGTCCACTCCTCTTGAGAATAACCCACCTAGCATGGAAGATATAGGCAGCCCTAGTTGAAACATGAGCTGCTCAAGTGTCACGCCCAATATGCGACCCTATCCAAAAGGAACTCGAAGGTCCCACCGAGGATAGACCCGCATATTGGAACGCTTTTGCAAGGTGGATATCATTACATCAACATTACATAATAGTGGGGATACATACATAAGGCATACAATGCCACATGAATAAATACAACATACATAAGATCAACATCCGACTACGGATGAAACACAAACAGAAGCTCAAACGACAACCACCCTGCTAGCCCAGGCTGCCGACCTGGAACCTATCCCCTGTTTGAAGAAGAAGCAGAAGAAGAACTCCAAACAAGCAAACATCGCTCTCGCGTCAAGGTCATCGCATAACCTGTACCTGCAACTGGTGTTGTAGTAATCTGTGAGCCACGAGGACTCAGCAATCCCAATACCATGGGTATCAAGACTAGCAAAGCTTAATGGGTAAGGAAGGGGTTAAGTGGTGAGGTTGCAGCAGCGACTAAGCATATATGGTGGCTAACCAACGCAATAAGAGCGAGAAGAGAACAAGCGGAACGGTCGTGAAGCTAGCAATGATCAAGAGGTGATCCTGAACACCTACTTACGTCAAACATAACCCAGAAACCGTGTTCACTTCGCGGACTCCACCGAGAAGAGACCATCACGGCTACACACGCGGTTGATGCGTTTTAATTCAGATCTGGTGTCAAGTTATCTACAACCGGGCATTAACAAATTCCCATCTGCCACATAACCGCGGGCACGGCTCTCGAAAGTTTATACCCTGCAGGGGTGTCCCAACTTAGCCCATGACAAGCTTTCGCGATCAACGAAGGAATAGACCTTCTCCCAGGAAGACCCGATCAGTCTCGGAATCCCGGTTTACAAGACATTTCGACAATGGTAAAACAAGACCAGCAAAGCCGCCCGATAGGAGCTGCACATATCTCGTTCTCAGGGCAACACCGGATAAGCGAAGCGTCTGGTACCGATTTAATCCAAGTTGCCAAGGAATGGTCCCAAGACGGTGCTCTAGTTTGGACCAACACTTAGACAAGCATTGGCCCGGGGCTATAATAAAGATGACCCTTGGGTTAATTACTCCCAAGGGAAAAGTAGGTGGTGGTGAGGCAAATGGTAAAACCAAGGTTGGGCCTTCTTTGGAGGAGTTTTATTCAAAGCGAACTGTCGGGGGTCCCATAAATCACCCGACCGCGTAAGGAACGCAAAATCCAGGAACATAACACCGGTATGATGGAAACTAGGGCGGCAAGAGTGGAACAAAACACCAGGCATAAGGCCGAGTCTTCCACCCTTTACCAAGTATATAGATGCATTAATTAAATAAGAGATATTGTGATATCCCAACATAAACCCTGTCCACCATGGAGCAATCTTCAATTTCACCTGCAACTAGCAACGCTATAAGAGGGGCTGAGCAAAAGCGTTAACATAGCCAAACAATGGTTTGCTAGGAATGGTGTCAAAGGTTAGAGGTTCATGGCAATTTGGGAGGCTTGATGAGCAAAAGATAGGTAACGCAGCATAGCGATAGAACGAAGCAACTAGCATAGCAATGATAGTAGTGAGATCCAGGGTAGCGGTCATCTTGCCTGAAATCCCGCAAGGAAGAAGAATGAGTCCATGAAGAAGACGAACGGATGAAGCCGAATCAATCGTAGACGAACGAATCCTCACGACCGCAACGAAACAGGAACTAACAAGAAGAAGCACACAACATAGGTAAACACACCACACATGAACAAGGAATGATGCACAACAAGCATGATGCATGACCAAGCTACATGAAGCTACTCATGGCAAGAGATGATGCAAACAAGAACAACACATCAAGGCAAGTTTAAATGAGGCCGAAAGCAACATATAACAATTCCGGTAAGTCCTCATATGCAAATTTCAAAATTGGTCCAGATCTGAATAAACCTTATGTTCAAGTTGTTAAACAACAAGTTAAGATGCACCACGATGAATTACACTAAATTCTAGTCAAGTTACATATAAAGTTCATTAGATTCGGAGCTACGGCCTAGAAGATATGAGCAACACAAGTCAAACATGGCATTGATGCAAAATGCATTCAAACATCAAGCAAACACCTCAAAACAAGGATGCAACATGGTAATATGAAGCTACATGCAAAAACAAGCAAGTTCCATATAGAGCACACTTAAAACGGAGCAACGGTTCAACACATGCACACTATACAAAGCATAACAACAATCTGTCCAAAACAGCAACTAGGCATATTGCAAGCATCAAAACAACATGCTACAGCACTCCAACATAAGAACAAAAGGCATGAGCATGAAGTAAAGGTAAAGCATAACAAAACATGAACACTGAGCTATCTCCAGAAAAGACTAGAACATGCTCAAAAGGACATGGTAAGATTGCAAATTATAACAGTTCCAAACTTTAGCAGAAATAACATCAGGTTGCAATGTTTAGAGCTATCAAACAACATGTTACAGGAACTTATCATGGCAAACAAAGGCATGGCATGAATCTACTAAAAGCATAGATCAAAAGTCCCTTACTGACCATGAGCCAAAAAGGATCAGAAAATATGATGGCACCCATGTAAATATGGCAAGTTATATTACAGATTCCTACATGGCCGGAACAACAATAAGTAGGCATGTTCATGAGCTTGAACCACTCACCACAGAGCAATACATGGCATGGCAAGACAACTAACAGTAAGAAGACATGTTTAAGAAGCTATACATGGCAAGAGCAAGTTCATAGGGTGCATGGATCACTAGGAAAACACGTGGGAACAAGTGAACTTAATGTTAACAGGCTGACAGCAACATTTTTAAGCAAATTTGGAGCAAGAAATGAACAAGCTACAGCAGGCTATAATTGCAACCAAGGGCATGAATGAATAGAGCATGACATGTAGATCAAAACATGTTTATAGAATATCTCCATATTATGCACGAAATGACTTGTAGAAGCATGTTAACATAGCAACAAAATATAACAGAATCTGTCTAGCAAAACAGCAACAACAATTACCCTCCTTAACAAGCTCGATGCACTCAGCACACAACTCACAAAAATATATGGGTTGCACCTCTGGAAAGATGACATAGCATAGATCAAAAAACATGTAGGATCAACCTCATAGGATGCACACATCAATCATGGCAAAATGACAAATGAGCAAGTTATAACAGTTTAAGAGTTAACATCAACATGCACTCTTCCAACAGCATTTCGGGCATCAAGATGAGCTCAAATGAAAATGATGCAATGGAATGAAATGAAGTACTCGTCGAGGCGAACAATTTGACATATTATATGCACGAAACGGAGCTACGGATGCAGAGTTACGATGCGATGAACATGACATGATTATGCAAAAAATCTGGGACAGGCATTTCGGGGGTCAACCTTAGGGTTCGTCCGGATCTGAATCTGGGGCACGGTGCTCGAGGCGGCGGCGCGAGCTTGCCGGAGTTGGCGCCAGAGGTGGCCGGAAGGCCCGGGAGGCGCCGGAGGGTCGGGTCGCGGATCCGGCGACGAGGGCCGACGGAGGCGAGGGCGGCGGAGCCGCTGGCGAGCTCGTGCTCGGCGAACTCCCGCCGGACGGCGGCGAGGACGCTCGGGGACGGAGGAGCGTGGCGGCAGTCCCGCCGGTGGCGAGAGCGGCGAGGCCGAGGCGGGCGGCGATGGCGGCGTCGGCGGGCGGCGCCTTGCCGCGGCGCGGACGACGGCGGCGCCGGAATCGAGAGGCGGGCGGCGCGCGCGCGCGCGCGGCGGGCGCCGGGCGGCGGAGCGGGCGCGGGCGAGGGACGGCTCAGCGGGCGGCGCGCTGCGGTGGCCGGGAGGCCACGTGGCGCTTCCTGGTTCGCTGAGGGCGGCGGCGCGGACATGTTCGGTCCGAGAACGACATGTCCGGTGGCGGCGGGAGGAAGAGGACTAGGGTTTGGACTGCGATTTGGACGGGGGAGGGCTAATATATAGGTAGGGGAAGCTAGGAGAGTCCAAATGAGGAGCGGTTTTTGGCCACGCGATCGTGATCGAACGACCGAGAGCATGGAGGGGAGTTAGATGGGTTTTGGGCCACTTTGGAAGGGGTGTTGGGCCGCAAACAAAAGAGGGCTTTACGGTTACCCGGTTAACCGTTGGAGTACCAAACGACCTCCAAATGGCACGAAACTTGACAGGCGGTCTACCGGTGCTATACCAAGGCCGCTTGGCAAATCTCGGGCCATTCCGAGAAAGTTTAATACCCGCTCACAACGAGAGACAAAAAGGGGACGCCGGAGGACATAGGAGTGCCGGATTGCAAAACGGACAACGTGGAAAATGCTCAGATGCATGAGACGAACATGTATGCAAAATGAAATGCACATGATGACATTATATGAAATGCAGAAGATGACATGGCAAAGTGCAACACGCAAGCAAATGACATGGCAACGACGGCGAATAACTGGCAGACACCTGGCGCATCGAATGCGGGGCATTACATCGAGCATACAAAACAGAATATCATTTGAAGGTTTGGAGTTTGGCACATACAAATTTACTTGGAACGGCAGGTAAATACCGCAAATAGGTAGGTATAGTGGACTCATATGGAACAACTTTGGGGTTTAAGGAGTTTGGATGCACAAGCAGTATTCCCGCTTAGTATAGGTGAAGGCTAGCAAAAGATGAAGCGAATTAAGCGAGAGAGCGACAACAGTCGTAAACATGCATTAGAATTAATTTACACCAAGTACAAGCATGAGTAGGATATAATCTACCACGAACATAAATATCATGAAGGCTATGTTGATTTGATTCAACTACATGCGTGAACATGTGCCAAGTCGAGTCACTCAATTCATTCAAAGGAGGATACCATCCCATCATATCACATCATAATCATTCTAATAGCATGTTGGCACGCAAGGTAAACCATTATAACTCATAGCTAATCAAGCATGGCACAAGTAACTATAAACTCTAAATGTCATTGCAAATATGTTTACTTCATAATAGCTAACTCAGGAATGATGAATCATCATATTTACAAAAACAAAAGAGGTTGAGTTCATACCAGCTTTTCTCATCCCAATAAGTCCATCATATATCATCATTATTGCCTTTCACTTGCACGACCAAACGATGTGTATAATAATAATAGTGCACGTGCATTGGACTAAGCTGGAATCTGCAAGCATTCAACTCAAGAGAGAAGACAAGTAATATGGGCTCTAAATTAAATAAACAATCATGCATATAAGAGCCACTAAGCATTTTCAATATGGTCTTCTCGACCCCCAAAAGAAAGAAAAGAAAATAAAACTATTTACACGGGAAAGCTCCCAACAAGTAAAAGAAGAACGAGAAATCTTTTTGGGTTTTCATTTTAATTTCTCCTACAGACATGGAAATTAAACTAACTATTTTTTGGTTCTTCTTAAAGTTTAACAAACACACAGGAAGAAAACTAGAAAAAGAAATTTAAACTAACATGGATAATACAATTAAAGAGTATGAGCACCGACGACTAGTGTGTGAACATGAATGTAAAGTCGGTGAGAAATACGTACTCCCCCAAGCTTAGGATTTTGGCCTAAGTTGGTTTAATACCAAGGACCGCCGCTACTCTCCCCGGTGTAGTGGGAGGTGTAATCAGGATAAAACTGGCTGGTCATCTCCGGATCCCACTAGACAGATGATGCACGATAAGGTTCCAATTCAGGTTCCGGCTCAGGTTCAGGTTCCAGAGTAAAAGCTTGGGCTAGATGGTTGTTCACTGCCTCCGGTGTGACAAGACGACTTTCTGCAAGAAAATCAAATAATAGAGGTGCAGGCAAAATAATGAAATCAAAAAGTTTCTTATTGAATCTAAGTCTATACAAGAGCATCTTCTCTTCGTTGTCAACAATAAACTTGTGTGCTACCATGCTCTTGTACTAAAATGTGAGGAGGTAATTTTGTCTCCTCCTCCTCAAGGCGCCTAATGGGTATCTGAAAATGTTCAACAAGACGTGCAACATAGATACCTCCAAATATGGGGCCTTTGTACGATTAAGAGCTAGCCGTTTAGCAACGACGGCACCCATACTAAAAGTATTGTCCCCAAGCAAAGCATGTTGAAGAATGATAATATCAGGAACGCTCAAATTTCCACTATTTCCACAACCAATCAAGCATCTACTAGCAAATATGGCAAAGTAGCGTAAAATAGGAAAGTGTATGCTAGAGACTTTTGCCTCAGAGCCCTTCTTTGGCTCTTCTACAACAACAGTTTTAACGAAGCCATCCACATCTTCATGATGGGGTTCCTCTAATTCTCCCTCATAAGGTATCCTACATACCACGCAAAAATGACGTAAAGACATTTCTTTGCATTCATCATATAAATGAAATGATACTGCAGGCGGCGACTTCTTAGGATGATAATAAAAGTTTTGCACGAAAGTATTGGTAAGTAAGAGGTACTGATCGATTCGGTCGTTCATGAAACCGGTGAGGCCTGCAGTCCTGATTAAAGCATAAAAGTCTTCATGAATTTCGGCTTCTTTCAAGAAATCCTCACACGGCCATTCACATGACCGTACTTCCGCTAAGCGAGGAAGATTATACTTGGGTTTTTCCTTCTCTTTGTCTTGTTTTTCCTTAGAGCTTTGGCTAGAAGAGCCTTTAAAGAACCTCCTTAACATTTTCTGAAAATTTCGGAAATTTTAGTAACTTCAAAATAAAAGTGGATAAAACTAAACAAGATTGATAGCAACTACTCCTACAAGTGCCTAGAGCCTATATCATGCTTTGGAATTGCTTGGGACCTCAAAAATTTAACATGCAAGCTCAAGAACATGGTCACCTATGCAGCAAAAATTTGCAATGAATAAAGCACTAGAACAAAAACTAATTGGACCAATGGAGGAGTCGCATACCAAGCAACAATATCCCAAAGCAGTTTTGCAAATTGAGCTTTGAGCTAAGAGATCGAAAATCGCAGCAAAACGAGCTAGAACTCGGGCTTGAGCTGGATGGGGATTTTTTTGGGTAGATGATGAAGTGTGCGGGTGCTGGCATAAGTGGAGGGGGGCACCAGGGGCCCTCGAGACGTGGGGCGCGCCCTATAGGGGGGCGCCCTCCTCTCTCGTGGCCTGGTGCTTGCCCCTCCTGTAGTGTTTTTAGTGCCTAAAATCCTCAAATATTCCAGAAAAAATCATACTAAATTTCCAGGGCATTTGGAGCACTTTTATTTTCGGACTATTTTTTAATGCACGGATAATTCAGAAAACAGACGGATAATACTATTTTTTCTTTATTTAATCTAAATAACAGAAAGTAAAAAGAGGGTACAGAATGTTGTGCCTTCTAGTTTCATCCATCTCGTCATCATCAAAATGAACCCACTAACAAGGTTGATCAAATCTTGTTAACAAACTCATTCCGAATAACACGGAACCGGAGAAATTTCGAATAACACTAAGTTACCTCAACGGGATATGGAAATCCCCAACAATAAGAATATCATACTTTTTCTTGACAGAGGGAGAGGAAATTCAAAACCTCCAAAATGATAGTTGGAACTTTTTCAATAGAATTGATGCTATGAACTTGAGATTGTTTCCTCGGAAAGTGTACCGTATGCTCATTACCATTAACATGAAAAGTGACATTGCCTTTGTTGCAATCAATAACAGCCCCTGCAGTATTAAGAAAAGGTCTACCAAGGATAATAGACATACTATCATCCTCGGGAATATCAAGAATAACAAAGTCCGTTAAGATAGTGACATTTGCAACCACAACAGGCACATCCTCACAAATACCGACAGGTATAGCAGTTGATTTATCATCCATTTGCAAAGATATTTCAGTAGGTGTCAACTTACTCAATTCAAGTCTACGATATAAAGAGAGAGGCATAACACTAACACCGGCTCCAAGATCACATAAAGCAGTTCTAACATAATTTCTTTTAATGGAGCATGGTATAGTTGGAACACCCGGATCTCCAAGTTTCTTTGGTATTCCACCCTTAAAAGTGTAATTAGCAAGCATGGTGGAAATTTCAGCTTCCGATATCTTTCTTTTATTTGTGATGATATCCTTCATATACTTAGCATAAGGATTTACTTTAAGCATATCAGTTAAGCGCATGCATAAGAAAATAGGTCTAATCATTTCAGCAAAGCGCTCAAAATCCTCATCATCCTTTGACTTGGATGGTTTAGGAGGAAAGGGCATGGGTTTCTGAACCCATGGTTCTCTTTCTTTACCATGCTTCCTAGCAACAAAATCTCTCTTATCATAATGTTGATTCTTTGATTGTGGGTTATCAAGATCAACAACAGGTTCAATCTCTACATCATTGTCTTTGCTAGGTTGAGCATCAACATGAACATTATCATTAACATTATCACTAGGTTCATGTTCATCACCTGATTGTGTTTCAGCATCAGAAATAGAAATATCATTGGGATTCTCAGGTGTGTCTATAGTAGGTTCACTAGAAGCATGCAAAGTTCTATCATTTTTCTTCTTCTTCTTTTTAGAAGAACTAGGTGCCTCTAAATTATTTTGGTGAGCATCTTAGGGTGGCCTTCAGGATACAAAGGTTCCTTAGTCATTCTACCAGTTCTAGTAGCCACTCTAACAACAAAATCATTTTTATTATTCAATTCATCAAGCAAATCATTTTGAGCTTTAAGTACTTGCTCAGCTTGAGTAGCAGCCATAGAAGCATATTTGCTAACGCGGTGAAGTTCATCTTTAACTCTAGCCAGACCATCACCTATGTGTCCTATCTCGAAAGCATTATTCTTTAACTCTCTACCAACATAAGCATTAAAACTTTCTTGTCTAGCCATAAAGTCATCAAATTCATCTAAGCATGGGCTATGAAATTTAATAGAGGGTATTTCAACTTTATTATATCTATAGAGAGAATTTACCTTTACTACCTGTGTCGGGTTATCAAGACAATGTGGTTCTTCAGGCGGTAAATTAAGACCGTGTATTTCTTCAATAGGAGGTAAATTCTTAACATCTTCAGCTTTAATACCTTTTTCTTTCATTAATTTCTTTGCCTCTTGCATATCTTCAGATCGAGAAATAAAACACCTCTCTTCTTGGAGTGGGTTTAGGAATAGGCTCAGAGTTGGCTCAATTGGTTCAGAATTACTTCAGAATTGGCTCAAGAAGAGTCCAATTATTTTCATTAGTCAACATATTATTCAATAATATTTCAGCTTCGTGATCGTTCTTTCCTGAAAACACAACCAGACAACTATCCAAGTAGTCCTTGGAAGCATCGGTTAGTCCATTATAAAAGATATCAAGTATTTCATTTTTCTTAAGAGGATGATCAGCAAAGCATTATAACGGAGAAGCCTCCCTCAAGCTTGTGGGAGACTCTCTTCTTTGATTTGCACAAAATTATATATTTCCATAAGGCAGCTTGTTTCTTATGAGCAGGAAATATTTAGCAGAGAAGTAATAAATCATATCCCGGCACTACGCACACAACCAGAGCAAGAGAATTATACCAAGTCTTAGCATCACCCTTTAATGAGAACGGAAATATCTTAAGGATATATAAATAGCGAGACTTCTCATCATTAGTAAACAGGGTGGCTATATCATTCAACTTGGTAAGATGTGCCACAACAGTTTCAGATTCAAGGCCATAAAAAGGATCAGATTCAACTAAAGTAATAATATCATGATCAACAGAGAATTCATAATCCTTATCAGTAACACAAATAGGTGAAGTAGCAAAAGCAGGATCGGGTTTCATTCTAGCATTAAGAGACTGCTGCTTCCATTTAGCTAATAATTTCTTAAGATCATTTCTATCATTGCAAGCAAGAATTTCCATAGCAGTTGTTTCATTCATAACATAACCCTTAGGAACAACAGGTAATACGTAATCATTGGGGGGACCTTCATCATCACTATCATCAGTAATAGGATCTTCAGTAATTTCATTCCCCCTAAATCTAGCAAGTTGTTCATCAAGAAATTCACCTAATGGCAAAGTAGTATCACGCACTGAAGTAGTTTCATCATGCATAGCAGAAGTGGCATCATCAATAACATGCAACATATCATAATTGATAGCAGTAGCAGGTTTAGGTGTCGCAAGCTTACTAATAACGGAAGGAGAATCTAGTGCAGAGCTAGATGGCAGTTCCTTACCTCCCCTCATAGTTGAGGGCAAAATAGTAGTTCGATCGTCATTCAAGTTCTTCATAGTGATCAACAGATATAAATTCCAAGTGACTCAGAGAATAGAGCTATGCTTCCCCGGCAACGGCGCCAGAAGTTAGTCTTGATAACCCACAAGTATAGGGGATCGCAACATCTTTCGAGGGTAGAGTATTCAATCCAAATTTATTGATTCGACACAAGGGGAGCCAAAGAATATTCTTGAGTATTAGCAGTTGAGTTGTCAATTCAACCACACCTGGATAACTTAGTATCTGCAGCAAAGTGTTTAGCAGCAAAAGTGGTATGATAATAAAGGTAACGGTAGCAAAAGTAAAGATAAATGTTTTTGGGTTTTTGTAGTAGTTGTAACAGTAGCAACGGAAAAGTAAATAAGCGAAGAACGATATGTGAAAAGCTCGTAGGCAATGGATCAGTGATGGATAATTATGCCGGATGCGATTCCTCATGCAATAGTTATAACATAGGGTGATATAGAACTAGCTCCAATTCATCAATGTAATGTAGGCATGTATTCTGTAAATAGTCATATGTGCTTATGGAAAAGAACTTGTATGACGTCTTTTGTCCTACCCTCCCGTGTTCAGCGGGGTCCTTACGGAAACTAAGGGATATTAAGGCCTCCTTTTAATAGAGAACCGGAACAAAGCATTAGCACATAGTGAATACATGAACTCCTCAAACTACGGCCATCACCAAGAAGTATCTTGATTATTGTCACTTCGGGGTTATCGGATCATAACACATAATAGGTGACTATAGACTTGCAAGATAGGATCAAGAACACACATATAATCATGAAAACATAATAGGTTCAGATCTGAAATCATGGCACTCGGGCCCTAGTGACAAGCATTAAGCATAGCAAAGTCATAGCAACATCAATCTCAGAACATAGTGGATACTAGGGATCAAACCCTAACAAAACTAACTCGATTACATGGTAAATCTCATCCAACCCATCACCGTCCAGCAAGCCTACGATGGAATTACTCACGCACGGCGGTGAGCATCATGAAATTGGTGATGGAGGATGGTTGATGATGACGACGGCGACGAATCCCCCTCTCCGAAGCCCCGAACGGACTCCAGATCAGCCCTCCCGACAGAGATTAGGGCTTGGCAGCGGCTCCGTGTCGTGAAACGAGATGAAACTTTCTCCCTTATTTTTTCTCCCCGAGACGGTATATATGGAGTTGGAGTTGAGGTCAGAGGGTGTTCAGGGGGCCCACGAGATAGGGGGCCGCGCCCTAGGGGGGGCGCGCCCCCTGTCTCGTGGACAGGTCGTGGGCCCCCTGGCACTAATTCTTTCGCCAAAAATTCTTATTAAATCTGAAAAGTGCCTCCGTGGATTTCCAGGACATTCCGAGAACTTTTCTTTTCTACACATAAAACAACATCATGGCAGTTCTGCTGAAAATAGTGTCAGTCTGGGTTAGTTTCATTCAAATCATGCAAGTTAGAGTCCAAAACAAGGGCAAAAGTGTTTGGAAAAGTAGATACATTTGAGACGTATCAGATCCCAACTTTGATAAGTACTTTTTTGAACTTAGAGATCTTATTCATATTAAAGAAAAATCCTATCAACCTTGCTAATATTATCACCAAAACTATTCGTATCCATTGTCTTGAACAATGTGATGCGCATGCAACTAATGAGAATAATGATTTAGGTGATCAAGAAGATGATGACATAGGCGAACATTGTTATTATTGAAAGAAATATGCCCTAGAGGCAATAATAAAGTTGTTATTTTATATTTACTTATTCATGATAAAGGTTTATTATTCATGCTAGAATTGTATTCATTGGAAACTTAAATACATGTGTGAATACTTAAACAAATACCGTGTCCCTAGTATGCCTCTACTAGACTAGCTCGTTGATCAAAGATGGTTAAGGTTTCGTAACGATGGACATGTTTGTCATTTGATAATGGGATCACATCATTAGGAGAATGGTGTGATGGACAAGATGTTGGGGAACATAGTATTTCAAAAAAATTCCTACGATCATGCAAGATCTATCTAGGAGAAGCATAGCGACAAGCGGGGAGAGTGTGTCCATGTACCCTCGTAGACCGAAAGTGGAAGCATTTAAGTAACGCGGTTGATATAGTCGAAGGTCTTCGCGATCCAACTGATCAAGTACCGAACGCATGGCACCTTCGCGATCTGCACACGTTTAACTCGGTGACGTCCCTCGAACTCTAGATCTAGTTGAGGCTGAGGGAGAGTTCTGTCAGCGCGACGGCGTTGTGACAGTGATGATGAAGTTACCGGCGCAGGGCTTCACCAAAGCACTACGATGATATGACCGAGGTGTAAAACCATGGAGGGGGCACCACACACAGCTAAAGATAAACTTGTGTGTCTATTGGGTGCCCCCCTCCCCAGTATATAAATGAGGGAGGAGGGGAGGGCCAGCCGGCCCCTAGGGCGTGCCCCAAGAGGGGAATCCTACTAGGACTCCAAGTCCTTGTAGGAATCCACCAAGAGGGAGAGAGGGGGAAGGAAAGGAAGATGGGGAAGGGAAGGGAAGGGGGGCGCCACCCTCTTCCCCTAATCCAATTCGGACCCAGGGGGCACGGCCAGCCCCTCCTGGCCCTTCCTCTCTTCACACTAAGGCCCATAGAGGCCCATTAGTTCTCCCGGGGGTTCTGGTATCCCCTTCCGGCACTCCGGTTTTATCTGAAACTCTCCGGAACACTTCCGGTGTCCGAACAACATGGTCCAATATATCAATCTTTATGTCTCAACCATTTCGAGACTCCTCGACATGTCCGTCATCACATCCGGGACTCCGAACAATCTTCGATACATCAAATCACATAAACTCATAATATCAATTGTCATCAAACGTTAAGCGTGCGGACCCTGGGTTCGAGAACTATGTAGACATGACCGAGACACCTCTCCGGTCAATAACCAATAGTGGAACCTGGATGCTCATATTGGCTCCTACGTATTCTATGAAGATCTTTATCGGTCAAACCGCACAACAACATACGGTGTTCCCTTTATCATCACTATGTTACTTGCCCGAGATTCGATCGTCGGTATCACCATACCTAGTTCAATCTCGTTATCGGGAAGTCTCTTTACTCATTCCATAATGCGTCATCCCTCAACTAACTCATTAGTCACATTGCTTGCAAGGCTTATTGTGATGTGCATTACCGAGAGGGCCCAGAGATAACTCTCCGACAATCGGAGTGACAAATCCTAATCTCGATCTATGCCAACTCAACAAACACCATCGGAGACACCTGTAGAGCATCTTTATAATCACCCAGTTATGTTGTGATGTTTGATAGCACACTAAGTGTTCCTCCGGTATTCGGGAGTTGCATAATCTCATTGTCAAAGGAACATGTATAAGTCATGATGAAAGCAATAGCAACAAACTAAACGATCATAGTGCTAAGCTAACGGATGGGTCTTGTCCATCACATCATTCTCTAATGATGTGATCCCGTTCATCAAATGACAACACATGTCTATGGCTAGGAAACATAACCATCTTTGATAAACAAGCTAGTCAAGTAGAGGCATACTAGGGACACTTTGTTTGTCTATGTATTCACACATGTACTAGGTTTCCGGTTAATAGAATTCTAGCATGAATAATAAACATTTATCATGATATAAGGAAATGTAAATAACAACTTTATTATTGCCTCTAGGGCACATTTCCTTGAGTCTTCCACTTGCACTAGAGTCAATAGTCTAGATTACATAGTAATGATTCTAACACCCATGGAGTCTTGGTGCTGATCATGTTTTGCTCGTGAGAGAGGCTTAGTCAATGGGTCTGCAACATTCAGATATGTATCTATCATACAAATCTCTATGTCCCCTTCCGACACTTGATGACGGATGGAATTGAAGCGTCTCTTGATGTGCTTGGTCTTCTTGTGAAATCTGGATTCCTTTGTCAAGGCAATTGCACCACTATTGTCACAAAAGATTTTCATTGGACCCGATGCACTAGGTATAACACCTAGATCGAATATGAACTCCTTCATCCAGACTCCTCCATTTGCTGCTTCCGAAGCAGCTATGTACTCCGCTTCACACGTAGACCCCGCCACGACGCTCTATTTGGAACTGCACCAACTGACAGCGCCACCATTCAATATAAATATGTATCCGGTTTGAGACTTAGAGTCATCCGGATCAGTGTCAAAGCTTGCATCGACATAACCATTTTCAACGAGCTCTTTGTCACCTCCATAAACGAGAAACATATCCTTAGTCCTTTTCAGGTATTTCAGGATGTTCTTGCCCGTTGTCCAGTGATCCACTCCTGGATTACTTTGGTACCTCCCTTCTATACTTATAGCAAGGTACACACCAGGTCTGGTACACAACATTGCATACATGATAGAACCTATGCCTGAGGCATAGGGAATGACTTTCATTTTCTCTCTATCTCCTGCAGTGGTCGCGCATTGAGTCTCACTCAACTTCACACATTGGATACATGCAAGAACCCTTTCTTTGACTGGTCCATTTTGAACTTCTTCAAAATCTTATCAAGGTATATGCTTTGTGAAAGTCCAATTAAGCGTCTTGATCTATCTCTATAGATCTTGAAGCCCAATATGTAAGCAGCTTCACCAAGGTCTTTCATAGAAAAAACTCTTATTCAAGTATCCTTTTATGCTATCCAGAAATTCTATATCATTTCCAACCAGCAATATGTCATCCACATATAACATTAGAAATGCTAAAGAGCTCCCACTCACTTTCTTGTAAATAGAAGATTCTCCAAAAGTCTGTATAAAACCATATGCTTTGATCACACTATCAAAATGTTTATTCCAACTCCGAGAGGCTTGCACCAGTCCATAAATGGATCGATGGAGCTTGCACACTTTGTTATCACCCTTTGGATCGACAAAACCTTCTGGTTGCATCATATACAACTCTTCTTCCAGAAATCCATTCAGGAATGCAGTTTTGACATCCATTTGCCAAATTTCATAATCATAAAATGCGGCAATTGCTAACATGATTCGGACAGACTTAAGCATCGCTACTAGTGAGAAAGTCTCATCGTAGTCGACTCCTTGAACTTGTCGAAAAACCTTTCGTAACAAGTCGAGCTTTGTAGACAATAACGTTACCGTCAGTGTCAATCTTCATCTTGAAGTTCCATTTATTCTCTATGGCTTGCCGATCATCGGGCAAGTCAACCAAAGTCCACACTTTGTTCTCATACATGGATCCCATCTTAGATTTCATGGCCTCAAGCCATTTCATGGAATCTGGGCTCATCATCGCTTCCTCATAGTTCGTAGGTTCGTCATGGTCAAGTAACATGACGTCCAGAACCGGATTGTCATACCACTCTGGTGTGGATCTTCCTCTGGTTGACCTACGAGGTTCGGTAGTAACTTGATCAGAAGCTTCATGATCATCATCATTAGCTTCCTCACTAATTGGTGTAGGAATCACTAGAACTGATTTCTGTGATGAACTACTTTCCAATGAGGGAGCAGGTACAATTACCTCATCAAGTTCTACTTTCCTCCCACTCACTTCTTTCGAGAGAAACTCCTTCTCTAGAAAGGATCCATTCTTAGCAACGAAAATCTTGCCTTCGGATCTGTGATAGAAGGTGTACCCAACAGTTTTCTTTGGGTATCCTATGAAGACACATTTCTCCGATTTGGGTTTGAGCTTATCAGGTTGAAGCTTTTTCACATAAGCAGCAGCCCCAAACTTTAAGAAATGATAACTTGGGTTTCTTGCCAAACCAGTTCATATGGTGTCGTCTCAACGAATTTAGATGGTGCCCTATTTAACATGAATGCAGTCGTCTCTAAAGCATAACCCCAAAACGATAGCGGTAAATCAGTAAGAGACATCATAGATCGCACCATATCTAATAAAGTGTGGTTACGACGTTCGGATACATCACTACGCTGTGGTGTTCCAGGTGGCGTGAGTTGTGAAACTATTCCGCATTGTTTCAAATGAAGACCAAACTCGTAACTCAAATATTCACCTCCACGGTCAGATCGTAGAAACTTTATTTTCTTGTTACGATGATTTTCCACTTCACTCTGAAATTCTTTGAACTTTTCAAATGTTTCAGACTTATGTTTCATCAAGTAGATATACCCATATCTGCTCAAATCATCTATGAAGGTCAGAAAATAATGATACCCGCCGCGAGCCTCAACACTCATTGGACCGCATACATCAGTATGTATTATTTCCAACAAGTATGTAGCTCGCTACATTGTTCCGGAAAACGGAGTCTTAGTCATCTTGCCCATGAGGCATGGTTCGCAAGCATCAAGTGATTCATAATCAAGTGATTCCAAAAGCCCATCAGCATGGAGTTTCTTCATGCGCTTTACACCAATATGACCTAAACGGCAGTGCCACAAATAAGTTGCACTATCATTATTAAACTTATATCTTTTGGCTTCAACACTATGAATACTAGATCATACCCCGCGCGTTGTCGCGGGACATTAGTGGGTAAAATAGTTTTTTTTAGATGTGAGCCATAAAACTCAAGAAGATGATGTGCTCCCTAAACCGTAGAGGACTAATAAAATTGATAACATAAGAAAAACAAAGTACCACTAATGTAGGATTGTTTTTAGTCACTGAAAATGGATGTTTGATAACTTCAGCGAAGCACAACTACTAAATGTTTAAGAACTGATTATTGTGCATTATCTTAGCAACTACGTCTTTCAATTCGCATCAACATCACTATAGGCTAATGTGCTTACTAAAATATTATGCCGCACAATAAGTCATGGAACAAATCCGCGTTAGCAAAAGTAGGTATGATTAAAACAATATATTGCACTTATATGAGAGCACCAGTACAATGGAAATCAATAAAGTTATTATCAAAAAGGAAAGACCACTCATTACTAATGCTATTCATTTCCAGCATATATATATAAGCTCATATGCAATTGCTTTAAACTATAATGGAAGGCAGAGTGTGTCTGTTAATACATCAATTATTGAGATCTACAAATCAACAAATGGTATTAATGCCAGAGTATTTAAGAAACATGCTCCAATAAAATGTTAATGAAAAAACATCATGAATATGTTACAGAACTTGTACATAAACGTTATCATAATCTCCTTGCGCTACTTCAAGTCTACATTTTCAGTAAACTAAATTTCTAACCTAAGAGGAAAAGGAGAAGTTTTGCTGCAGCAAAGCGCACAGATCATTGAACATTCAAAGTTAAATATTCGTCACTATAAGGATATTTGAAAAGTACATATTTCAATAGCGTCATGTCAGAAATTTCAGAAGCTCTAGCAAAACCAGAAGCCAGATATGCCTTAGAATTGCACTTGAAGATCTATGTATACACGATGAAACTTAAAGACAAACACAAATACTAATTTTCCTATTGGCGACAACCGTGAAAATTGTTGATCTAGGCAGAGGCTTAATTGAAACCCTACCGAGATGTTGATTTTGCAAATTAAGCAATGGCACATGTTTATCAATAAGAATTAGTTGTTTGATCGATTAAGGAAAAAGTACATAGTAGACCATTACACATAAATAACTTCCTATTTAAACAGATGGCGGTTTCCCATTGATCTCTTACCTTCAACAACTATGAGAAATATGACAAATGAAAAGTTATGAGGTAGCATATGAAAATAGATCACCTTTGGAGCCCCTCAAATTGACTACACTGAATGAGATCAGAGTATGATTAGGAAACTAAACTGTGATAATTTGCCACAATTGCAATGTGTGATACAAAGAAGTGGTTGTAGCAGTAGCTCTCATTCTCACAAGACGCCCATGCAAGACTGTAGGTAGATGCAGCAAATAGAGTTTGTGTGGCATGCTCGCTGGGCAGCCACTCCGGCACCTTCATGTGGGCCAACAAAGGTGCAAACATTTCTCAAGTAGAGGCAACTGGTTGGATAGATGCAAAAGTTCATAAATCAGTAAATATCACTGAAAAACATATTTGAAGATTGTGATTTATACCAACAATTGCAGGCTGATGTAAATTAAAAGAAATAAATACTTACAGTCGCAGTAGACGAAAAATAGTAGCGAGACTTGAAAAATGTCAAGCAGAAAAGATATGACCAAGGTAATACCTTGTGATTCATTGTAGATGCTAAACCATATCCATGGATCGAGCCCATTAACCTTCCAATCCCCGATAACTATCTGCATATATTATAGTTTTCTAAGATAATGAAATCCCCATCAGTATTAAGCAGCACATGAATATGTACATGAAAGATATGACGCATAAAAAAGTTTAAGTATTAACAGATTGATCTGGTATGCTTTACTGTAAACTCCATGAGAGAGAGATGAACTGACCAAGAAAGAACAACCTGTACGTGTAGATAAACATGTGGATGGAAAGACTTTTTGTCCCGACAGGCAGTAATGGCAAGCTCCTAAGAGATAAAAGGAGTCCATCGGGACTACCTTATGGAGAAGCATCCAGCAGGGATCCTCTCATAGCAGAGGATGGCAAGGAAACCATATTCACCGGGTGAGCGGCAACTTTGATCTTGAATGACGGCGACTGCGAGTACGACATGGCGCAGTCGCGTCAGTCCTACTTGTCGATGGATGGTGAGTACAACCTTAGTAAAGAGAGAGCTGCAAAAATAGGTGATACTGTGAAGGAGATCAAGCAGAGGAGTGGGAGGATGGAACAGAGAAGACGGGGGAGGTGGAGAGTCTGGGAGAGCGAGATCGATTGGTAGAGTCTTCGCGGTTGCGTCCTGGATCATGGCGGCGTACCGGCCCGACGGCCTCATGAAGAGGGAATCAGAAATTCATTGGTCACCTTTACAGGAAAAAAATAGTGAGGAGGAGATGAAGAGGATGAAGATTTGGTGGAGAACATGAAGGAACCGGTGAAAATCAATAGATGGAGGAGTAACTGAGGGGAGGATAGGGTGATGGGAATCCAGAGAAACAAAACGCTCTCATGGTGCGACATGAATCAATGAAGCGGCTTTTAAATCACATGATTTTTTCGTGGAACGTGTTTTTTTTCTAAGGTGGCAGATTCACTGTTTATGTGAGTTTGATGATTGGTTGGTGTTTGCAACTGAAGGTTGACGTGGCATGAATGGTGATGTGGACAGCGCGCATCTAGAGAGAATTCCTATAGTGGGGATCAAGTTCTTAGATGTAAGATGTGTATCACTACTATCGAGATTCAATAAAAATAGACCACTCATCAAGGGTGCATGACCATAAAAGATATTACTCATATAAATGAAACAACCATTATTCTCTGATTTAAATGAATAACTATCTCACATCAAACAAGATCCAGATATAATGTTCATGCTTAACGCTCACACCAAATTACAATTATTCAGGTCTAAAACTAATCCTGAAGGTAGATGTAGAGGTAGCGTACCGACGGCGATCACATCGACTTTGGAACCATTTCCCACGCGCATCGTCACCTCGTCCTTAGCCAATCCTTGCTTAATCCATAGCCCCTGTTTTGAGTTGCAAATATGAGCAATGTAACCAAGATCAAATACCCGTGCACTCATCATGAGCATTAGTAAGGTACACATCAATAACATGTATATCAAATATACCTTTCACTTTGCCATCCTTCTTATCCGCCAAATACTTGGGGCGCTTCCGCTTCAAAGGACCAGTTCCTTTGCAGAGAAGCACTCAGCCTCGTGCTTAGGTCCGACTTGGGTTTCTTCTCTTGAGCAGCAACTTGCTTGCCATTCTTCTTGAATTTCCCCTTCTTCCATTTACCCTTTTTCTTGAACTAGTGGTCTTGTTGACCATCAACACTTGATGCTCCTTCTTGATTTCTACCTCCGCAGCCTTTAGCATTGCAAAGAGCTCAGGATTTGTCTTATCCATCCCTTGCATATTATAGTTCATCACGAAGCTTTCGTAGCTTGGTGGCAGTGATTGAGGAACTCTGTCAATGACACTATCAACCGGAAGATTAACTCCCAGTTGAGTCAAGTGATTATGATACCCAGACATTTTGAGTATATGTTCACTGCCAGAACTATTCTCCTCCATTTTGCAGCTCTATAACTTTTTGGAGACTTCATATTTCTCAATCCAGGCATTTGCTTGAAATATTAACTTCAACTCCTGGAACATCTCATATGCTCCATGGCGTTCAAAACGTCGTTGAAGTCTCAGTTCTAAGTCGTAAAGCATGGCACACTAAACTATCGAGTAGTCATCAGCTTTGCTCTGCCAGGCATTCACAACGTCCGGTGTTGCTCCTGCAGCGGGTCTTGCACCTAGCGGTGCTTCCAGGACGTAATTCTTTTGTGCAGCAATGAGGATAATCCTCAAGTTATGGACCAAGTCTGTGTAGTTGCTACCGTCATATTTCAACTTAGCTTTCTCTAGGAACACATTAAAATTCAAGGAACAGTAGCACGGGCCATTTATCTACAACAACATAGACATGCAAAATACTATCAGGTACTAAGTTCATGATAAATCAAGGTTCAACTAATCATATTACTTAAGAACTCCCACTTAGATAGACATCCCTCTAATCATCTAAGTGATCATGTGATCCATATCCACTAAACCATGTTCGATCATCACGTGAGATGGAGTAGTTTTCAATGGTGAACATCACTATGTTGATCATATCTACTATATGATTCACGCTCGACCTTTCGGTCTCAGTGTTCCAAGGCCATATCTGCATATGCTAGGCTCGTCAAGTTTAACCCGAGTATCCTGCGTGTGCAAAACTGGCTTGCACCCGTTGTATGTGCACGTAGAGCTTATCACACCCGATCTTCACGTGGTGTCTCGGCACGACGAACTATCGCAATGATGCATACTCAGGGAGAACACTTGTACCTTGAAATTTAGTGAGAGATCATCTTATAATGCTACCGCCGTACTAAGCAAAATAAGATGCATAAAGGATAAACATCGCATGCAATCAATATAAGTGATATGATATGGCCATCATCATCTTGTGCCTTTGATCTCCATCTCCAAAGCACCGTCATGATCACCATCATCACCGGCTTGACACATTGATCTCCATCGAAGCATCATTGTCGTCTCGCCAACTATTGCATCTACGACTATCACTACCACTTAGTGATAAAGTAAAGCAATTACACGGCGATTGCATTTCATACAATAAAGCGACAACCATATGGCTCCTGTTAGTTGCCGATAACTATTAGAAAACATGATCATCTCATATAACAAATTATATATCATCATGTCTTGACCATATCACATCACAAAAAGCCTTGCAAAAACAAGTTAGACGCTACTTTGTTGTTGCAAGTTTTACGTGCCTGCTACGGGCTTAGCAAGAACCGTTCTTACCTACGCATCAAAACCACAACAATTTTTCGACAAGTGTGATGTTTTAACCTTCAACAAGGACCGGGTGTAGTCACACTCGATTCAACTAAATTTGGAGAAACAGACACCCACTAGCCACCTGTGTGCGAAGCATGGCGGTAGAACCAGTCTCATGAATGCGGTCATGCAATGTCGGTCTGGGCCGCTTCATCCAACAATGCCGCCGAATCAAAGTATGGTGCTGATAAGCAGTATGACTATTATTGCTCACAACTCTTTGTGTTCTACTCGTGCATATAACATCTACGCATAGACCTGGCTCTGATGCCACTGTTGGGGTACGTAGTATTTCAAAAAATTCCTACGATCACGCAAGATCTATCTACGAGAGGCAAAGCAACGAGCGGGGAGAGTGTGTCCACGTACCCTTGTAGACCGAAAATGGAAGCGTTTAAGTAACGCGGTTGATGTAGTCGAACGTCTTTGCAATCCAACCGATCAAGTACCGAACGCACGGCACCTCCGCGATCTGCACACGTTCAGCTCGGTGACGTGCCTCGAACTCCTCTAGCTGAGGCCGAGGGAGAGTTCCGTCAGCGCGATGGCGTGGTGACGGTGATGATGAAGTTACCGGTGCAGGGCTTCACCTAAGCACTACGACGATATGACCGAGGTGTAAAAATGTGGAGGGGGACACCGCACACAGCTAAAGATCAACTTGTGTGTCTATGGGGTGCCCCCTCCCCTGTATATAAAGGAGGGAGGAGGGGAGGGCCGTCCGGCCCCTAGGGTTCGCCCCAAGAGGGGAATCCTACTAGGACTCCGCCGCCCCCTTCCCCTAGTCCAATTCAGAGCCAAGGGGGGCGCGGCCAGCCCCTCCTGGCCCTTCCTCTCTTCCCACTAAGGCCCATAGAGGCCAGTTCTCCCGGGGGTCCCGGTAACCCCTTTCGGCACTCCGGTTTTATCCGAAATGGGAACACTTTTGGTGTCCGAACAACATGGTCCAATATATCAATCTTTATGTCTTGACCATTTTGAGACTCCTCGTCATGTCCGTGATCACATCCGGTACTCTGAAGAATCTTCGGTGCATCAAATCACATAAACTCATAATACCAATCGTCAACGAATGTTAAGCGTGCGGACCCTACGGGTTCGAGAACTATGTAGACATGACCGAGACACCTCTCCGGTCAATAACCAATAGCGGAGCCTGGATGCTCATATTGGCTCCTACATATTCTACGAAGATCTTTATCGGTCAAACCGCACAACAACATACGTTGTTCCCTTTGTCATCGGTATGTTACTTGCCCGAGATTCGATCGTCGGTATCACCATACCTAGTTAAATCTCTTTACTCATTATGTAATGCATCATCCCGCAACTAAATCATTAGTCACATTGCTTGCAAGGCTTATTGTGATGTGCATTACCGAGAGGGCCCAGAGATACCTCTCTGGCAATCGGAGTGACAAATCCTAATCTCGATCTATGCCAACTCAACAAACACCATTGGAGACACCTGTAGAGCATCTTTAAATCACCAAGTTACATTGTGACATTTGATAGCACACTTAGTGTTCCTCCGGTATTCGGGAGTTGCATAATCTCATAGTCAGAGGAACATGTATAAGTCATGATGAAAGCAATAGCAACAAACTAAACGATCATAGTGCTAAGCTAATGGATGGGTCTTGTCCATCACATCATTCTCTAATGATGTGATCCCGTTCATCAAATGACAACACATGTCTATGGCTAGGAAACATAACCATCTTTGATAAACAAGCTAGTCAAGTAGAGGCATACTAGGGACACTCTGTTTGTCTATGTATTCACACATGTACTAAGTTTCCAGTTAATACAATTCTAGCATGAATAATAAACAGTTATCATGATTTAAGGAAATGTAAATAACTACTTTATTATTGCCTCTTGGGCACATTTCCTTCACAAGACCCATCCGTTAGCTTAGCATAATGACCGTTCAGTTTTATTGCTATTGCTTTCTTCATGTCAAATACATACTCCTTAAACTATGAGATTATGCAACTCCTAGATACTGGAGGAATTCCTTGTGTTCTATCAAACATCACAATATAACTGGGTGATCATAAAGATTCTCTACATGTATCTTCGAAGGTGTTTGTTGAGCTGGCATAGATCAAAATTAAGATTTGTCACT
Source organism: Aegilops speltoides (assembly GCA_021437245.1). Classification (NCBI taxonomy): domain Eukaryota; kingdom Viridiplantae; phylum Streptophyta; class Magnoliopsida; order Poales; family Poaceae; genus Aegilops; species Aegilops speltoides. The sequence goes on along the minus strand of CM038147.1, from coordinate 455,447,638 downwards.
TCAAGTATCGAAGAGGTATCTCTAGGCTCTCTCGGTAATACACATCAAAACCTTGCAAGCAAAGTGACTAATGAGTTAGCTGCAGAATAATGTATTACGGAACGAGTAAAGAGACTTGCCAGTAACGAGATTGAACTAGGTATACAGATACCAACGATCGAATCTCGGGCAAGTAACATACCAATGGACAAAGAGAATTATGTATGTTGTCATAAGGTTCTACCGATAAAGATCTTCGTAGAATATGTAGGAGCCAATATGGGCATCCAGGTTCTGCTATTGGTTATTGACCGGAGAGGTGTCTCGGTCATGTCTACATAGTTCTCGAACCCGTAGTGTCCGCACGCTTAACGTTAGTGATATAGTATTATATGAGTTATGTATATTAGTGACTGAATGTTGTTCAGAGTCCCGGATGAGATTGCGGACATGACGAGGAGCTCTGGAATGATCCGGAGGTAAAGATTGATATATGGGATAATAGTGTTTGGCTTCCAGAAGGGTTCCGGAATTCACCGGAAGGGGTTTTAGATGTTTCCCGAAATGTTTGGGCACGAGAACGCTTTATTTGGGCCAAGGGGTAAATCCCACAAGGATTTTCGAAAGTGCAAAAGGAAGTTTTGCGGAGGCCACGGGCCAGATGCCAGGAACCCTGGCGTCTGGGCGCTAGACGCCGGGAACCCTGGTGTCTAGGCCCTAGAGTCCGAGAAGGACCCTTCCTTCCGGGCAAAACCGACTTTGAGGAGGCTTTTACTCCAAGTTTCGAACCCAGGGCTCAATATATAAATAGAGGGGCAGGGCTAGCACCCAAGACACGTCAAGATTCACCAAGCCGTGTGCTAGCAACCCCCGTCCCCTCTAGTTTATCCTCCGTCTAGTTTCTGTAGTGCTTGGCGAATCCCTACGGAGATTGTTCTTCATCACCAACCGTCACCACGCCGTCGTGCTGCCGGAACTCATCTACTACTTCGCTCGTCTTGCTAGATCAAGAAGGCAAGGACGTCATCGAGTTGAACGTGTGCTGAACGTGGAGGTGCCATACGTTAAGTACTTGATCGGGATGGATCATGAAGGTGTACGACTACATCAACCGCGTTGATAAACACTTCCGCTTAGTGATCTTCAAGGGTATGAAGATGCTATCCCCCTCTCATAGCTATGCATCTCCATAGATAGATCTTGCGTGTGCGTAGAAATTTCTTTTGTTTTCCATGCAACGTTTCCCAACAATTATGATAAGACCGATGACGATGTTGGGGAGGAGTATGACAAGATATTGAGAAATCTTAGTCTCATGGCGAATGTTCATATAGATTATATGTTCGGTGGGAAGGAATGGATTCTTGGTAGTGGTTGCACCAATCACATGACCGAAGACAAAGACATGTTCTGTGAGCTTGCTAACAATGGACTTTTAGAGACAACTCGAAGGGCAAGGTACTTGGCCTTGGTAAGGTGGGCATATCACATGATAGCTCAATCAAAGATGTCACGCTGTCGAATCTCTTGAATACAGTCTACTTTTTTGTATCTAGACTTGCCGACTTTGTTTTAATGTTCTTTTTATCAAAGTAGATTGTCAAGTTTTTTGTCGAGATAATAATATGTTTTTACCGGGTATCCGTAGAGATGATCTATACATTGTTGATTTCACTAAAAAAATCTAAACCTCACACATGACTTATTGTAAAATATTGTAAAGGATGGTTATGGCATAGAAAACTAGGACATGTTGAACGTGTAACATTGATAATAAGCTAATCAAAAGGTGACCATATTATTAGTGTTAAAGATATTATCTTTGACAAAAATAGACTTTATAGTGCTTGTCAAGCAGAAAAAGTTGCCCATGAAAAATGTCAATGCTACGAGGAGACCACTTGAACTACTTCACATGAATTTTTTTGGTCCAAATGCTTATAGACCACCTGACAGTGGTGCTCGCATTTTCCTGCATTTATTTCAGGCCTTTCGATGACGTGCGTTCAGTGGGAGGAGACGTTCTCGTCGACTACAAAGGTGTATGTGGCGATTTCGTCATACCAACTCAGTTTTTCGGAGGTGCTCATAGGAGTAGGGTGTACGCATATGCATTCATACTTCATAGAGATAAATGTAGGTGAATATTGTTAGAATACAACTTGTATTAGGATGATTTGTAATAAGGCTAGGTCATGTGCGGCTTGGCTCTTATATATACTTCTTGTACCGGCACAATATTGCATCAACAATTATTCTATACAATTCTACCTGGTATCAGACTTTCGATCCTAGGGTATGGCTCACTCGCCAGCCCCGCCACCGCTGTCGCCGCCCGGCTACTTCGAGCGGCGCGCAGCCATCGTTGCCGCCAAGGTCGCCGCGGCCACGGCCTCCTCTACCTCTACTCTAGCTCTACCCCCACCAATAGCCCCTTCCATCTCCTTCACTGACACTATCTCCGATATTAGCCCCTACATTCCTGTAACCCTAGACCTCGCTGCTCACAACTACTACCATTGGCGTCACCTCTTCGACGTCCACCATGGGTGATGCAATCTCCGCTCTCATGTTGCCGATGACTCTCCCTCAACTTCATGATCCGCAATGGGTCAAGGATGATCTCGCCATTATTCAATGGATCTACATGCAAGTCTCCACATAGATCTTCAATCTCGTCCACTGTTATGGTGCCTCCGCTGCCGATCTATGGGCGACCCATCATCAGCTCTTCCAGGACAACGTCGACGCTCACGCCAACAATCTCCACACTGAGCTTTGGAATACGGTGCAAGGTGATTCACCAGTCAGCATCTACTGCCAACGCCTCAAGGCGATCGTGGATGAACTACGCGAACTTGGTGATCCGATCGATGATCGCCAACTCATCAACGTCCTCCTCGTCGGCCTCAGCGAGCAGTTCGAGAAGCAGGCCTCCTTCATCCCTATGATGCGTCTGTGTCCCTCCTTCGCCGAGGTTCACTCGATGCTCCAATGGGCCGATCGTGCCCTAACTACGAAGGATTCCCATCTGCAGGTCTTCACTGCTTCTCCTCGCCCGCCTGCGTCCACACCGCCACCACCACCTCCACCAACAGCAGCTCCTCAACCATTTGGCTGGAGTCCAAGTCCCAACTATTGGGGCAAAAACCCTAGGCCGCCGCAGTTCCGCACGACGCCCTCTCCTGCTCCGCCCCCGGCTCCACCAACTTCACCACCATCGTCCTCGGTTTCATCAACTGCACCACTGCCGCCGCCCGGATGGCGCCCATCTCCTGATCCATGGACAAGGCTAGTCCAGGCATGGCCTATGCCCTGGTCCGCCCCTACGCCATATGGTGCCCCGCCTGCCTATACGAGTGGCTGGCAGCCCGGTGCCCGCCCTCACACCGGCGCACCCGTCCTCGCGCCTCGACAGCCGACGACCGCGTACCGCGCTGCTCCCTCCTACGCGCCACAAATCTACAACAATAGTCCTTATGCATCCTGTGGCGCTCCATCGTCTCCCTACCTGTAGTAGTACACTGATGGTGTCTCTCTATTTACGCCGATGTCGGCCCTACTGCCGACACCACCACACCCGCAAGCTCCCATGACTACACCGGCCTCTACTTCGACTCTGAGCTGGGACCAAGCTGCTTTTCTACAGGCCATGAACAACTTTGCTGCACAAGGGAACTCAGGTACGGATTGGATTTTCGATTCTGGTGCTTCTCGTCATATGTCTGCATCGAGTAATTTGCTTTCTTCTTGCACACCTTCGTCTTTTCCCTCTATTACTCTCGGTGATGGATCTTCTATTCCTATTTACTGTGTCGGTCAGGCTCAAATCCAATCCCCAACTAAGCCTTTGCTTCTTCGTGATGTTCTTGTAGCTCCTACTCTTATTAAAAATCTGATTTCTATTCGCCAAATCACCACTGATAATCATGTTTCCGTTGAGTTTGACCCCTTTGGTTTGTCTGTGAAGGACTACCCGACCAAGGCCGTGATCGCTCGATTCAATAGCTCCGATGATTTATATTCTCTCCATGGTGCTCCGGTCGCTCCTCCTCCAACATCCATGGTGGCCTTTGTTGATCTGTGGCACCAACGTCTTGGCCATCCCAATAAAAATGTGTTATCCACACTTCTTAGTGAATTTTCAATACTTGTAATAGAGATTCTCATAATTCTTCTATGTGTCAGTCATGTCAATTGGGCAAACATGTTCGCCTTCCCTTTAGTTCCTCTCAATACTCTAGTACTTTTCCTTTTAAATTACTTCATTGTGATCTCTGGACATCACCAATAGAAAGTGTATCTGGTTTTAAGTATTATCTCGTGATTCTTGATGATTTTACTCATTATGTTTGGACTTTTCCTTTACACAACGAATCCGACGTTCGTAATATCTTCCTTAACTTTTAGTGCTATGTCTCGGTCCACTTTTTCCTCCCTATAAGAATAATACAATGTGATAATGGTCGTGAATTTGACAACTTTAAAAATAGCAATTTCTTTCTATAATATGGAATTCTCTTGCGTTTCTCCTGTCCTTATACCTCCCCTCAAAACGGCAAAGCAGGGCGTTCTCTTTGTACTCTTAATGACATCATTTGCACTCTGCTTGTTCAATCTTCTATGCCTCCGACGTTCTGGGCTAAGGCCCTCCACACGGCCACATATTTACTCAATATTCATCCATCCAAAGTTAACCCACAAACTACTCCTTACTTCTCATTATTTCTCTCTCATCCAAATTACTCCAACATTCGCGCCTTCGGTTGTTTTTGTTTCCCAAACTCCTACTCCACTTCTCCTAACAAACTTTCCCCGCGCTCTACTCCATGTGTCCATCTAGGTTTTTTTGACGAGCACAAGGGTTATCATTGTCTAGATCTTGTTAGTAGTCGTGTTCATGTGTCTCGTCATGTAACATTCACTGAAAATATTTTTCCCTTTTCCGAGCGTCAACAATTATATCCCAACTCACCCACGCCATACACTAGTCCCTCTCATCGCAATCATCTTCCCTTCTTTCACCCATCGACCTATCCAGCAAAACCAGCCAAATCCTCTCCGCGGTAGCGGATCCTGCCGCGACCACTTCTGTCCTCACATCTGTTCCGGTAGAGGAAAACCCATTACACTCTATCACGGTAGACCTCCTGCGGCCGCAGTCTTCACCACCATCTCCAGCATCCGCTTCCTCCGATGCGCCAGGAGCATCCACCACATCTCTCCCCACCCCTCCTTCTCATGCTATTCCCGTTCTAGCTCCTACTAACGATCATACCATGCACACACGTGCCAAGTACGGGTTTCGTTTACCTGTGAAAGATCGTCTCAATCTTCATGCATCTCTATCTCCTTCCCCTCTACCCAAATCTTACAAATCAGCTCTCCTAGATCCTAATTGGGCCGCAGCTATGAAAGATGAATATGATGCCCTTCTGCAAAATAACACGTGGCAGTTAGTTTCTCGTCCTTCCAATACAAATATCATTTCGGGCAAATGGGTTTTTCACCATAAATTTAATTCTGATGGGAGTCTTGCATGTTATAAGGCTCGATGGGTATGTCGTGGTTACTCTCAGCAACACGGCATTGGTTATGATGAGACTTTCTCTCTAGTTGTCAAGCCCAGCACTATTCGCACTGTCCTTAGCATCGCTGTCTCTTCGTCCTGGCCAATTCATCAACTAGATGTCAAAAATGCTTTTCTTCATGGCTCTCTTCAAGAAACAGTCTATTGTCAACAACCTCTTGGCTTCGAAAATTCCTCCTATCTCAATCATGTTTGTCTTCTTCAAAAAACTCTTTATGATCTTAAACAAGCACCACGTGCCTGGTTCCAATGCTTTTCTACTTATGCTCTAACCATCGGTTTTACCCCTTTCCGTTCTGACACTTCACTCTTCACCTTTCATCACAATATCAACACTGCTTACCTTCTTTTATATGTTGATGATATTATCCTCATGGCTTCCTCACACCAATTTTTAGATCATATTATCTCTCTTCTTCGCCATGAATTCTTTATGACACATTTAGGTCTTCTTCACCACTTCTTAGGTATTGTTATTATCTATGACTCCTCTGGTCTTTTCTTGTCTCAACGCCAGAACACTCTGGATCTTCTTTCTCGTGCTGGTATGCTTGATTGTCAAACTTGCCGTACCCCTGTTGATACAGGTTCCAAACTCTCTGTCGATGGTGATCCTTTCTCTGATCCTTCTCTATATCGTAGTCTTACCGGTGCACTTCAGTATCTTACTCTCACTCGTCCTGAAATTTCTTTTGCTATCCAACAAGCTTGTTTATACATGCATGATCCTCGTATTCCCCACTACAATCATGTCAAACGTATTCTTTGGTATCTCAAAGGCACTGTTGGGGATATAACTATTGGTATGACCCACCCAGGAGGGGTCGGGTTATACTTACAAATATTCTTGAAGCCCAAGACCAAGGATAGAGATGGCGGCTTAGTTAAGGACCCAAAGCCCAGAGGCGACTTAAGGCCCGTAGTGATAAACCGCCATATGAGCGTGACTTGTATTGTAAGGCAAGAATAGTTAAGAGACCGAGCCGGACACTGTTTATGAGCTGGTCAGGACTCTGTAAGCCACTAGGCGTCGACCTCTGTATATAAAGGGACGACCCGGCGGCAGTTCAGGGCAAGTAACATCAACTCGAGAGCTAGGTCAAGCGATTCGCTCCCTGGTTATCGAGACATAGGTAATCCCAACCAAAACTGGATCGTAGGCTTTTGCCTTCACCGTAAGGGGCCGAACCAGTATAAACCTCGTGTCCTTTGTCCTGATTAACCCCTTTAAGCTTCCTAGTTGCGATGGCTCCATGACTAAGTCCTTTCACTAGGACATCTGACGTGACAATTCCACAACAGTTGGCGCCCATCATGGGGCCAGTGCATAGTGGATTTGAGTTCTTGAAGGGCAGCTTCGAAGGGCTCAAGGGATACGCTGTGGGTCGGATGACCAAGAGTCATCGCGGCAAGCTCTACATCAACGACGCAGGCTGGGGCCCCGACGCCGGCTCAATTGAGTACGGGTACCGGGTCCCCTTCGGCGTGATTCACGTCTTCATCGGCAAGATCGGCGAGCCGGGCCCTGGGCCGGACATCTGCACCGACCTCGTCGAGATAGCTCAGCGTGCGAGACCCGCCCGGGCTCTGCCTGCTGTGAAGCGTGCCTTCGTGGGATGCATCCACGGAGGGCTCTCTGAAGGATCTGCATCTGGCGGTGAGACGGCCATCTATTCTGATGGTGAGTCATCCATAGGTGAGACAGATTCGTTGTATCAACTGCAAGACGGCGGGCTTGGGGGTTGTTCCGATGGCAGCAGTATTCCGGATTTCCTTGAGCCGCCGAGCAGGGTCGGAATCTTCATGGCTGGCACACAACCCATCCAAGACTCCACAACTGCGGCAGCCATAACCTCTGGGTCAGCTGCAGCGGGGCAGGAGGCCCTGCGCGCTCGCCGGCTCAGGTGTTAATGGATCTCACAGATAAGATAACAACTTTGTTAACCGTCATGGTCAACCCGGCGGATAAAGATCAACATGATGCGGAAGTGGCGCAGTTAAAGCTGGATATAGTGCAGGGTAAGGAAGACCTGGCGGCAGAAGATGTCAGGATAATCGCAGAGTGGGCGGCTCTGGACGCTCAGGCTCAGCGGATTCAGGTGCAGACTTTCCAGCTCACGCAAGATCAGAACGCGTCTAATGAGGTCATGAGGAGAAGATACCAGAAGACACAGTCTCGGCTCCCTTTGGTTTATGATCCTCGAAACCTCTTCACACACCCGGTGCAGGGCCAAGTAACCTGCCGGAGATAGACCGGGTTGCGACACCCGGGGTTGAGCTGTCGGTTCAGCCGCCTTTGATGGGGCCTCCCCGCATGAATACTGCTCCACCTCAGTATGTACCAACACCACTGGGTCATTATTCTAACCCATTGGAGAACATGATCACGGCGGCGGCACTACTGGCGGCTCTCCCGATGGACGGCGACTCTCTAGCAGCAATTGAAACCCGCCGGGTCAGAGAACTTCTTCAAACGGCCTTAGCACAACAGGAGGCATACTCATATAGCTGGGACAGGATTCATTCAACCCCTCATCCAAGCCGAATCCCGAGTTATAGCATGCACATGGACTCAGCGGACATTTCAAGCAACGCCCGGTGTCGTAACCAGCCAGGCGGGCATGACCCGGCGCGCAATGGAGCCTTTAACTTGGCAAATCAAGACAAAATACGTCAAGAGGCTGAGCGGGCGGCTCAGCAGGCGGCTGAGCAGGAAGCTCAGCTGACGGCTTACCAGCCTTATCCGGCTTATCCGACGACTTCTATTGAGGCAGGCGTGGCCACCAGGACCGGAGGTGTCCCCTGTCTGGTGCCGGCTCTATGTAACAAGCGCTTGCCCAAGCATTTCAAGGGACCCAGGAAGGTGCCCAATTATACGGCCGACTTACAGCCCGGGGCATGGATTGGAAGTTACGAGATGGCTATGGAATTGCTGGAGGTCAGTGATGCTGTGATGGCCAAGTACTTCACCATGATGTTGGATGGGACCGCCCGCACTTGGTTGAAAAGCCTGCCGCCTAATTCAATCAGTTCATGGGCGGAGTTAAAAGCCCGGTTTGTTTAGAACTTCAAGGATACATGCAAGCAGCCCATGTCAATTGTGGATTTGACTAGTTGCAACCAGGAGGAGGGCGAGTCCACAACCCATTGGGTGCACCGGGTTAAAGCAATAATACATTCGTTTGATAAGATGGATGCCGGATCTGCAGTCTTAATGTTGGAGAAAAATTGCCGTTTTTTGGCTATGAAGATGAAGCTAGGGCGTCTCAAGCGCGATTGTAATGATATGGGTACGCTGATGGCGGCTCTGGTCAAGTATGCCGACTCTGATAGTACCAAGGATGTGACGCCTGGGTAATTAAGCTACAGTAACCCTCTGCTAAGGATGCCACATCACCTCGGTTACTGTTGATAAACTCGAGTTAGTTCAAAATCGATTCAAATTCAAACTTAAAATATAGGCAAACCGTAAAAGTTTTCAAACATTAAAACTAAATTGTTCATCATGTGGCAAATAATCCCTAACTAATTGAGGTGAATAAACCACATTCTTATAGAAAGTTTAGATGCATTTGAGTAATTAAAACAGTAGGTAAAACAATGAAATAAATGTCTTTTGCAATTTATAAAATAATAAACTATTTATTTAGATGCCCCTAAGTTAATGGGACAGTAGCACAATTATTAACACTAAATTAGTGACTGCTTTTATAATTTATAAAACTAATACGAATGAGAAATTAAAAGAAAATAGAAAAGTAAATAAATAAAAGAAAAGAAAATACAAAAGAGAAAAACTAAACTAAAAAAAAGAAACAAAGCCCTCGGGTCAGGCCCACCGGCCACTGTGCAACAACCGGCCAGCCCACTAACCAGGCCGGCCCACCGCACTCCCTATACACCCCTGCCCAAACCCTAACCGACACCCAGTACCCCACTCCTCCTCGTTCCCCACTCCCCCTCTCTCTCTCCCGATCCCATCTGGGTCGAGGCACCCGAGCCCGCCGCCGTCATTCGACCCGCGGTGCTGCCCGTCGCCGCCGCCCGGTGCCACCTCGCCGGACCACCGCACCATCGCCCCTGCCTCCTCCCAGCGCCCCTACTCGACCGGATCGGGAGGGGGCAGATCCCGCGCCCCGAGCTGCGACGCCGGCGCCCATCCCCGCGCCATTGCCATTGCCAGGTTCGCCACCTCATCGTCGCCGCCCATCGCCTCTCCTCGCCGACGCCAACGCGCTTCCGCCTCCTCCTTTCCTCGCCGCAAGTGAGCGTCGCCATCCCCTTCGCCCCTCTCTCTCGTGGTCGCCCGGTCACCACCATCCTCGCCCACGGTCGACGCGCTCCGCCCGCCCCGCTTGCGCCACCGCGACCTCTCTCTCGTCGCTCTCGCAAGACAGCGCTGCCGCAGCCCTTCGCCGCTTACCCGCACCGCCGGTTTTGTCGCTGGCTGCCACGGAACCCGCCCTCCTCTGCTCACCTCGCGTGCGCCACACGGCCTTCATGAGCCCCATCGCTCGATGCGTGCTCGCTGCCCGCCACGGCCGTCCATGGCTACTTCCACCAGCGCCCGATTTCGCAACCCAGCCCTACCTACCCCAAGGCCGCAGCCTCGCTCGGTGCCGCCTCTGGCGGGCGGCACTCATCACTGGCTCAGGCATGCGCTTCGATGGTCGGCGCCCATCACCCGGATCTGTCGAACCAAAGACGCTGATCCAAAGGCCTATAATATCACAACCGGGCCCAAATTTCTAGAACGATTTAAAAAAGTAAAAAATGAATCACTAAAATTTATAATTAATTAATTAATTAATTAGTGAATTAATTAAATTAATTAATCCTATTTAATTAATCGATTAACTTGTTAGTTTAATTAAACAAGAATTAGTTTAGCTAAACCCTAATTAAACTAATCGATTATGATGTAGGTCCCACTAGACCCACATCGCCTAGTTGACCACCAACCTCAGAGATCGCCGATGTCAAGATGACATCATGCGGATGTCATAAATACATTTTCGAATTAAATTAAATAATTAATTAAATTCTAGAAATTATTAAAATCTTTAGAAAATCATATCTTTTAATCCGTAACTCGGATTAAATTATTTTCAACATGAAAGTTGCTCAGAACGACGAGACGGATCCGGATAAGCACCTCGTTCATCCGCCACGCGTCCCTAGCATAGTGAACCTGCAACATTTCACGTCCGGTTCATCTGTCCGAAAACATGGAACACCGGGGATACTTTCCCGGATGTTTCCCCCCTTCACCGGTATCACCTCATACCGCGATAGAACACGTCTAGCTCTGCTTGTTGTCCTGTTATGCACTTGCTTGCTATGTATTTACTGTTTCTCCCCCTCTTCTCTCCGGTAGACCCCGTGACGATGCTGATGCCCCTGTGGTCGACTACGTCACCGACGACCCCTCCTTCTTGTCTGAGCAACCAGGCAAGCCCCCCTTGATCACCAGATATCGCCTATTCTTCTCTATACTGCTTGCATTAGAGTAGTGTAGCATGTTACTGTTTGATTACTCCTATTCATTGCATAGCTTTGTCATTGTTGCTACAATCATTGATACCTTACCCGCAGTCCTAAATGCTTAGTATAGGATGCTACTTTATCATCATTGGCCCTACATTCTTGTCAGTCTGCCTTGCTATACTATTGGGCCGTGATCACTCGGGAGGTGATCACGGGTATATACTATACATACATACATACTATACAGATTGTGACTAAAGTCGGGTCAGCTCGGGGAGTACCCGCAAGTGATTCTGATGAGGGGGCTGAAAGGACAGGTGACTCCATCCCGGTAGAGGTGGGCCTAGGTTCCCGACGGCCCCCGACTGTTACTTTGTGGCGGAGCGATAGGGCATTTTGAGACCACCTAGGAGACAGGTGGGCCTGGCCCTGTTCGGCATTCGCGGATACTTAACACGCTTAACGAGATCTGGGTATTTGATCTGAGTCTGGCCATTTGGTCTATACGCACTAACCATCTACGCGGGAGTAGTTATGGGTATCCCGCGTCGTGGTATCACCAAGCCTTCGTGGACGTCAAGAATCGAGCGGCGCGCCGGATTGGACTTGAACGCCACTAGGCTAGGTCTGCTTCCGGCCGCCCACGCAACGTGTAGGTGTGCTCAGGACGATGGGCCCAGACCACTGCTGCTTAGGTTTAGACCGGCGTCTTGACCTCTCTCTGTGCCTAGGTGGGCTGCGACGTGTTGATCTTCCGAGGCGGGCATGACCGTGAAAGTGTGTCCGCCAAATAGGATCGAGCGTGTTGGGTTATGTGGTGCACCCTGCAGGGAAGTTAATCTATTCAATAGTCGTGTCCCTCGGTAAAGGACGACCCGAGTTGTACCTTGACCTTATGACAACTAGAACCGGATACTTAATAAAACACACCCTTCCAAGTGCGGATACAACCCAATGATCGCTTCTCTAACAGGCGGCGAGGAGAGGATCGCCGGGTAGGATTATGCTATGCGATGCTACTGGAGATGCTACTTGGAGATGCTACTTGGCGATGCTACTTGGAGGACTTCAATCTATTCTCTTCTACATGCTGCAAGACGGAGGCTGCCAGAAGTGTAGTCTTCGACAGGATTAGCTATCCCCCTCTTATTCTAGCATTCTACAGTTCAGTCCACCAATATGGCCTCCTTACACATATACCCATGCATATGTAGTGTAGATCCTTGCTTGCGAGTACTTTGGATGAGTACTCACGGTTGCTTTCTCCCCTTTCCCCTTTCCTTTCTTTTCTCGTTGTCGCAACCAGATGCCGGAGCCCAGAGCGACGCCACCGTCGATGACGACTACTACACTAGAGGTGCCTACTACTACGTGCGGGCGACGACGGCGACCAGTGAGTAGTTTAGGAGGATCCTGCAGGAGGCTGCGCCTCTTCGATCTGTATCCCAGGTTTGTGCTAGCCATCTTATGGCAACTTGTTTAACTTATGTCTGCAGATCAGATATTGTTGCTTCGGCGACTCGCCTATGATCGAGCACTTGTATTCGAGCCCTCGAGGCCCCTGGCTTGTATTATGATGCTTGTATGACTTATTTATGATTTTAGAGTTGTGTTGTGATATCTTCCCGTGAGTCCCTGATCTTGATCGTACACGTTTGAGTGCATGATTAGTGTACGATTGAATCGGGGGCGTCACAAGTTGGTATCAGAGCCGACTGCCTGTAGGAATCCCCCTTCCAACTCCTTGGCCGAAGTCGAGTCTAGACTTTACAAAACCTTTACTAACATGGTTGTGCGGCCCATGGGCCCACGTCGCCATTGGGTGGTATTAGGATCTTTTACTTCTCGACCTCTACTCTGGGACTCTGATCTCTCTTCTATTCGGGTTTAAATGATTTTGCTAAATCTAACATTAGGATCTTGTTATCACTTTCACCCGGAGAGCACGTTACTATTGATGATCGTCTGCTGCACCAGAAGACCCTGAAGATACTCTCCGCTGTTAAACCGAGAACTTGTGTTCATCGCGTTTGCAATTCTCCTTCCACCGTAAACCCTTATGGATAACTACTTGCAGTTGTTATTCTTACATTCATCCCCAGTGGTCTTGTTATTACAAGATACCTTGAAAAACTCATCGTTGTTTTGATAATCCTTTGAGCTTACTGCCTTGCTGTGCTTTGTCACCTGAATACCCCTACGGTTAATTCTCGCACTTATCGAGTACCCGCTCATTCCCCAGTTGTTCATGTGATACACAAAAGTCTTCGAAATACCATTCGATATTCTGAAAATCCTCAGCAACCTATTGCTCTAGAATTTCTTGTTTGCTTTCATTATGATTAATCCCATAAGTGTAGTAATCATATTGGCATCCTTTGTCAACATCATTTTTGAGTCCGTTGATTCAATACATTGTGAATGTTCACAATCATCAGTCTAGTCCTCGGGTTAACTTTCCGGCTCAGACTTCATTTTGAACATGAGCTGGTTCTCGACCAAACTATCTGTCGTCGATTGTGCCTCTGGTATATTCTATTGATCCATCCTTGATCAGAATGTCTCCTTCTGATCCTTTGTTTTGGAAATCATAATTTCTTTGCATTTAAGCTTTGAATTATTCAGATGATTCCATAACCTGTTGCATTTGCATTCCTTCCTCTTCTGGATGAGTATCGATACTCACATCAGATCCTTGGTGGACCATCAAGTCCTTTGTTGGATTGTTATCCGACAGTGTCCTTCACATTTGATCACTTTGTGAGTTCTTCCCCTGATACATAATGCCTTTGTTAAGTTGTATCCTCTGCTTGGCCAACCATGCTCTGCTTTCGGGCTTGTGTTATTTACTCTTGAAACTTGTGGTAGATGTTTCTAAGAAGCCCCTATGGGTTGAACATATGCCTTCTCTAAACCGAGTGAACCCGAAAGTTTCCATGAGTCATACTCTTCTGGTATTTTGCTAGATAAAATTTCAACAATACAACTTCATCGAACGCAAGAAGTGGATGAAAGGTTATGCATTGGAGAAGTGGGAGTCGACCTTGAACTTTCTGTTCATGCCCATGGACACGATGTACATCTTCTCATCGAAGCTTCTTTAAAAAATTAATTATTCCCTTAGTATAAAATCATCTTATATCTGGGATCTGGTCTTTTGCAATCGTGGTTCCGACCATGTTATCCTTTAAATACCATTTCTCGTGCAAGTTTAAGCACTTGTCTTCTGTAGAGCAATACCCCTAGTCCAACCTCTACTTTGATCTGACATCGAGTATTACCCCCCTGGTATCTCGAGATTATAATGGAACTGCATAACTTCTTATGAGTTCTTCATCAAGTGCTACATTCTCACTGATTCCAATTTTTCACGGGCTTTGAGTTATTAAACACTCAAAGACACCGATAACTGAACCAAGTCCGCACTACGGTTCAACAACTTTTAGTAATCTTTTTTACTTACGAGCTTGTACCCGATCGCGTCATTTCTAGCCTGATCGGCTATATCATTAACGTGCTAAATCTTAATTGTGCTACCTGGTCCTTCTTCCCGGAACACAATTTTTGACGCTGAGCTAAGCTTACGTCGATCTTCCTCGTCATATCAATTCTCCTCAAACAACAAACTTGATTTCAAGTTTGTGTCGTACCCATGGTTCCAATAACCTTTTGTTTCATCATTCCTTTAACTTGATGTCATCGCCGATTGATTACATCTTCATGAAGTCTCTCGACAAATTTATCATGATCATCATCAACATTCTAAGTTCCTCCAGGATAACAATTGTATTCATGATGAGAAATAACATCCTTGCCCCTCGATGATTGTGTTATCATCGACGACATTCTTGCCTTCCCCCAACACAAACTTGTTCATGTTTTGTGCTATACCTTGAGTTCCTTGCTATCCAGCCTTTGTTATTCTTTATCTTGGAGTATTACCATCTTTTATGTTAAGAATGTTCCGAGATTTGTTCCACCTCTTGAGAGTTCTTGGTATAGTGATACTTCTCACCATCACCATTCTTCATGGTCCTCGTGTTGATTCCAACTGGGGTACCAACAAGTGCACGGTGTCGTGGTTCTAAGTCTGACAGTAGAGTGGGGGTAGGTATGGAGAGGCAAGGTCCTAGCTATGGAGAGGTTGTGAACACGAGTGATGTACGAGTTCAGGCCCTTCTCGGAGGAAGTAAAAGCCCTACGTCTCGGAGCCCTGAGGCGGTCGAGTGGATTATCAGTGTAGGTATTACAAGAGTGCCAACCCCTCTGCCTGTGGAGGGGGGTGGCTTATATAGAGTGCGCCAGGACCCCAGCCAGCCCACATAATGGAGAGGTTAAAGTACATTAAGCTTGGGGCGTTACTGGTAACGCCCCTCATAAAGAGCCTTAACTATCATTAAGTCTATTCAATTACAAGCCGTTGCGTTGCTGAGTGTCTTCTAACCTTCTGGTGGTCGAGTGAGTCTTCATGGTCGAGTGAGTCTTCCATGGTCGAGTCCTTCTAGTCAGTCGAGTGAGTTCCTAGTTGGTCGACTGGAAGATGGTCTCTTCTAGGAGTACCCTTGGGTAGGACGTTTAGGTCAGGCCTATGACCCTACCCTAGGTACATGAATCCATCATTAGCCCCCGAATGGATTGAGGCTTGAGTGAGGGAGGAGCTGACGTTGTTTCCGATTGTCTTTTGCATACCGGCTATGTGTTGTCTTGGATCAAGATCTTCTTTGCTGATAACGAGCAACTTTTCTTCAGTCGACTCGATCCATTCTTGTTCTTTTGTCGAGTGACCTTTCATACTTCGCTATTCCCGAGCGACGGATCGCAGGAAATCTCGCACTTGACAGACCGATCTGTCTCTCGCGGATCTCGCGGGATACGAAATTTGGGGAAGTGCGCGAAGCGGAACGGACCGCGGCGCTCGGACGGGACAGGACATGGACGCCTCGATTCCCGCGCCGCTTTTTCTGCCACGTATCGTGCAATGCAACTGTTTCGGGATATGATTGGATTCCTCGGGTCCACCTGTCATCCACTCGGAAGGGATGTTATAAATGCGACTTGTGAGGGTTTCTGCACAGTACCCCGTTCTTCCTCCTCTGCTCTCTTCGTCTCTGCCCACCGCAACCGCTGTCATCCCCGCTTCTCTCTCTCGCGCGCACTTCGCCGGCAGCCATGGGCAAGGAGAAGACGGCGGTGTTGGAGCGCGCGAAGAAGGCGTCGGCGGCGGAGAAGGCGTCGGCGGCCGAGAAGGCGAAGGGGAGATCCACCAGTCGCAGCGGTTCTTCGTCGAGATCTCGCTTGCCGAAGGGCTGGGTCCAGGGCGACTGGATCCAGTCGACCATCACGGAGAAGGATCTCCTCGATATGGCCGATGACGGACTGATCCCCCACGGCGCCGCAAGGCTTCCTGGCAAAGAGTGGCAGCCTCAACCGGAGGAGGGTGAGTGTGTGCTCCTGGCCACCCATGTCGATCGAGGATTTTCCCTGCCGCCGAGTGTTTTCTTTCGTCGTTTTCTGAATTTCTTTGGAGCCCAGCTCCACCATTTTACTCCAAACTCCATCGCGTATCTTGCCGCTTTTGTATCCATGTGCGAAAACTTCCTGGGCTGCCGACCGCATTGGGGTTTGTTCAAGTACATCTTCACATGCCGTTCTCAGACTATGAAGAAAGCGAGCCCCGGTGATGAGAAGACCCAAGTGGTTCAGATGTGCGGGGGCCTAGGAATCCAAGTGAGGAATAAGAGCACCTTCCCAGCTATGTCTTTTCCCGAGTCGGTGAGGGGCTGGCAGTCGACCTGGTTCTACTGCCAGAATGAGTCGACACCTGGCCAGTCGAGCGGACTCCCTCCATTCACCATGAGTCGAGTGAACAGACCCTCCTCCCTGAAGGTGGTTCCAGAGGAGAGAGCTGACGTGAAGATGCTGATGGATCGCGTGGTACAGCTGGTTCGGGACGGTGTGACTGGCATGGACCTCTTGGAGGTTTTCCTTCGGAGGCGAATCCAGCCACTTCAGTTCCGGAGCCACTGCATGTGGCTGTACTGCGGGACCGAAGACGAGACTCGTGTCCACCCGGAGGTAGTCGACGACGCCATAGTGGAAAGATGGATGGCCGCGATCACTGGGAACAAGGACAACCCTCGCGGATCCCGGAGGATTTCTCCACTTGACCACAATAGCGTCCCAGAAAAGGTATACTTGCTCTGCTTTCCATTGTATGTCTGTTGAATGTGTTTCTGTATTTCTTGCAATTTGGTCGATTGAACTCTGTCTTGATATTTTCCAGGCCCTCACCGAGCTGTACTCAATGCCCAATGGAGCTCAGGCTCCGACTGAGGAGGGAGAAGCCAGCGGAGGCGAGAGCCAGGAAGAGTGGGACTCAGACGCTGCTGAAGGTGACGATGACGATGACGACGATGATGATGATGACGATGCGGATGCGGAGGAGGAAGAGGAGGTTGCTCCACCGCGCTCGAAAAGGCGGTCGAAACTCGTGCATGATCCTGCGACTGAACGCAGAAAGGGGGTTGCGACTGCCTCGCAGTCGACCAAACGCCCTCCGACCGCTTCTCCGGTGCCGACTGAGAAGGCACCGAAGCAGTCGAAGGTAGCTCCGTCGAAGCCAACCAAGCCTCTGCCAAAAATGAAGGTGTCCATCCCCACCATCTCAGGGTAAATATACACTTAAGTCTTCCTGTTCTATACAAGTTTTGTCTCTGGTTGATACTTGAATCGGTCAACTGATTCTTTGGAACTTCAGTGCTGCGACTTCCGAAACTTCAGGCAAGGCCGAGGACCATGAGATGGAGGATGCGGCGACCTCAAATCCTGGTACTATATCCTTAACTCTGTTCTTAGTTGACTGACTCGTAGTCTCTAACTTTTATTCTTTTCTGAAGCTCCAACCAATGACATTATCACCCTTCCTGATGACGATGATGAGGATGAAGAACCACTAAGGTATAGGAGGAGCAGGAAAGCGACCACTGGCAAAACAACCCTAGATGTGACGGCGCCCGAGACTGTTGTCACGGAGGGGGAGAACACCACTCGACCCACCGTGTCTTTCGCGGTGCCGTTAAAAAGTGCTCGTCCCTCTTCGTCGAGTGCTGGGCAGCCTTCGCTCTTCACCACGCACCACGCCCCGAGGACCAAGCTAAGCGCTGCTAAGGAGGCGATACGCCAAGGTGGATCATGATGGAGCAGTGAAGGTCATCCGGATGCAAGCCAAGCAGCTTATGATGCCAGCTCGCTCTTCAAAGCAATGTTCAGTCGATCGACCACCGCACATTACTGTTAGGATATGCTATCAAAACTTCTTTCTTAAATCCATAGCAGTCACCCACTGGGTGTGTTGATAAAAACTCCGTGTTTAGCGGGGGCACGCTGAGTGCACCCGCTGGGTGTAGTCCCCAAGGCTAAGGTCGACTGCTGGCAGTTGGCCTTAGGCTTTATAAACAAATGTTGATCATCCCTCGATTGAAATGAATGGGTTTACAAACCAGTGGGGCATCGCCGAGTGCACCCATCGGTGTAGTCCCAAGACGTGGTCGATCGGCATTCGACTACAGTCTGAAGAAGCTTTGGTCGACTGGTCGACTTTCTTTTTTTTTGGTCGACTGGTTGACTCTGTCTTGAATAAGACCAGTGGGGGCACGCTGAGTGCACCCACTGGGTGTAGTCCCCGAGACTACGGTCGAATGCTTGCATTCGACTGTAGTCTTAGAAACGTATCATTTTTCTCTATTCACTCGGAAGTGAATCATCTTTGACATTTTGTCGATTGATTCTTCGTAGAAATCCTGTGATCTTGCGGCGCACTATACTGAACTGGAGCAGAAGCATATTCAGCTCGAGTTGGACTTGAAGCTAGTGCAGGAGAATCTGACGAAGGCAAAGGAGGAGACCAAAGGTATGTTTGGTGAGACTTCGACGACTCTTTTCTCCCCTCATTTGCTTCAAACCTGACTTTGCTGTAATTTACAGGCAAGGTGAAAGAGGCCCAGAGGAAGAAGGAGCTTGAGCTGTCTGAGAATATCAAGCTTGCCGACAAAAAGCTAGCCTCAGTCACCAAGCTCGAACAGACAACACCAATCAAGGCTGCTCGCCATTGCCACCAAGGATGTCGACCGACCGAAGTCGACAAGACCACTCGACCGAGAAGATCAACTAGTTGACGGGAAGAAGAATAACCTGGAAGGCTTCCTGGGTGGTCTTGCTAAAAAATTGTTCCTTATGCTCGAAGGTAGTCTTTTACACTCGACCAATTCTTCCAACTGTTATGTTCCCATTCGACTATTTTCTTGATTCGGGGTTTTGTCTTTGCGAGTTCTCATCGCAACTTTGAAGAAGAAACCAGCCAGTTGGAAACGAACCTTGACCTGTCAATTCTCCGGTGAATGATGAAGTTGCCATGAACGTCTTCCGACTAGAGTCCCGTGTTGCGGCTGTGGATTACCTCGCAAGGCTGAAGGTTGCTACGTCCGCATCGACTCGACGCCTCGCCCGTAGGCGACACTCCAAAATGACCTCGAGTCGTTGATGGCTCGACTGAACGCCGTCCCTGACCGAGTGCAGGAATGGAAGAAGTCTTCGGCTCGGTGTGGCGCAGATGTCGCCCTGTGTCTGGCGCGAGTCCATTGCAAGGATGCACGAGAAGATAAGCTGGCGGCTCTCCGAGTGGCCAACACCAAGAAACACGACTTCAGGACCTTCATGGAGACTTTCATCGCTGCTGCTACACGGATCGCAGATGGGATTGACCTCGACGAGTTCGTTGCTCCTTCCAGCCCTCCACAGGAGGGGTAAAAAACATTCTTTGAGTCTTTAAATTTGCCTCGGTATGCCGAGTGGAATTGTAACCGATAAAACCTTAACAGGCTTAGCGCCTGAGCACTCTCGGTTCCTTTAGGTATCGACCTAAACTTGGATTGGATGTTTGGATATGATTGCTTTTGGCTTGAATTGCCCTTTGCAGGTTCACAGCAAGATGCCCACTGCAGTCGACTTATTCCTTAGGCAAGCACTGTGTTGCAGCTAAGCCTCCGAGTGAGAGGTCTGCTCTTCACTCGGTAGGATTTTCTTATATCTTAGGCGAGCACTGGGCTGCAGCTAAGCCCCCGAGTGAGAGGTTTGCTCTTCACTCGGTAGGATTTCTTATATCTTAGGCGGCACTGGCTGCAGCTAAGCCCCGAGTGAGAGGTTTGCTCTTCACTCGGTGGGATTTCTTATACCTTAGGCGAGCACTGGCTGCAACTAAGCCCCCGAGTGAGAGGTTTGCTCTTCACTCGGTAGGATTTCTTATACCTTAGGCGAGCACTGGGCTGCAGCTAAGCCCCGAGTGAGAGGTTTGCTCTTCACTCGGTAGGATTTCTTATATCTTAGGCGAGCTGGGGCTGCAGCTAAGCCCCGAGTGAGAGGTTTGCTCTTCACTCGGTAGGATTTCTTATACCTTAGGCGAGCACTGGCTGCAGCTAAGCCCCGAGTGAGAGGTTTGCTCTTCACTCGGTAGGATTTCTTATATCTTAGGCGAGCTGGGCTGCAGCTAAGCCCCGAGTGAGAGGTTTGCTCTTCACTCGGTAGGATTTCTTATATCTTAGGCGAGCACTGGCTGCAGCTAAGCCCCAGTGAGAGGTTTGCTCTTCACTCGGTAGGATTTCTTATACCTTAGGCGAGCTGGGCTGCAGCTAAGCCCCCGAGTGAGAGGTTTGCTCTTCACTCGGTAGGATTTCTTATATCTTCTGCGGCTGGCTGCAGCTAAGCCCCAGTGAGAGGTTTGCTCTTCACTCGGTAGGATTTCTTATACCTTAGGCGAGCACTTGGGCTGCAGCTAAGCCCCGAGTGAGAGGTTTGCTCTTCACTCGGTAGGATTTCCGTTGTATTTGTGGCGGCTTCGGAGGAGAGGGTCGCAGTCGACCTGCACCTCGTCTTCCTTACGGACGCACATCATACTTATGGTGTAGCTCGGAGGAGAGGGTCGCAGTCGACCTGCGCCTCGCCCTCCTTGCGAGTGTACATTGTACTTAGGCGAGTACTTGGACTGCAGTTAAGCCTCCGAGTGGAAGTCTGGCTTACCACTCGGTAGGATTTTTAATAACTTAGGCGAGCACTGGCTGCAGCTAAGCCCCGAGTGGAAGTCCTGCTTGCCACTCGGTAGGATTTCTTATATCTTAGGCTAGCATGGATCAGAAGAAGCCTCCGAGTGGAAGTCCGCTTGCCACTCGGTGGGATTTTTGAAACTTAGGCGAGCATTGGATCAGCAGCTAAGCCTCCGAGTGGAAGTCTGGCTTACCACTCGGTAGGATTTTTTGGTTACTTAGGCGAAACGGATTCGCGGCTAAGCCTCCGAGTGGAAGTTTGGCTTACCACTCGGTAGGATTTGTACAAACTTAGGCGAAACAGATTCGCGACTAAGCCACCCACTGGGGGAAAATTTTACTGGACAAAAATAAAAAGTGACAAAAACTATGAAGGAATTATGACACTATTATTCCGAGGCCCATGAACTACAGAAGTATTTTATTATAACTCATCCGAGTGAAAAAACTTTAAGTATAGAACGGGCGGAGCAGATCCGCATTCCAAGCTCGGGGCTCTTCGATATTGTGTTCGACGTTGTAGAGACGATATGCCCCGTTGTGGAGAACCTTTGTGACGATGAAGGGCCCTTCCCAGGAGGGAGCGAGCTTATGTTGTTTCTGCTGATCCACTCGAAGGACCAGATCCCCTTCCTGGAAGGCTCGACCTCTCACATTTCTGGCGTAAAGGCGACGCAAGTCTTGCTGGTAGATGGTCGAGCGGATCAGAGCCATCTCCCTTTCCTCTTCTAGGAGGTCGACTGCATCTTGACGCGCTTGCTCGGCTTCTGCTTCATTGTAAAGTTCAATTCGGGAGCATTGTGAAGGAGATCACTTTCGGTAGGACTGCTTCGCTCCATAGACCAAGAAGAAGGAGTTCTTCCGGTCGACCGATTAGGTGTGGTCCGCAAACCCCAAAGCATCAAGGGAGTTCACAACAGCCAAGCTCCAACGCATGCTTGAGATCTCGCATTAGTCGGGGCTTCGCACTTTGAGGATTAATCCGCTGGCTCGTTACGCTGTCCATTCGACCGTGGATGGGCGATCAAGCGTAGTCGACTTCGTGTGCCTTGGGCGTTGCAGAAATCCTTGAATTCTTCCGAGTCAAAATTCACCCATTATCCGTGATAATGCCGTGCGGGACCCCATATCTCAACGTCGGCTCTCGATGAAGGAAACAAAGATACCAGCGTCAAGACTTTTGATTGGTTTAGCTTCAATCCACTTGGTGAACTTGTCGATCGCTACCAAGACATGCGTGAAACCGCTCCGACCTGTTCGCAAGGGACCGACCATGTCCAACCCCCATACTGCGAAAGGCCAGACGAGTGGAATGGTCTTTAGGGCTAACGCAGGCTTGTGTGACATATTGGAGTAGAACTGACATCCTTCACACTTGTCCACTATTTCTTTCGCCATCTCATTTGCCCTTGGCCAGTAAAATCCGGCTCGGTATGCTTTGGCTACAATGGTCCGAGAGGACGATGGTGACCACAGTCCCCGAGTGGATGTCATTGAGTATGACTCGACCTTCTTCTCGGCGTTATGCATTTTTGTCCGACTCGGTCGGGCTTTCTCTACAGACTGCCCTTTGATAACGGTAAAGGCTTTGGATCGACGGACGATCTGCCGAGCCTCTTCCTCATCCTCCGGGAGTTCCTTTCTCGTAATATATGTGATGTATGGAATTGTCCAATCGGGAGTGACCACTAAAACTTCCATGACCAAGTCGACCACTTGCTAGGACCTCAACCTCGACCGGGTCTCGTGGCACTCTTGGGCTGTGGAGCTTCCTCTGTGAAGGATCTTCTTTAATCGACGGAGTGTGTATATGCTCCAAAACACACCACTGAATGGCTTCTCTTTTGGAGCCTATCTTCGCCAGATCATCTGCTGCTTGATTTTTCATCGGGGATGTGATGGAGTTCCAACCCTCAAACTTCTTTTCTAGCTTCCTCACTTTGCATTGCAAGATCCAATCATAGCTGGGCTTCTCGCGTCACTCCTTCATCACCGATTGACCACTAAATCTGAGTCGCCATAGACCATCAAAGCGACGGACGCCGAAAGTGAGATGGCCATGTGCAATCCATATAAGAGGGCCTCGTACTCGCCTCGTTGTTGGAGGAATCAAAGTGAATCTGGAGCACATACCTAAGCTTATCTCCTCTGGGGGAAACCAGAACAACCCCAAAGACCGAACCATTCAACATTTTGGAGCCGTCAAAGAACATGGTCCAATGCTCCGAGTGAACTTCATTCGGCAAATGTTGTTCAATCCACTCAGCAAGGAAATCCGCTATAGCCAGGACTTAATGGCTTTCTTTGCCTCGAATTTGATATCAAGGGAAGAAGTTCAATTGCCCATTTCGCCACTCGACCGGTTGCGCTCTCTCACAGTGGGATCTCGATAAAGGAGCGTCGGACGATCGTGATAGAATGATCGAGAAATAATGAGCAACCTTCTTCGTGGTCATGTATATACCATACACAAGCTTCGATAATGAGGATATCTCTGCTTGGATGGAGTCAAGACTTCGACAAATAATACACCGGCGCTGAACTTTGAAGGACTTTCCTTCCTCTTCCCGCTCGACCGTAAGCACAAGATCGACAACTTGTCCAAAGGCTGCAATATAAAGCAACAGAGGCTCTTTGCTGATTGGAGCAGCAAGCACCGGCTGGGTGGAGAGCGAGCTTTTAGCTCGGCAAGCGCTGCATCGCTTCGAGTCCACTCGAACTTGTCGGCCTTCTTCATCATCGGTAAAGAGGCAATGCCTTTTCACCGAGTCGTGAGATGAATCGACTTAAAGCGCCAAGCATCCAAGAAGCTTCGACGCCGTGCACTCGCATGTATGCTTTCATTCGGAGAATAGTGCCGATCTTTTCGTGGTTAGCATCGATCCTCGCTCGAAACGAGAAAACCGGTAATTTTCCACCAGGGAACTCCGAACGTGCATTTTGACGGATTGAGCTTGATATCGCATCTTCCGAGGTTGGCAAATGTTTCGCGAGGTCAGCAAGCAGGTCGGAACCTTTTCGCGACTTAACGACGATATCATCCATATACGCTTCCACATTCCGACCGATTTGAGTGAGAAGACACTTCGAATCATTCGCATAAATGTGGCTCCGCATTCTTGAGGCCGAATGGCATGGTGATATAGCGAAGCACCGAATGGAGTGATGAAAGCTGTTTTATTTCATCGGGCCCATATGCATGGATCCGATGATACCCGGAATATGCATCTAGAAAAGACAATCTCACATCCCGCGGTCGAGTCAACAATTTGATCTATGCGGGAGAGGAATGATCCTTCGGCAGGCCCGATTGATGTGCTTAAAATCAATGCACATGCGGAGCGAGTTGTCCTTCTTGGGAACCATGACGACATTAGCAAGCCACTCGGAGTGGTATATCTCTCGGATGAATCCTGCCGCCAACAGTCGAGCCACTTCTTCACCAATAGCTTTTCTCTTCCGACGGCGGACCGCCAAGATGCTCTTTGACTGGTTTTGCTGACTTGTCGACTCGGAGGCGATGCTCAGCCACCCCTGAACACCGGCATGTCACCGCTTCCATGCGAAAATCTCCCGCCTCACGGAGGAACCGGATGAGCGCTTCTTCCTATTTCGGTCGATTGTCGTGGAGATGTGGGTCGGAGCTGCATTGGGATCGATCGGTGAATATGGATCGGCTTCGTCTCACCAGACGATCAAATCTGCACTCTGTGGCTGGCTTCTTGGATCGTAACAAATCACTCGGATCTGCGTTTTGCTTGTATTCGCCGAATTCGACCGCTGTCACTTGGGAGTCGGCAATCTTGAGCCCTTCCGAAGCACTCTTACGCCTTCTTCCGATCGCCGGTGGCGATGATCACTCCCTTGGGGCCTGGCATTTTCAGTTTGAGGTACACGTAACATGGTCGAGCCATGAATCGTATGTAGTGGTGGCCTCCCCAAAATGGCGTGGTATGCACTCAAAATCCACAACCTCAAAGGTCAACTTTTCCTTGCGAAAGTGCTTGGAATCACCAAAACCACGCCCATGGCTATTTGGCCGAGTGAGTTGGCCTTCTTCCCCGGTATGACTCGCGGAAACTCATATTGTCGGTGCTCGGTCGACATCGGAATGCCCATCCCTTTCAATGTATCCGCATATAACAAATTCAGCCCACTACCACCATCCATCAAGACTTTCGTCGATCGAGTGCCTTCGACAAT
Organism: Aegilops speltoides; assembly: GCA_021437245.1. Lineage (NCBI taxonomy): Eukaryota > Viridiplantae > Streptophyta > Magnoliopsida > Poales > Poaceae > Aegilops > Aegilops speltoides. The sequence goes on along the minus strand of CM038147.1, from coordinate 455,422,285 downwards.
TGGATCGACCACCAACGCTTGCCGCCCGGGTGGCAATGTGAGTCGGGTGATCAGATTGGTCGAATGTGATGGGTGTTTGGGACCAATTCACATAACTTGGCTTTCTTGGGCAACCATGTTCACCTCACGGTTAATGACTTTCAACGACTTTTGCTTTCCACATCCGCGAAGATCATCGAGTGGAGTTGACATGCGGATATTCTTCCTCACCGTCCTCTTTGTCTCCGCCTTGTCTGCTCCTTCTCCTTGTCCTTAGACTGCTTTTCCACTGGCCGCTGGATCGGAGTCGACCTTTGGCAGTGGTGTGCTTTGGGTAAATGATGTTGCCCTCTTCATCTTTCTTCGTGTGAATATGGCATGGCATATCCATCACGTCATTGCCTTCTTTATCTTTTACTTTCTTAGGATTCCAGGATCCTTTTGGCTTCCCCTTGAACTTCCCCTGAGTCACAGCCAGGGCCTCTCCAGGAGCTGCTGGCTCGGCTTTCCGCTTCTGCTTCCGACTGGAATTTCCCTTTTCCGACTGACTTGGCTTGTACTTGCCGCTTCGGAGTCGGTCCTCTTCCTCGCCGTTGGTGTACTTGGTGGCAATCTCCATCATTCGACTCAGGGTCATGTCGCCGGTTCGACCGAACTTCAAACTCAATTCTTTGTTTTTGACACCATCTTTGAAGGCGCAAACTGCCTGATGGTCGGACACATTTTCCACAGTATGGTGCAAAGTAATCCACCTCTGAATGTACTCTCGGAGAGTTTCATTGGTCTTCAGACACAAACTTGCAGCTCACAAACCAGCCGGTCGCTTGCAAGTCCCTTCAAAAGTCTGACGAACACTCGGACAAATCTTCCCAAGTATATATATCGCTAGGAGGTAATCGATTCAGCCATGCTCTGCGTAACCTTCCAACATGAGGGCAAATGCTTCATGGCCACCTCATCATTCCCACCACCAATCTGAACAGCCACTGGTAATCTTCCACCAAGTTTCGTGCTTAGATTCCCAAAGGAACTTGTCGACTCTGTTGCCAATCTGAAATTGGGGGATTATCGCGCTCGATAGCCTGCTAAAACACTCCGGACCGAAACATGCACTCGATCGCTGGTGGGTGCATCTCTCTCGGTCCGCCTCGATGGGCTCTGCTCGGTCGACCAAGCCTTGCACGATAATGGATCGTGCGCCAAAGCTCGGTTCCTCGGGTCGACCGAACTCTTCGCTTCTATCTTGAATCGACGTCTGTCTTCTTGCCGCCGAGGAGCGTAAGACCCTTCCCTCGGAGGGGAAACGGGTACTCGACACCTATCATCCCGGTCGAATCGGTCTCTGTACTGCTCTCGCCGGTTGTCGCGCCCTTCTCGCCGCGGAGGCGATCTGGGGCTGTGAGCCGACTGGACAGTATTCGCAGCGACGGATCGACTGTGAATCCTGTTGCGCGACTGCGACACGGCTGAGTTCTGGTCTCCTGCTGCTCGGAGTAAATCTCTGATCTGCTGCAAGCCTCTCCCAGCTTCCGACTGGGACGGCTAGATGGACTCTGCTATACGTGTTGCAGCTACTAAATTCTGAATCGGCGTGCGGTATACCTGAGTCGGTGGGAAGAGTCGACGCCGACCGCTTCCGGACTCGTTGCCACCAGCAGCTTCCGAGTGCTCGCTGAAGATTCTCCAAGCGGCGCGTTCAGCCACGTTAATGGCGTGCTTCCTCAAGGCGCGAGCCTCGGGGTTTCTCTGCGATGGGAGTATGCAGGGCATCCATGTTCTGCGGCGACTCTTCTCTCTGCAGAGAGTCGAGTGTCTCGGCTGGTACTCCTCGTGCTCTTATGCGGGGTCACCTCCTCCAGCTGCTCCGCCGCCATGGGCGGCCAGGGAGGATCGCGGGGCCGTCGACCATGAGGATTTCCGCCGCAGGATCACTGCTATCACACTCGGATGCGCTCTCTCGAGCGGTCGGCGATCGAATAAAGTAGAGGGACTCGTCGGGCTCAATGGCGCGACTTGGGCGATGGCTGTCTGGCGAGCCACACGCGTGCTTCACCCACACTGGAGTCTCGACCACCAGGCGCTTGCGCTGGTGGGAGACTGGGTAGGCGATCGATAAAGGAGTCGACCGACTGAGGTCGACGGTTGCCGCAGCAGAAACGTCGCGGACACATGCGCGAAAAGTCGCCAGCAGACGACGGAGGCGCCTCGATGTCGAGTGGAGCCTCCTGGAGCCAGGCGGAATTGTCGGCGACAAAGGTGAGAGCGCCGAGACGGATCTCACGCCCCTCAACCAAAACTCCAGCAGTCATCATGATGAAAGTACTGAAATCTTGCAACTTCTCCACAAATCGCTAGAACACCTGCCCCACGGTGGGCGCCAACTGTCGTGGTTCTAAGTCTGACAGTAGAGTGGGGGGTAGGTATGGAGAGGCAAGGTCCTAGCTATGGAGAGGTTGTGAACACGAGTGATGTACGAGTTCAGGCCCTTCTCGGAGGAAGTAAAAGCCCTACGTCTCGGAGCCCTGAGGCGGTCGAGTGGATTATCAATGTAGGTATTACAAGAGTGCCAACCCCTCTGCCTGTGGAGGGGGGTGGCTTATATAGAGTGCGCCAGGACCCCAGCCAGCCCACATAATGGAGAGGTTAAAGTACATTAAGCTTGGGGTGTTACTGGTAACGCCCCTCATAAAGAGCCTTAACTATCATTAAGTCTATTCAATTACAAGTCGTTGCGTTGCTGAGTGTCTTCTGACCTTCTGGTGGTCGAGTGAGTCTTCATGGTCGAGTGAGTCTTCCATGTTCGAGTCCTTCTAGTCAGTCGAGTGAGTTCCTAGTTGGTCGACTGGAAGATGGTCTCTTCTAGGAGTACCCTTGGGTAGGACGTTTAGGTCAGGCCTATGACCCTACCCTAGGTACATGAATCCATCACACGGTGCTGTTTGGATCCTGCACTTCTAGCAACCCTATTGCTTTGAAGTTAATGGTCGGCCATTCATTCTTAGTCTATTGATTATTGAATCACCATTCTAACATTGATCATGCTACCTAACCCCACATTTCGGGTGCACCTTTCAACCAATGTTTAATTGTGTATGTTTTCCTCGAGCATACCTCATTATGTCATCTGATCTGACAAATGTTATCTCCTTATTCACATAGTTGTGGAAATCCATCCTTTTGGAAATCTTGAGGACTTGTCGCTGAGTCCATCAGCCACCTCCTTGTCCTCTCCTTGGTTAAATGATGAACTCTTGTTTTGGAACTTGCTTCCATAGTTCATTTCCCGAGAATCTTACAATGACATCTCGTCAATTTTTGTTGCACCTTTTCTTCTCAGGCATCCTGAGTCTGAGTTATGTTGACACCAATCAGATCTGAATCTCGGTCAGATATGATGGTTGGAACATATTTCCAAGAGTTATAAAACTGGCCTATATATGACCCGGTAAGGTGATGTCATGCCTAGCACACCTGGCCGGAGGACCTATTTTTATAAGTTTCCTTTTTAGCAAGGCTAGTCATTCTTCCGTGAGGGAATTGTAAGACTTATTCTATAAGTTGTTCCTGATGGATCCTTTTTGTTTCCAGAGTCTGGCCTTTGCTTGAAGGCCATGTCAATGCTATCTCGAAGCATGTCTGTGGTAACCTGATTTTCAATAAGAGCATTTGAAGCACAATGCTAAATGTTTCTTGATAAATTATCCAAACATTGTTGTATGGGTAATGTCATGAAATTTCTCTCCCTTTTCCTGAAGGGTTTTCTACTTTATATCCTACCACGGATATCATGCTCTGCTTGTCCTTGGGAAGAGTATACCCCTGGTATATGTGTCAAACACATTTTCCTTTCCATTGTTTTGTTTGATCTTTCTTGTGATCTATATTATCTAAGCAGTAATATTCTCCTGCTTATGTAAACACCCCGTGTACAATTACATCGGCAAGACCTGTTGCATTTGTTGATAGCATTACGCTAACCACCGATGGGCGAGAACTTTGCCTATTGGTCCGCCTCGTTCAACGAGCAGGAAAATGGTTCTCTTCGTCCCTCGCCCTTGGTACCGATGTTGTTGCCGACATAACTGACATGGTACCCTCTGACATGCCTTGCTTTCGTGACCATGCAAGATGCCAGCCCCCTTTCTACTTTAACCCACATGGTGGGCCCATAACCCACAGTTCCACGGGATCAAAACCTGACTCTCCGGTAAACCCCTGTTGCCAAGGTTGTTCCTCGCGCGGCCTCGTAAGTAATTCTGAGCCACCTTCCGAGTGATCACCGGTTCGCTATCGGACACAATACTTATCCCCATTGCTTTGAACCCCTTTCACGCCTGTTTGAGCATCAAGCGATTATGCGCCCGCTTGAAACTTCACATGATACCTCCTTACCTTGCTCTCGATATTTTCTTAAGTTTAAATTTGAGAGTTACTTCCGCCATCTTCCTCGATGTTATCGACCAGATAGTCGACCTTGTAGAGGTCCGTACTCCCGGAATGCCCACCCTTTATCCTTTCCGTAAGTACGACGAAAATCCCGAAGAAAGGATGTGTACTACATCATGATAGCCTGAAGCAGAGAAATGAAGACATCAACATAATGGATCGACCGCTTCGAGAAGAGCAAGCAAGACCGAGAAGATCCGTTAGAATACCGTAACCAGAACTTTCCCCCTTACTCCCCTCCTAAATCTTGGGACGAGATTTCTTGTAGTGGAGGAGAATTGTGACGCCCGGGTAATTAAGCTACAGTAACCCTCTGCTAAGGATGCCACGTCACCTCGGTTACTGTTGATAAACTCGAGTTAGTTGAAAATCGATTCAAATTCAAACTTAAAATATAGGCAAACAGTAAAAGTTTTCAAACATTAAAACTAAATTGTTCGTCATGTGGCAAATAATCCCTAACTAATTGAGGTGAAGAAACCACATTCTTATAGAAAGTTTAGATGCATTTGAGTAATTAAAATAGTAGGTAAAACAATGAAATAAATGTCTTTTGCAATTTAAAAAATAATAAACTATTTATTTAGATGCCCCTAAGTTAATGGGATAGTAGCACAATTATTAACACTAAATTAGTATTTGCTTTCATAATTTATAAAACTAATCTGAATGAGAAATTAAAAGAAAATAGAAAAGTAAATAAATAAAAGAAAAGAAAATACAAAAGAGAAAAACTAAACTAAAAAAAAAACAAAGTTATTTGGCTATTGGCCCAGTGCCACCAACCAACAACCGCCAGCCCACTAACCAGCCGCCCACCGCACTCCTATACACCCCCCCAAACCCTAACCGACACCCAAGTGCCCTACTCCTCCTCGTTCCCATCCCTCTCTCTCCCGATCCCATCCGGGTGAGGCACCCAAAACCCTTGCCGTCGTTCGACCAGCAGGTCTTGCCCGTCGCCGCCGCCTGGGCCACCTCGCGGACCGCCGCACCATCGCCCCTGCCTCCTCCCAGCGCCCCTACTCGACCGATCGGGAGGGGCGAGATCTGCCGCCACGAGCCTGCGGCCTTGGCGCCATCCCAGCGCCGCCTCGTCGCTGCTGTGCTCCGCCACCTCGTCGTCGCCTCTCCCTCACCGGCGCCAACGCGCCCCGTCGCCCCTCCTTCCCTGCTCTCAAGTGAGCGTCGCCATCCCCTTCGCCTCTCTCTCTCAGTGTCGCCCATGCCACCACCATCCCGCCATGCATCGACGCGCCTCGGCCCCTTTGTTGCGCGCTCACCGCGCACCTCTCCGTCGCCTCCAAGCAGCGCTGCCGGCAGCCCTTCGCTTCGTGTACACCCGCGCGCCGGTTTTGTCGCCGCCACCGCGAACCCGCCCTCCTCCGCTCACCTCGCGTCGCCCACGGCCTTTGCCGAGCCCCATCGCCACGATGCGTGCTCGCCGCCCATCCTGACCATCCATAGCCACCTCCACCAGCGCCCGACTTGCAACCGCCGCCGCTCTACCCACAGCGCCGCGCCTTGCTCTGGTGCCGTCCTTGGCGTGACACCCTGCTGCTTGGCTCAGGCATTGCGCCCCGATGGGCTGGCGCCCATCACCCGGATCTGCCGAACCAGCACGCCCGATCCAGTGGCCTATGGGCCACTGACAGCCGGGGCCCAGCCCCTAGAACGATTTAAAAAAAAGTAAAAAAAATGAATCACTAAAATTTATAATTGATTAATTAGTGAATTAATTAAATTAATTAATCCTATTTAATTAATCTGATTAACTTGTTAGTTTAATTAAACAGTAATTAGTTTAGCTAAACCCTAATTAAACTAATCAGTGTGACAGGTAGGTCCCACTAGACCCACACGTCTAGTTGACCAGTCAACCCTGTAGACTGCTGACGTCAGCATGACATCATGCTGATGTCATAAATACATTTTCGAATTAAATTAAATAATTAATTAAATTCCAGAAATTATTAAAATCTTTAGAAAATCATATCTTTTAATCCGTAACTCGGATTAAATTATTTTCAACATGAAAGTTGCTCGAGCGACGAGAGGCGGATCCGCACGCAGCCCGTTCATCCGCCACGCGTCCCTAGCATAGTGAACCTGCAACATTTCACCTCCGGTTCATCTCGTCTGAAAACACGGAACAGGGATACTTTCCTGATGTTTCCCCCCTTCACCGGTATCACCTCATCTTGTGATAGAACACGTCTAGCTCGCTTGTTGTCTGTTAGCACTTGCTTGCTATGTATTTACTTGTTTCTCCCCTCTTCTCTCCGGTAGACCCGTGGCGATCTTTGATGCCCTGTGTGGTCGACTCGTCAACGACGACCCTCCTTGTCTCGAGCAACTGTGCAACCCCCCTTGATCACGGATATCGCCTATTCTTCTCTATACCGCTTGCATTAGAGTAGTGTAGCATGTTACTGTTTGATTACTCCTATTCTGTTGCATAGCCTGTCATTGTTGCTACAACCATTGATACCTTACCCGCAGTCCTAAATGCTTAGTATAGGATGCTAGTTTATCATCATTGGCCCTACATTCTTGTTAGTATGCCTTGCTATACTATTGGGCCATGATCACTCGGGAGGCAATCACGGGTATATACTATACATACATACATACTATACAGATGGTGACTAAAGTCGGGTCACCGAGGAGTACCCGCAAGTGATTACGATGAGGGGGCCGAAAGGACGGTGGCTCCATCCGGTAGAGGTGGGCTGGGTTCCCGACGGCCCCGATCATTACTTTGTGGCGGAGCGATAGGACGAGTTGAGACCACCTAGGAGGCAGGGGCTGGCCTGTTTGGCGTTCGCGGATACTTAACACGCTTAACGAGATCTGGGTATTTGATCCGAGTCGCCATTTGGTCTATCGCACTAACCATCTACGGGAGTAGTTATGGGTATCCCGCGTCGTGGTATCACCGAAGCCTTCGTGGCGTCGGCAAGAATCGAGCGGCGCGCCGGATTGGATCGAACGCCACTAGGCTAGAGTGCGCTTCGGCCGCCCGCGCAGCGTCTTGGTGTGCTCGAGGCGATGGGCCCGCCCTGCGCGCTTAGGTTTAGACCGGCGTCTTGACCTCTCTGTTGTGCCTAGGTGGGGCTGCGACGTGTTGATCTTCCGAGGCGGGCATGACCCGGAAAGTGTGTCCGGCCAAATAGGATCGGCGTGTTGGGTTATGTGGTGCACCCTGCAGGAAGTTAATCTATTCAATAGCCGTGTCCCTCGGTAAAGGACGACCGGAGTTGTACCTTGACCTTATGACAACTAGAACCGGATACTTAATAAAACACACCCTTCCAAGTGCCAGATACAACCCGGTGATTGCTCTCTAACAGGGCGACGAGGAGAGGATCGCCGGGTAGGATTATGCTATGCGATGCTACTGGAGATGCTACTTGGAGATGCTACTTGGCGATGCTACTTGGAGGACTTCAATCTATTCTCTTCTACATGCTGCAAGACGGAGGCTGCCAGAAGCGTAGTCTTCGATAGGATTAGCTATCCCCCTCTTATTCTGGCATTCTGCAGTTTAGTCCACCAATATGGCCTCCTTACACATATACCCATGCATATGTAGTGTAGATCCTTGCTTGCGAGTACTTTGGATGAGTACTCACGGTTGCTTTCTCCCCCCCCCCTTTCCCCCTTTCCTTTCTTTCTGGTTGTCGCAACCGATCTTGGAGCCCAGAGAGCGACGCCACCGTCGATGACGACTACTACACTAGAGGTGCCTACTACTACGTGCGGGCACCGATTTACCACTCAGAGTAGTTTAGGAGGATCCTGCGCAGAGGCTGCGCCTCTTCGATCTGTATCCCAGTTTGTGCTAGCCATCTTATGGCAACTTGTTTAACTTATGTTTGTACTCAGATATTGTTGCTTCCGCTGACTCGTCTATGATCGAGCACTTGTATTCGAGCCCTCGAGGCCCCTGGCTTGTATTATGATGCTTGTATGACTTATTTATGATTTTAGAGTTGTGTTGTGATATCTTCCCGTGAGTCCCTGATCTTGATCGTACACGTTTGCGTGCATGATTAGTGTACGATTGAATCGGGGGTGTCACAAAGGATCCCGAGTCTGATGATGAAAAGACAGGGAAGGGAAAGAAGAATGGCAACGGCAAGGGCCCTCAGCATAACCCGGCAAATCAAGGAGGTAATAAACGTAAGGCTGATGGTAGTTTGGAGTTTTTGGCTAACACTAATGCGCAGGGCAACAATCAATGGCGTAAGGGGAGATCACCTCCCCGGTCCGGTGGGTCAGGCCCCACGCTTGAGCAGTTACTAAACGAGCCCTGCCCAAGGCATGGCACTCAGCAAAAGCCGATCACTCATCTATGGAAGGATTGTACTATCATGAAGGCTTTCAAGAATTCCAACATGTTCGACGGTAATAATGGGCAGGGCGGCGGCTCAGGTGGCGGCGGTTTTCATGGCTCGGGCGGCGGTTCAAATTCCAACTTTCAAAATTCTCAAGGTAACCAAAGTGGTTATAACCAGCAATCGGGCCAGGGTGGTCAGCAGCAGCAGCAACAGCAGCAGGGTGGATACCAGAGCCATCCAAAGCAGCTGAATAGTGGACAATATCACGTGTTACCACCAGTTCGTGCAAACGAGACCAAAAGCTTCATAAGAGGGTTGTGAACGCTGTTGAGCCGGCAGTTCCTCGTTATTTGAGATGGTCTGAGCAGCCTATTCTACGGAGTAGGGAAGATCACCCTCCCCGGGTTGATAATCCGGGTCACCTGGCCTTGGTGGTGGCCCCTCAGGTTGGTGGATATAAATTCACTAAAGTGCTCATGGATGGAGGTAGCAGCATCAACATCCTCTATTATGAGACCTTCCGTCGCATGTGGTTAACTCATAAAAGCCTTAAACAGTCCAACACTGTTTTCCATGGCGTAGTGCCTGGTAAGTCAGCGTATCTAGTTGGCAAGATCGAGCTGGAGGTAGCCTTTGGAGATGAGTATGACTCCAGGGCCGAAAAATTGACTTTTGAGGTGGTCAAGATCAGAAGCCCATATCATGCTCTGTTTGGGCGACCGGCTTATGCCAAGTTCATGGCACGACCGTGTTATGTGTATTTACACTGGTGGAGCAACTGTACACCGGGTCTCAACGTGCATTAGCCAAGGTGGCTTTGTCAAATGAAGTGCCTACCCTCTTAGCAGAGGTATTAAAGAGGCTTTCCGTGCTACCCCAACGCTTCAATGAACTGAGGCGGTCAGTTGCAAGAGCTGGAGCGGTGAATGCTTTAAGCCGGGCCAAAGCTTGGCTACCAGATTTAGACCCGACAGACATTGCTACTAGCTATACAAGCTTGAAGGAGGATGGTACTCCCTTTGAACAAGAAGACTTTACCGCTTGTGTAAAGGAGATATGCCCCGTGGCCACCCAGATAGCTGACGAAGTGGATCTTACCAAGTACCAGGCGGGTTATGACGCTGAGAACCGGAGGATTCCAACGCCGCACTACAAAGTGACCAGTCTGATCCCCCCACTCCGTAAGCATACCTTCGCCCCTGAAGTTGACCCGGCCGGACTAGTTGATGATGAAGCTGAATTTGAAGCTTTGAACAACATTGACTGGTCATCATCAACCTTCCAGGAAGGGGGTTAGGGCGAAGAAGCGGAGAGGGCTGACCTGGACGCTTCAGGCGACCATGAGAGCTAATCTGGCGTGGCGGATCATACCTGTGACGTGCTAAAAAACAATATGAATCATTTGGACTCGGGAAGTCATGTAATAGAATAGAAATAATTTTAATTTGGCCGTGCCATCGGGCATGTTTTTAGTGCTTAATGCCATTAAGCTGTCGTGTTATATTTACCCGTGTTTACTTTTCATCTGCTTTCTGCATGCTTGACCAAATCTTTTAACTGTCCTGCACATAAAAACAGACCACAAGATCCCTTGGCGGCTTACCACAAGGCGGGTCATAATAACTTGATATACTAAGATGAAAAAAGAATCACAGATAAGTTAGTTGTAGCATATAATGTTTAAAACACAACTATAATCTTACACCTGTGACCTTTTGAATTTGCACTGCCGGCTTACATGACCCGGTCAGTAAGGGTGATAACCCAATCTTTGGACACCAATACTTCCAAAGGTATAGTGATGCCCATATATTGGCGACTTATCAGCCAATACCAAGCCGGGTTAAATTAACCACACTTGTACTTGTAAACCTCAAAAAAGTCTCAAGTCAAAGAAAGGGTGCTTCCAAAGAAAACTTAAACCAAACAGAATAGAAAAAGTTAAAGGCTTCTAATTCGAATACGATCAGTAAACCGTTCCAGAGGGGTTAAGCTAGGATTCAAATACGATCATGTAGCCCCCAGTGGCTTTGGCGTTGCGCCGATCAAGAGGGTACCGACAACTATGTTCTCTTTGGTTCGCATACAACCTATGTTTGAACAGGAAGCCCCCTAATGACCTTGAGAGTTTCTTAACGACTCTGATTCGAATACGATCAAAGTCGGTTCCCAAAGGGGTTGAGCTATGATTCGAATACGATCAAGAAGCCCCCTAGTGAGCTCGGCAGTGTGCCAATCAAAAGGGTACCGACAGCTATGTTCTCTTTGGTTCGAATACAACCTATGTTTGAACAGGAAGCCCCTAGTGATCATAAATTTTAACGGCTAGATTCGAATACGATCGTAAGCCGGATCAAGAGGGTTAAGCTGGATCAAATATGATTAGCCCCCAAGTGATCACGTGAGATGATAATTATAATAACAATGACACATTTACCTTTGAGGAGGAAAAAAGGACAGAGGTCCTGCTTTATTATTTATCATAATATATACATTGTCAAAATATGTACATCATGAGAGCCGGTGGCTCAAGTGTAGTAAGGCCGAAGATGAGCGATATTCCACGGCCGGCGGGTCTCCTCCTTCGACTTACGTGAGTCTTTGTGCTCTCGAACATCGATAAGGTAGTATGACCCGTTGTTCAAGTTCTTGCTGACCACAAAGGGCCCTTCCCAAGGTGGGGATAACTTGTGTGCATCAGTTTGATCCTGGATGAGCCGGAGCACCAAATCACCTTCCTGAAAGGTTCTGGTTTTAACCCGGCGGCTATGATAACGGCGCAGGTCCTGTTGGTAAATCGCCGAGTGAGCTGCTGCTAAGTCATGCTTTTCATCTAACAGATCAAGGGCATCCTGACGCGCCTGCTCATTGTCCGCTTTGACATAAGCCGCCATGCGGGGCGAGTCATGACAGATGTCACTAGGGAGAACCGCCTCAGCTCCGTAGACCATGAAGAAAGGCGTATAACCAATAGATCTGTTGGGAGTAGTGTTGATGCTCCATATCACAGAGGGTAACTCCTCAACCCAACAACCCGGCGTCCGCTGCAAGGGGACCAAAAGCCGGGGCTTGATGCCTTTCAAGATCTCCTGATTGGCTCTCTCGGCTTGACCATTGGATTGGTGGTGAGCCACTGATGAAACATCAAGCCGAATATGCTCACGTTGACAAAATTCTTCCATGGCGCCTTTGGACAGATTAGTGCCATTGTCAATTATAATGCTGTGCGGAAAGCTGAAGCGAAATATCACCTTTTTCATGAACTGAACCGTCGTAGCTGCATCACACTTACTGATTGGCTCTGCCTCAACCCACTTTGTAAATTTATCAACCGCCACCAAAAGGTGGGTCTTTTTATCTTTGGACCTTTTGAAAGGCCCAACCATGTCAAGCTCCCAGACTGCAAACGGCCAAGTAATTGGAATCATCCTCAACTCTTGAGCCGGCACTGTTGGAAATATGCCCTAGAGGCAATAATAAAAGTATTATTATATTTCAATGTTCATGATAATTGTCTTTTGTTCATGCTATAACTGTGTTATCTGGAAATCATAATACACGTGTGAACACTTAGACCCCAATATGTCCCTAGTGAGCCTCTAGTTGACTAGCCCGTTGTGATCAATAGATGGTCATGGTTTCCTGACTATGGACATTGGATGTCGTTGATAACGGGATCACATCATTAGGAGAATGATGTGATGGACAAGACCCAATCACAAGCTTAGCATAAAAGATCGTATAGTTTGTTTGCTAGAAGCTTTGCCAATGTCAAGTATCTATTCCTTCGACCATGAGATCGTGTAACTCCGGTTGCCGTGAGGAGTGCCTTGGGTGTATCAAACGTCCACAACGTGGCGGGTGACTATAAAGGTGCATTACGGTGTCTCCGAAAGTATCATTGGGTTGACATGGATCGAGGCGGGATTTGTCACTCCGTATGACGGAGAGGTATCTCTGGGCCCACTCGGTAATGCATCATCATAATGAGCTCAATGTGACCAAGGTGTTGGCCACGGGATCATGCATTACGGATGCGAGTAAAGTGACTTGCGATAACGAGACCGAACGAGGTATTGGGATACCGACGATCGAGTCTCGGGCAAGTAACGCATCGATCGACAAAGGAATTGCATACGTGGTTTGATAGAATCCTCGACATCGTGGTTCAACCGATGAAATCATCGAGGAGCATGTAGGAGCCAACATGGGTATCCAGATCCCGCTGTTGGTTATTGCCCGAGAGTCGTCTCGGTCATGTCTGCGTGTCTCCCGAACCCGTGGGGTCTACACACTAAGGTTCGGTGGCGCTAGGGTTAGTAGGAAGACTAGTATGTGAATACGAATGTTGTTCGAGTCCGGATGAGATCCCGGACGTCACGAGGAGTTCGGAAGGGTCCGGAGGTAAAGAATAATATATAGGAAGTGGTGTTTGACCATCGGGAAAGTTTGGGGTTACTGCAAAATCTGGGACCACCGGAAGGTCCTGAGGTCCACCGGTGGGGCCACCCATCCTGAGGGCCCCATGGGCCATAAGGGAAGGAACCAGCCCACGGGGGCTGGTGCGCCTCAGGCCCACCCGCGCCTAGGGTTGAAACCCTAGGGGTGGGGCGCCCACCGGCAGGGGCACTCCACCCTGCCGCCGCCCCCTTGAGATTGGATCTCTAGGGGCCGCCACTCGGGGCCTATATAAAGGGGGAGGGGGCTGCTGCACATCTCCCAAGGCGCAGCCCTCCCTCCCAACACATCTCCTCCTCCGTGAGAGCTCGTGAAGCCACAGCCGTATCTTGCTTCACCACCATCACCACGCCGTCGTCTTGCCGGTGGTGCTGTCTTCCTCAACCTCTCCTTTCCCTTGCTGGATCAAGAAGGAGGAGACGTCGCTCGTCCGTGCGTGTGTTGAACGCGAGGTGCTGTCCGTTCAGACTTGGCATCGGTGATCTGAATCACGTTCGAGTACGACTCCATCATCACCAAGCAAGCTTCCGCACGCGATCTACAAGTGGTATGTAGATGCAAACTCTCTCCGTTACTCGTTGCTTAGATGAACTCATAGATGGATCTTGGTGAAACCGTAGGAAAAATTTTAATTTTCTCGCAACGTTCCCCAACAAAGGCATCATGAGCTAGGTCTATGCGTAGTTCTCTATTGCACGAGTAGAACACAAATTTGTTGTGGGCGCTGATCTTGTCATCTTACTTGCCCCTACTAGTCTTTTCTTGCTCAACGGTATTGTGGGATGAAGCGGCCCGACCAACCTTACACGCGCTTACGTGAGACCGGTTCCACCGATCGACATGCACTAGTTGCATAAGGTGGTCTGGCGGGTGTCTGCTCTCCCACTTTAGTTGCAGCGGATTCGATGAACAGGGCCCTTATGAAGGGTAAATAGAAGTTGACAAAATCACGTTGTGGTGATTCGTAGGTAAGAAAACGTTCTTGCTAGAACCCAATCGCAGCCACGTAAAAGATGCAACAACAACTAGAGAACGTCTAACTTGTTTTTGCAGCGATTGATCATGTGATGTGATATGGCCGAAGTTGTGATGAATGATGAATTGTGATGTATGAGATCATGTTCTTGTAATAGGATTCACGACTTGCATGTCGATGAGTATGACAACCGCGAGAGCCATAGGAGTTGTCTTTATTTTTGTATGACCTGCGTGTCATTGAAGAACGCCATGTAAACTACTTTACTTCATTACTAAACGCGTTAGTCATAGAAGTAGAAGTAGTCGTTAGCGTGACAACTTCATGAAGACACGATGATGGAGATCATGATGATGGAGATCATGGTGTCAAGCGGTGACAGGATGATCATGGAGCCCAAGATGGAGATCAATGGAGCTTGATGATATTGGCCATATCATGTCACAACTATATAATTGCATGTGATGTTTATTATGCTTTTACATCTTGTTTACTTAGGACGACGGTAGTAAATAAGATGATCCCTTATAAAATTTCAAGAAGTGTTCTCCCTAATCGTGCACCGTTGCTACAGTTCGTCGTTTCTAAGCACCACGTGATGATCGGGTGTGATGGATCCTTACGTTCACATACAACGGTGTAAGACAGCTTTTACACAATAAAACACTTAGGGTTAACTTGACGAGCCTAGCATGTGCGGACATGGCCTCGAACACGGAGACCGAAAGGTCGAGCACGAGTCGTATGAAAGATACGATCAACATGAAGATGTTCACCGATGATGACTAGTCCGTCTCACGTGATGATCGGACACGGGCTAGTCGACTCGGATCGTGTAACACTTAGATGACTAGAGGATGTCTAATCTAAGTGGGAGTTCGTAATTTTGATTAAGAACTTTATTATCATGAACTTAGTCTAAAACCTTTGCAAATATGTCTTGTAGATCAATGGCCAACGCTAATGTCAACATGAACTTCAACGCGTTCCTAGAGAAACCAAGTTGAAAGATGATGGCAAGAACTATACGGATTTGGGTCCGAACACGAGGATCATCCTCATAGCTGCCAAGAAACAAGATGTCCTAGAAGCACCGTTAGGTGACCCACTGTTCTCCAAAGATCGCAAGACGATTTGAACGTCTGGCGGACTCGCTCGATGATTACTCCCTCGTTCGGTGCGGCATGCTCTACAGCTTAGAACCGGGCTCCAAAAGCGTTTTGAGCATCACGGAGCATATGAGATGTTCAAGAGCTGAAACTAGTTTTCCAAGCTCATGCCCGGTCGAGAGATATGATGTCTCGACAAGTTCTACAGTTGTAAGATGGAGGAAAACAGTTACAAGGTGAGCACATCCTCAAGATGTCAGGTTGCACAACCGTATGACCCAAATGAACATAAACCTCCCAGATGAGGCGGTCATTGACAGAATCCTCCATCGCTCCCACCAAGCTACAAGAGCTTTGTGATGAACTACAACATGCGAGGATGGTAAAGACCATTCTGAAGTGTTCTCGATCTTTGGTCAGTGAGGCTGAAATCAAAAGGAACATCAAGTGTTGATGGTCAATAAGACCACTAAGTTCAAGAAAGGCAAGGGTAAGAAGAACTTCAAGAAGGACGGCAAGGATGTTGCCGCCCCCGTAAGTCTGTTGCGGGAAGAAGTCAAAGAATGGACCCAAGCACGAGACCGAGTGCTTTTATTGCAAGGGAAGGGTCACTAGAAGCGGAACTGCCCCAAATACTTAGCGGATAAGAAGGCCGCAACACCAAAGGTATATTTGATATACATGTAATTGATGTGTACCTTACCGATTACTCGTAGTAACTCCCGGGTATTTGATACGGTGCCGTTGCTCATATTTGTAACTCACGGCAGAGCTGCGGAATAAACGGAGATCGCGAAGGGCGAGGTGACGATCTTGCGTCGGGAATGGTTCCAGAGTCGATGTGATCGCCGTTGGCACGCTGCCTCTACATTTACCTCACGGGATTAGTTTTAAACCTCAATAATTGTTATTTAGTGCCAAGTTTGAGCATGAACATTGTATCCGGATCTCGTTTGATACGAGATGGCTACTCATTTAAGTCCGAGAATAATGGTTGTTCGATTTATATGAGAGATATGTTTTATGGTCATGCTCAGATGGTCAATGGTTTATTCTTAATGAATCTCGGCGTAATATTACACATGTTCATAGTGTGGATGCCAAAAGATGTAAAGTTGATAACGATAGTCCCACATACTTGTGGCATCGCCGCCTTGGTCACATTGGTGTCAAGCGCATGAAGAAACTCCATGCTTGATGGACTTTAGAGTCTCTTGATTATGAATCGTTTGACACATGCGAACCATGCCTCTTAGGCAAAATGACCAAGACTCCGTTCTCCGGAACAATGGAGCGAGCAACCAACTTGTTGGAAATCATACATACCGATGTATGCGGTCCAATGGCGTTGAGGCTCATGGAGGATATCGTTATGTTCTCACTCACCGACGACTTGAGTAGATATGGGTATGTCTACTTAATGAAACACAAGTCTGAGACCTTTGAAAAGTTCAAGGAATTTCAGAGTGAGGTGGAGAATCAACGTGACCGAAAGATAAAGTTCCTACGATCAGATCGTGGAGGAGAATATTTAAGTCACGAATTTGGTACACACTTAAGAAAATGTGGAATCGTTTCACAACTCACGCCGCCTGGAACACCTCAGCGAAACGGTGTGTCCGAACGTCGTAATCGCACTCTATTGGATATGGTGCGGTCTATGATGTCTCTTACCGATTTACCACTGTCATTTTGGGGATACGCTCTAGAGACAGCTACATTCACTTTAAATAGGGCTCCGTCTAAATCCATTGAGACGACACCGTATGAATTATGGTTTGGGAAGAAACCTAAGCTATCGTTTCGAAAGTTTGGGGATGCGATGCTTATGTCAAGAAACTTCAACTGAAAAGCTCGAACCCAAGTCGGAAAATGCGTATTCATAGGATACCCTAAGGAAACTGTCGGGTATACCTTCTACTTAAGATCCGAAGGCAAAGTCTTTGTTGCCAAGAACGGATGCTTTCTAGAAAGAGTTTCTCTCGAAAGAAGTAAGTGGGAGGAAAGTAGAACTTCGATGAAGTACTACCTCTCGAGCGGGAAAGTGGTGCCGCGCAGAAACCGTTCTGTAATGCCCACACCCATCAAGAGGAAATCATTGATGATGATCAAGATACTTGGATCAAGTTACTCTTGAACTTCAAGGTCCTCAAGGACACGTTCCGCACAGTGAGTGGTACGCAACCTGTCATGGAAATCATGTTGCTAGACAACAATGAACCTTCGAACTATGAAGAAGCGATGGCGGACCCGGATTCCAACAAATGGCTTGAGGCCATGAAATCCGAGATAGAATCCATGTATGAAAACAAAGTATGGACTTTGACAGACTTGCCGATGATCGGCGAGCGATAGAAAATAAATGGATTTTTAAGAAGAAGACGGACGCGGATGGAAATGTCACCATTTATAAAGCTCGACTTGTCGCTAAGGGTTATCGACAAGTTCAAGGGATTGACTACGATGAGACATTCTCTCCGTGGCGAAGCTTAAGTCCGTCCGAATCATGTTAGCAATTGCCGCATACTATGATTATGAGATATGGCGGATGGACGTCAAAACGGCATTCCTTAACGGACATCTTAAGGAAGAGCTGTATATGATGCAGCGGAAGGTTTTGTCGATCCTCGAAACGCTAACAAAGTATGCAAGCTCCAATGATCCATTTATGGACTGGTGCAAGCATCTCGGAGTTGGAACATTCGCTTTAATGAGATGATCAAAGCGTTTGGGTTACGCAGACTTATGGAGAAGCCTGCGTTTACAAGAAAGTGAGTGGGAGCTCTGTAGCATTTCTCCTATTATATGTAGATGACATACTCTTGATGGGAAATGATACAAAACTTCTGGACAGCATTAAGGCCTACTTGAACAAGTGTTTTTCAATGAAGGACCTTGGAGAAGCTGCTTATATATTAGGTATCAAGATCTATAGGGATAGATCGAGACGCCTCATAGGTCTTTCACAAAGCACATACCTTGATAAAATTTTGAAGAGGTTCAAAATGGATCAGTCCAAGAAGGGTTCTTGCCTATGTTACAAGGTGTGAAACTGAGCTCACTCGATCACCCACCACGACAAAAGATAAAGAAGAGATGAGTGTCATCCCTATGCTTCACCATAGGATCTATTATGTATGCCATGCTGTGTACTGCACCGATGTAAACCTTGCCGTAAGTTTGGTTGCAAGATACCAAAGTAATCCCGCAAGGAACACCGACAGCGGTCAAGAATATCCTGAAGTACCGAAAGGACAAAGGACATGTTTCTCGTTTATGGAGGAGACGAAGAGCTCGTCAGAAAGGCTACGTCGGCGCTTAGCCGACTCGGATCTGGATGACTCTAAGTCACAAACCGGATCGTGTATATGTTGAATGGTGGAGCGATGGTGGTGCAACGCAAGCGAGCGTCGTGGCGGGATCTACGTGTGAAGCGGAGTACATGGCAGCCTCGGAGGCAGCGCATGAAGCAATTTGGGTGAAGGAGTTCATCACCGACCTAGGAGTCATACCCAATGCGTCGGGGCCGATCAAACTCTTCTGTGACAACACTGGAGCTATTGCCCTTGCAAAGGAGCCTGTGTTTCACAAGAAGACCGAGCACATCAAGCGTCGTTTCAACTCCATCCGTGAAAATGTTCAAGATGGAGACATAGAGATTTGCAAAGTGCACACGGATCTGAATGTCGCAGATCCGTTGACTAAACCTCTCTCGCGTGCAAAACATGATCAACACCGAACTCTATGGGTGTTCGATTCATCACAATGTAACTAGATTAGTGACTCTAGTGCAAGTGGGAGATGTTGGAAATATGCCCTAGAGGCAATAATAAAAGTATTATTATATTTCAATGTTCATGATAATTGTCTTTTGTTCATGCTATAAGCTGTGTTATCCGAAATCATAATACACGTGTGAACACTTAGACCCCAATATGTCCCTAGTGAGCCTCTAGTTGACTAGCCCGTTGTGATCAATAGATGGTCATGGTTTCCTGACTATGGACATTGGATGTCGTTGATAACGGGATCACATCATTAGGAGAATGATGTGATGGACAAGACCCAATCACAAGCTTAGCATAAAAGATCGTATAGTTTGTTTGCTAGAAGCTTTGCCAATGTCAAGTATCTATTCCTTCGACCATGAGATCGTGTAACTCCCGGTTGCCGTAGGAGTGCCTTGGGTGTATCAAACGTCACAACGTAACTGGGTGACTATAAAGGTGCATTACAGGTGTCTCCGAAAGTATCATTGGGTTGACATGGATCGAGATCGATTTGTCACTCCGTATGACGGAGAGGTATCTCTGGGCCCACTCGGTAATGCATCATCATAATGAGCTCAATGTGACCAAGGTGTTGTACGGGATCATGCATTACTGATGCGAGTAAAGTGACTTGCCGTAACGAGACCGAACGAGGTATTGGGATACCGACGATCGAGTCTCGGGCAAGTAACGCATCGATCGACAAAGGAATTGCATACGGGTTTGATAGAATCCTCGACATCGTGGTTCAACCGATGAAATCATCGAGGAGCATGTGGGAGCCAACATGGGTATCCAGATCCGCTGTTGGTTATTGCCCGAGAGTCGTCTCGGTCATGTCTGCGTGTCTCCCGAACCCGTAGGGTCTACACACTTAAGGTTCGGTGGCGCTAGGGTTAGTAGGAAGACTAGTATGTGAATACCGAATGTTGTTCGAGTCCGGATGAGATCCCGGACGTCACGAGGAGTTCGGAAGGGTCCGGAGGTAAAGAATAATATATAGGAAGTGGTGTTTCGCCATCGGGAAAGTTTGGGGTTACGGCAAAAAGTCTGGGACCACGGAAGGGTCCCGGGGTCCACCGGTGGGGCCACCCATCCGGAGGGCCCCATGGGCCATAAGGGAAGGAACCAGCCCACAGGGGCTGGTGCGCCTCAGGCCCACCCCTAGCCTAGGGTTGAAACCCTAGGGGTGGGCGCCCACCGGCTTGGGGCACTCCACCCTTGCCGCCGCCCCTTGAGATTGGATCTCTAGGGGGCCGGCCACCCCACTGGGGGCCTATATAAAGGGGAGGGGGCTGCTGTACACATCTCCCAAGGCGCAGCCCCTCCCCTCCCCAACACATCTCCTCCTCCGTAGAGCTCGGCGAAGCCCTGTCGGAGTACTGCTTCACCACCATCACCACGCCGTCGTGCTGCCGGTGGTGCTGTCTTCCTCAACCTCTCCTTCCCCCTTGCTGGATCAAGAAGGAGGAGACGTCGCTCGTCCCGTACGTGTGTTGAACGCGAGGTGCTGTCTGCTCAAAGACTTGGCATCGGTGATCTCGAATCACGTTCGAGTACGACTCCATCATCACCAAGCAAGCTTCCGCACGCGATCTACAAGTGGTATGTAGATGCAAACTCTCTCCCGTTACTCGTTGCTTAGATGAACTCATAGATGGATCTTGGTGAAACCGTAGGAAAAATTTTAATTTTCTGCAACGTTCCCCAACAGGCACATGAGCCCGTCTTGAGAACTTCTGACAACCGTCACATTTACTGACCAGGTCCTCTGCATCAGCATGAGCCATCAGCCAATAGAATCCATGACGGAACGCCTTGGCCACAAGGGACTTTGACCCGACATGATGGCCGCAATCCCCTTCATAAATCTCACGTGGAATTTCTTGGCCTTCTTCAGGGGAGACACAACGTTGAAACACCCCTGTAACACTGCGATGATGCAACTCACCATTGACAATTATCATTTACTTAGACCGCCGGGTTATCTACCTGGCCAAGGTTTCATCCTCAGGCAACTCGCCCCGGGTCATGTAAGCCAAATATGGCACTGTCCAATCTAGTATGACGTGAAGAGCCGCCACCAATTGTGCTTCCGGGTCAGGAACAACCAAGTCTTCCTCTGTAGGTAACTTGACAGAAGGGTTATGCAGAATATCCAAGAAAGTATTAGGCGGCACCGGCTTATGCTGAGAGCCCAGACGGCTTAAGGCATCAGCCGCCTCATTCTTTCTGCGGTAAATGTGCTCCACTTGGTAACCATTGAAATGTCCAGCAATGGCGTCAACTTCACGGCGATAAGCCGCCATGAGAGGATCCTTGGAATCCCACTTGCCTGATACCTATTGAGCCACCAAATCTAAGTCACCAAAACACCTTACCAGCTTAAGCTCATCTCCTTAGCCATCCGAAGACCATGGAGTAAGGCTTCATACTCAGCTGCATTGTTAGTACAGGGAAACATCAATCGTAGCACATAACAAAATTTGTCACCTCGAGGGGAAGCTAAAACAACTCCAGCCCCCGAGCCCTCCAATTGCATGGACCCGTCAAAGTGAATAGTCCAATATGTGTTATCCGGCTTTTCTTCAGGCATCTGCAGCTCTGTCCAATCATTGATGAAAACCACCAGTGCTTGAGATTTGACAGCAGTGCGTGGCACATACCTTAAACCACGAGGCCCAAGTTCAATGGCCCACTTGGCGACTCGTCCTATGGCCTCTCTGTTTTGAATGATATTTCCTAAAGGAGCAGAACTAACCACAGTGATAGGATGGCCTAGGAAATACTGCTTAAGCTTCCAGTTTGCCATGAACACCCCATAAACGAGCTTCTGCCAACGTGGATACCGTTGTTTGGACTCAATAAGTACCTCACTGATATAGTAAACCGACCGCTGAACCGGATGTTCCTTACCAGCCTCCTTGCGCTCCACCACGATGGCCACGCTGACGACACGCGTGTTAGCGGCCACATATAACAATAAGGGCTCCTTATCAATGGGAGCAGCAAAAACCGGCGGCTCAGCCAGCTATCTCTTCAAAACTTCAAAGGCAGCGTTGGCAGCGTCACTCCAGACGAAGTCATCTGTCTTCTTCATCATTTGATACAGTGGTATGGCCTTCTCACCTAACCGGCTTATGAACCGGCAGCAGCGATACGACCCGCCAAACGCTGAACATCATTGATACACGCCGGCAAATCCAGAGGATGACGTCATGGCGGGCTACACAAATTTCATAAGGGCAGAAGATTTTTCTTAAGTATTGAAGATTGACATGAACCAGTCTAAATCAATCTGGGGCCTAATGTTGGGGATATAACTATTGGTATGACCTGCCTAGGACGGGCCGGGTTATACTTACAAATATTCTTGAAGCCCAAGACCAAGGATAGAGATGGCGGCTCAGTTAAGGGCCCAAAGCCCAGAGGCGACTTAAGGCCTGTAGTGATAAACCGCCATATGAGCTTGACTTGTATTGTAAGGCAAGAATAGTTAAGAGACCAAGCCGGACACTGTTTATGAGCCGGTCGGGACTCTGTAAGCCGCTGGGCGTCGACCTCTGTATATAAATGGACGACCTAGCGGCGGTTCAGGGCAAGTAACATCAACTCGAGAGCTAGGTCAAGCGATTCGCTCCCTGGTTATCGAGACATAAGTAATCCCACCCAAAACTGGATCGTAGGTTTTTACCTTCACCGTATAAACCTCGTGTCCTTTGTCCCGATTAACCCCTTTAAGCTTCCTAGTTGCAATGGCTCCATGACTAAGTCATTTCACTAGGACATCTGACGTGACAATTCCACGACAGGCACCCTAGACTTAGATCTTCATATCAACAAATCCTCTCTCACCTCCTTGACAGCTTACTCTGATGCAGACTGGGCTGGTTGTCCAGATACTCGTAGGTCCACATCCGGATTTTGTGTTTTTCTTGGTAACAATTTGGTTTATTGGTCTTCAAATAGGCAGGTTACGGTCTCTCGCTCGTCTGCTGAAGCTGAGTACCGCGCTGTGGCTCATGCGGTTGTTGATACGGTTTGGTTGCGCCAATTGCTGTCGGAGCTGCACCGTCCTATTGAGCAAGCTACTTTCAGCTGTCTACATGTCAGGGAATCCGGTTCAACACCGTCGCACCAAGCATATTGAGATCGACATTCATTTTGTTCGAGAGAAGGTGGCTCTCGGTCAAGTTCGTGTTCTCCACGTGCCTACTTCTGTTCAGTTTGCTGATATCTTTACTAAAGGCCTGGCGACTACTCCGTTTCAAGACATTCGTTTCAGTCTCAACGTCGTCGAGCCTACCGTTGACACCGTGGGGGATGTTAGAATACAACTTGTATTAGGATTTAGACTCCTACTTGGTTTGTAATAAGACTAGGTCAGGTGCGGCTTGACTCTTATATATACTTCTTGTACCGGCATAATATTGCATCGACAATTATTCAATACAATTCTACACATATGTCTTTATAAGGGTAAGCGTATGTGCGTATGTATTGTGTCGAGAAAAAACGAGATGATTTTTATGAGACCACTGATAATCGGCCCAATTACCGTTGATGAAGCTCAGTTGGCAGATACAACCAGATCAACGGATGAGATCTCTTCTCCGCATTCCCAAATGTCCCTCGTCCGCCGCCGCCTCCTCTCCACCGCGGCGGCGGTTGCCGCTGCTCGCGGCCCTCCGCCGATCCGCGTCGCCTTGACGGACTCAGCCGGCCGCGGAGTCTTCGCTACCCGCCCCATCGCCACCGGCGAGGTCCTCCAGTCGGCGCAGCCTCTCATCACCCATCCGTCCCGCTCTCTCTTCCACGAGGTGAGCGCCCACCCCCACTTGCTTCATATTCGCTACGAATGGAGTGAACTATATCGGATTGGTTTCCTCAGGTATGCTACCGCTGCCTCAAGAGGAAAGCGGGGAAGAGCGACGACTCGAAAGGGGGCTGCTACTTCTGCAGCGACGCGTGCCGGGAGCATGCCGGGGTGAGGATGCCTTTGCACTATTCCTCCTGCAGATTCAGTAGGTTTTACTGGTCTCGTATTATTCATTTGTACAGCTCCAGTAAGGGCAGTGTATGCTACCTTGTTCTTCTGTGAGCATTGACTGTAGTCTTCACATTATATTCTTAATAATAAAGAGATTGCGATTTGTCATGACCGCTTAACTATATTGGAGTATGTTGTATGAAGCTCCTTGGACTGTCAGACGGATAAAAAATACCATTGCTAATTCCCCTTCTTTCCGAAGAGCAAAATTACTGTCTCTTTTAGGCGGCTAAGATGTGTGGTTTCATCCTGTTTAGGGATTCCATGGCATTGAAAAGAAGGCGGATTGGTCTTTGTTAGATGACCACTGTAGGTATGTTTGTTACTACATTTCATCTTGATGTTGATGTGCATCTCATGACTTCTCTCTAATAATGTTGTCAGTTATATTCGTTTTGTTATTGTACGATATTGCCGTTTTGCTTGACATTGGTGTAGCATCCTGGCTTATCTGTCTTTATTCTTGTGTGCTCTGAAGTTCACGTGGTCTCAAGTACCCATACATGGTCAAGCGGCTAGCTTGCATGGTTATATCAGGAGATGTTGGTGCAGATTGTCTTGACATTCTTCAGCCAGCCCAATTGCACCAGGGTACACTTATTGAGGTAGCCCTTTTTTCCGAGCTGTCGAGCTAGCTTTTTCTTTTTTTACTGAGAATGGAGTTGATTTTTTCTTATGCTTCATATGTTCATCTTCACAGCCGTAACTATTATCATCGCAGAAAAAAGAATGTCATAGCATTCACATGTTTCTTTCCTTATGTTGTTGTACGGTTGGTCCTGACATGGATATAATTGGAATATAATAGATGGAAGAGGAGTTCGAATTGTTGAAGTCCACTTTTAGGAAGGCAGGGTTTCAGGAGGAACTCACAACTTGTATCCTTTTGTATCTTATTTCACCCTCTCTATGATTTGGTTTTCCTGGACTTATTACAACCTCATTTTCACGGTTAAGTTTCTTTGACAGTATTAGTCTTGACCAAACAATGGTACATCAATGTACTTGCAAGAATACGTGTCAATGCATTCCGTATTGAATTGGTTGCAAGTTCATATGAGGATCTTCTATCCTCAGCAGTAGCCTCGGTGGCATGTGATGCATCAGTTGGCAATGCTGTATATATGCTCCCCTCGTTCTACAACCATGACTGTGGTATGGCTCTTCACATGCTCCTGTTAACGGGAAAGGGGAGATTAATATCTATCATAATGGCTCTTATTATGACTTCTAAAGTTCTTATTTGAAAGCAAGGATTTAACTGCTGCATTTCCTTGTGACATAGAATTTGTTGCTGTCTTGTTGTGGCATAGTAAATGTTAATTGTGCTGTCTGAGTTTTCAATATTATTTCAGTACTATGCAACTCCAAGTTATACCCTCTAATGTAGCATTTGTTTGCTTTCGTTTCACTCCATGATGAAGTACCTATTTTGTTTTACATTCGAAAGAGCATTAGAAAGAAGATTGCTAGTATAATGGTGACACACACCAATGGATGTAATTTCATCCTATAATAAAGCAGCGAGTTTTCTACTTCTTGGCTATCACTTCCCTTTCTTTTCGAATTCAAATCCAAATATTCATATTCTTTTCCTGTCATCTTGCAGATCCAAATACTCATATAGTTTGGCTGGAAAACGCAGACGCTAAATTGACGACCCTTCGTGATATTGACGAAGGTATAGATAGGTGTAGCAGCACCTATGTAGCCTTTGTTCTCTTGACAACAGTTAAAAGCAAAAACCCTGATGGGTACCAATATCTTAATGCTGCTCTTTTGCATCTGTCATAGGTGAAGAGCTGCGCATCTGCTACATTGATACAAGCATGGATGTGAACGCCAGGCAGAAGATTCTCACTGAAGGATTTGGTTTCCAGTGCCGTTGCCAACGGTGCTTATCTGGGGACTAAAATTCATCTTTTACCTTAATGGCCGCTTCCCTCGACGTGCGTGACATCAGTTTCTGCTATGGTTCATTGAATTCACATAAGGTCGCCGACCATGAGGACTGCACCTCTTGCATCTGATGAAGCCAGTAGCCGCCAACACTTGCAGGTTGCTGTGTCAAGATATGCCCCCAGTGTGAAGTGAACTGGTAGAGTCCAAATACTAAACATTATTGATTAATACTTAATAGACGGTTTAGGTTGTCGTTGACCAAGTGCTAAAGATTGTAAGTTGACATTGTAAGATCATTAGGTGTTCGTTTAATGCCATTGTTGAAGTTTCACACATGTATTCAATCTTGATGCATTCGCTATATACTTCTGTCAAAGCTACCATCAGTTTTTCATTTGAAGCGAAAGCTACCTTCGGTTGTTTGTGAAAGAAATCTGTCTTCACATCGTCATTTCTTATGCAGATTAAACATGAACAGTGAACCTGTCGAGCTATCTATGATGTAGAGAAAGAAGAATCAGTTAAAACATAACAAATTCAGTTCCCTGGATAATAGGCAAACATAATATTTTAACTTCAACTGTACAGTGTCCTTTTGATTTGTATGTTAAGATAGTTCAATCACTATCCCTACAATTTGCAAAGTCCAGGTTCATCGCCGCTCCTGTTTTCAGTTTAATTTAATGATCAGTTGATGAATGGAATCAATTTTCATATTAACAGTTCTGTGGCTCCCACTCTCTACATACTTTTAGAGTTTCATTGACCCCAACAAACTGAGACATTGGGGAAACATGGGCCGCCTGCACATTTTCTAGTTATGCTTTCTGGGAAGATGTACACGTCGAACTGAGGATGACCGTCTCATACCATGCCGAATTTGTACACCAACAGTTGGTACATACAGGTCTTTATAAATGGTCAGTATAGTCCTAGTTAAGCAAGTTCAGCAATCGCATACGACACAGCAAGTCACTCAGAGAAGCACCAGAACATTGCAGCTACTTTGCTCGAAACACCTCAAGACTCCGCAAAAGAAAGGCTTGCATAATGTTTATTTATTTAATTATTTTTATGGTAACATGATTCCTTTGATAATTGTGTCACCAACTTATTTTGTTTCTCTGTTTACATGAATCAGAAATAATTTTCAAGGATCAACAACCAAGCTTGTCCCAGTTGGATGCTCAGTTCAGGAGTCCAGATGCTCGGTAGGATTCGACGCTGTCCCCCAGGGTCTTCTCTACAGGCCTGAAGGTCCACCCTAGCTTCTGAAGTTTCTCTGAACTATAAACAAGATTTCCTTCCACTTCTGTAAAGCTACATAGAAATTTGGAGAGAAAAATAAGTTTCATCCAAGTTAAGCATGGAAAAGCAGGGGTGGAGGACACACATCGAGCAGCATTTGGTGATATGGTGAAACAACATTGGTTCCTTAAAATTTTACAGTCCATGTCACAAACTACATGCTCACTGGTACGGATACATGCAAAGTGTTACAATTCCAGGGATGTGAATCTCTTAGGCTTTAGTCAATTTGTCAGTCCCCATTCAAGTACTTGAATTCTACAATTAGTAATATCAGGAAAGATAAATGGATGTTGAATTCTTCTAGTACCTTTTCGAAGTGAACTGAAGGTTATTTATCCTACCTTTTTAGGCAGTGCCAACTAACTCATGATATGTAGAACTAAAATAGCCATAGCGCGGGTAAGATAAAAGAAAGTTGCCTGCTGAGGAAGGCGCTTACCTTTTGGGATATGTGTAGGTTGGATATAAGGTCTTCAGTATGTTAACCATATCACAGACTTTTATTGCAGGTGCATTACATATGTACCGTCCAGACATCTCTGGATTCTCATATGCAAGAAGAATAGCATCAACAACATCACGAACATCCACTATATCCCTGCTTTTATTTTCTACAGTATCATGTTCTCCTGCAAAAGGATAAGTGTTTTAGTAATGCAGAAACAGAATTATAATCCTAAACTAGTCTGGTGAACAGCTTCATTTTTTTTTTTGAGGGATGGCGAACAGCTTCATTTTAATGATATGCAGTTCTTTTTTGCAATTTAGTATCCTTTTTTTTACCATGTGACACATGTGGTAAGCAATTCAAACAATTCAAATAAATAAATAAATAAGTAGTATCCTTTTTTTCAGTTGGAAAATGTGCAACCGAGTGCAGAGATCCTTTTTGATGTCCATAATTTTTATAGTATAATGAAAGCAAAGAGAAGACAGACATAACAACATAACACACCCACCTTTCAAATAATTAAGGAGAACTTTACTGCTCGTATTTACTGTGGACTGCATCAAGGGTCCAATTACCAATGATGGGCATATAGTTACAATGTCCAACCCAGTTTTTGCTGCATAAGCAAAAGCCTCGCGCTCCGCCAGTGTTTTGGAGAGGTAATACCAATCCTGCAATATAACACACATGTTTGTTCTGAAATAGGTGATCCAGAAAAAATAATTATCTTATATAAGAATAACAAGACAGGAGAAGTATCTTGTGTGGTTAGCGGAAGAATTTTGTATTAACCTAAAGCTGAAAGCCAATTATTGCTGATGCTTCCCTTTTGGAAAATCCTCTCTTGTGTGGTCTAGAGACATGGATAAGCTGAACCATGGTTCAGCAAATCATCTCTCTTCCAAAACAAAGCGAAAAATAGAAATGGAGTGCATGAATAGAAAGTGACTTTGAGTTTGCCTGTTTTGAGCCAGAGCAGCCAACCTATTAGTTCTTAAAACTAAATTTTCAGTCAATGCCAACTACCAGTAGGGTTTTGCTTATTTTTTGGCATGCTTCCTGCTTGGTTAGTTTTTCTAGGTCTTGGCTAGCCTAGACCTTGTATTTTTATTCTTCCTGGTTTTGGCCGGTTTGCTTTGCAACCTTTGCGCCTTCTTGGCCATAAGTTTTGTTAATAAGAGGTAATTGCAAGTGCATATTTCAAACCATGAGCTGCTGATGAGACATGTATACATGGCTCAGATCAACAGTATCCCATCAAGACAAAGAACAGGGTGAACTTAAGACATAAAAAGGAGTTCCATCAACAAAATATTTAACCGGAAAAGACAGTAAGTAAAATGGGCTCTAGACTAATGATCAGCACAGGGTGGACCGAATCTTGCTAAAAGATACAGATCTAGGGAGGATCAAGTCCAGCGAGCTACTGACTGATTAGATAAGATTCTTTATGGACATTTGTTCTCAAGCTGGGATGTGGTGAGCGTAACGGGATTTTTGCGGTGTTTTTGCAGCTAAATGCTTGTGTTATACATTGAGCTTAGTGGTTTCTCTCGAATCAAAAAGTTTGATCTAAAACAGAGGTAAATGTCGACCTTAACATCGACTCTTAATTTTATAAGTACATTCCAAGTGAAACATTGAGCCAAAAGTTAGAAGTCTGTGTAATGTAAAATACTCCCTCCGTTCCATAATGTAAGAACGTTTTTGCCACTACATGCCACTAGTGTAGTGGCAAGAACGTTCTTATATTATGGGACGGAGGGAGTAATAGCTAAACAATCATACGGCCACACAGGTGTTGGCTTACTTACCCCATTCTTTCTGCAGTAGTCCTCGTCCGACCAGCTCTCTTCATCAAAGGCTTTACCCTTTGGCCAGTTAGGATTAGCGACCACTGCAGCACCTGAAGACACCATGACTACTCGCTTTACTTTCGCCTCATGGCAGGCCTTCAGCACATTCAGTGTGCCTGTTACAGCAGGAGCGATGATCTCTGCCTGCAAAGCAGCAACGAATACATCATCAGAATAAATACTTATTTCTAGAAATCAACCCTGTAGTTATATGTAGATAATGGCACTGGTAAAGAAAAGAAGTAATGTGTGGCAGGTGAGCCCCTCAAACCGGATAGCCTGATGCTGCACAAAGCATAAACCTCTGCTACACTGCTACCATGACCTAAAGCATGGTCAAATGCTACCATGATCTACCATGACCAGTCAGAGATCGTCGTCCTTTTAGGGGATCTTGGGACAACGTTCTTGAGAACATTTCTGTGTAAGGTCAGGTAATGTTACTCCTGCTGACAGACTGCATTCTACCAAGTCCTGTGTTCATATGAGTGTACAGAGGGGACAGTTGTTGACAGTTCACCTCGGGGTCGGTTGATCGGCCGGAGGGGACAGGGCAGGCAACATGGAAGACACCATCACAGCCGGCAATCGCCAACGCTACGCTGTGGTAGTCCAAAAGGTCAGCCCTGACGAGCTGCAACCTTTCCTCGGCACCTTCTAGCACCTTGAGGTGGGCATTCTTAGCATCACCTGCAGCACAAAACATACCACCACCATCGTATATAACACAACATTATTTGTTCAATACATGTATACGTACTTATTACTTCCTCCGTCCCATAATATAAGAGCGTTTTTTATATTAGTGTAGTGTTAAAAATGCTCTTATATTATGAAACGGAGGGAGTATTTTTGTGAAAATTGGAAGCTTAGCCAAACCATCAAAACAAGTACTCCCTCCGTTCCGATTTACGACGAGTAAATCGGAATGGAGGGAGTATGCTCAAGTATTCTTGAAACTATAAGAAACTAGGAACGTACTCCCTCCGTTCCAAATTACTCGTCGTGGTTTTAGTTCAAATTTAAACTAAAACCGCGACGAGTAATTTGGAACGGAGGGAGTAGGATCTTGTGATTCCTGTGGCTTGTTCCAAGTTTTGCTCCATGAGAATAGATCTCAAGAAGAAAAAAACGGGAGCATCAAATTTTAGGATCTCAAAATGCTTCAGCTGACTTTCAAGTTCCAACAACCACGTATGGTATCAACAGCAACCATTCTACTTCTCGCAAAAAAAAAAAAAAACAGCAACCATTCTACTGATCTAATCGTCGAGGGCTCTTACCGGGATCGCGCGCGGTGCCGCGGACGGTGTAGTGGGTTTTGTGGTCGGAGAGGAGGAGCTTGACGAGCCACGAGGCGACGAAGCCTCCTGCGCCGGTCACGCACACAACGCTCGTCGTCTTCGCCGCCGCCTCCATGATCTGCGCCTCTACAGCTCTGCTCTGCTCTGCTCTGCTCTGCGCTGTTTGGTTGTGTTCCTTCCGCGTCTCGCCGCGGGCCGCGCTGGCCTCGTGCGGGGTTTATATTTTTGAAAGATTCATAGAGTCTTTCAGCTTTGGTCTTTTGTTTTTGCGATTTTCTCCGTGTGTAGTCCTCAACCTTTCCTGTATTTGTGTGTCCGTAGCCTCGCTGTCGATCGATAGGATGGGGAGCGTCGTCTCCCATTAGAAAAATATTCAGTGTACAACCACCACTAATCATCCAGCCGCACATTGATTCTTCTTCTTCATGATCTAATTTTCCTTTAGAAAATGCAACGCCTTAAAAGGAACACCAAGTACAACGTAACGTGTTGTGTGTACACACGCTACCACACGCACAAGTTAAACGATGGCATATCTTTTTCTCTAAATAAAACTCGGAATCAACACGGACACGTACGTATGGCTTCTGGGTGCACGTGCACCAGACAAAACATTAAAAATCAGATTTTTAAAAATTAAACAATTCTACCTTTTAACAAACATAGTCAAATATTTGACTCGCGTGTAAATTTTCATGAAGAAGCAACATACGTCGTGTTTTGAACAATGCGGGACAAAAACCCATTGTTCAAGCATATTTAGGTCCGCTTTTGTTTTCTCGTCTAAACCATCACAGATGTGATTTCTTCACGAAGTTCACATGTGAGTAGAACACCCGGCCATGTTTTTAAATCGGAATTGTTTAACTTTTTGTTGTTGCTATTTTTATATTTTTACTGTTTTCAGATGCGCGTGCATCCACCATGACATTTCCCGGCACCAGGCATCCTATCCTCTATTCCTAAATAGTTGTGACTCCTTTTTTTTTCTTATATCCATACAATTATGTCACAAGAACAAGTCATACATGGAAGCTATTAGTTACAATTTTCATTAATTTATCCATGCAACCAAGCCACATCATCAAGTCATAATTGTTTTTCTATATTAATTTTTGTTCTAACATGGACGGTATATGTATTAGATGCTTGGAGCATACCTCTGTAGTCCATGCTTCACATTTTGGTAGAAACTAATATCTCGTTAACCTCAACCCAAAAGTTTTCTCTCTTTTTTTCTACATCAATATTACATGCTTCATATATTATATTGCTTTTAAAATGTAAACCCACAACACGCTTACATTGCTTTTGCATTAGCTTTAGTTACTTTTATACCACATATTCATATATTCCTTTTATCCATCGCAAAAAAAAAAATCACTTTTAGTAAGATTCCAGCCGCAACATACGGGATATCACCATATGACTAAATCCCATTGAAATATATTACAACCAATTCCTTGAGCAATGCGCGCATATATATAGGAATCCTAAAGTAAGTGTGAGCGTAAAATGGCTATTAATGCCAGTTTCATGCATGTTAATAGTAGGATTTAATCAGTTGTTAACAAAAAGAAGTCTAATTCAAGATTTCAAATGAATTCAAATAAGTGTGCGATTCATTTGGATTTTATATGTTTTACGGATAGGAGCTAAAAAAATAAGATTTTTTTCATTTGGAGGCTTTTTTGATACATGTACTTCAATTTTGAATTGTATACGGTAAATAGGTAGAAATTCATTTAATACCTAAATAATACCAAATTGTACCTTTGACGTACACATATATAATGTACTCCCTCCGTCCCAAAATAAGTGTCTCAACTTTGTACTAGCTCTAGTACAAATTTGTACTAAGATCAAGACACTTATTTTGGGACGGAGGGAGTAGTATGTTATATGTAGAGGAAGTTTGGGACTTTTCAGTGATTTGTTTTGGAAGGTACTACATGGTGTACGTTAACTTAGTATTTCAAAAAATAATACATAAAAAGATGGAACATAAAAGTATATTTATGCATGATAGTGTAAAATCAAGTCGTTATCTAAATCCCTCCCTCAAAAAGAGTTGTAATCTAAATCTCAAGTGAAAACGATAAAGAAATGTTCTGTGAAGTTCAAACTTCCAAATTTTACCTTTCAATGATATGATTCTTACTCCAAGATGCATGTGCTATAAAAGCAATGTACGATCCAAGATTTGTGAAATTGTCAGACATATTAAACAATATCTTATGAGATCATGACCCCATTCCAATTTTAGTATTTTTCATATCACATTTAGACTGTATAAAAATGAAAAAAAATATCAATATTACACATGTGGAGGTTTGAACTTTTCCAAGGAAACTTTTTTTAATTTTTTTTGGAGAGGAGCTAAAATGTTACGGAGATACTTAAATATGATTTTTTTTTATTTCAAGAACAATTTTTTATACATATAGTTCAAATGTGAATTATATCGAGTAGATAGCGAGAAATTTATTTAATACATGAATAATGGCAAATGAATTAAAGAGATACTAACTTTGACATGAACCAATATAATTACTAAAGCTGCGACAATTAATTTGACCGGAGGGAGTGGTATTTTCCATGTAGAAAATGTTCGTAGCATTTTAGGTAAATATTTTTGGAAGAGACTACACAAGGAACCTTAACTTGGTATTCCAAAAAAGAATATAAAATATTACATAACAAGAGTAACATAAAGGTATATTTGTGCATAATAGCATAAAATCAAATTGTTTCCTAAAATCTGAAAGTTTTGTAGTGGTATGCGACGGATTGGGACCATCAAGGATCAACATATTTCTTGTAGTACCGTATGCTTATCCTGTTTTTTTTTTCTAAATATCGTTGTCGAATTTTTCCAAAATCTCTTTCATCTTCCTTCAAAAAGTTTCTTTGTAGCTTATCCTATCTATGAAACCTATTGCCACATCATTCTAAACCATGCTGAAATAGTCTTATGGAGTAAATATGTCCAGATTTGATTGTTGGCGTAGTTTTTTTTTGTTTAAGAGCTAAGGAATTAAATATAGGCAATTGCAAGAGTTGAGAGGTGATAGAGAAAAAGAGGATTGTTTTTATTTTTAGTTGTGCTACTGAATACTGAATGTTGTGAGTCCAACATCTGAACCATAAAGCTAGCACATAGCATGTTTTTGACGACTATTGTCCAATCGAAGGGGAGTAAAAATATACATAAATTTGGAATTCGCCGTTTCCAAAAGATTAAACATTTATTTGGGAATCACTTCAGTTTGCACAGAAAAATGGTGAATCGCTACACTATAGCAATGCCATCAATATATGAAGAGTAAATTAAGCGCAAGAACATACTTTGCCCGGACTGATTTCTACATTGTGCACATGAAGGAGCATCTTGTAGTACTATACCATTTTGATGCCGATAGCTAAATCTTGTTCAAACGAAGCTCAAGACAACCGAGGCTGACATCAACTTATAAAATGAACAGAAGCCAGACTTGTTGCCACCGGCATCTCAAGCTTATGAAAGAAAATGCATCAATATTGTTGGCTCAATCCAGGACAGATGCAGCCTCGTATGATTCGACACTGTCCCTGAGGGTCTCCTCAAGTGGCTTGATTTTCCAGCCCAGCATCTCAAGCTTCCTTGAACTAAATGAGGGCTCGTCATCCACTTGGACAAACCTGCCATTGGTTTCGAGCAGAAATACGCGTTAGGCCACACTAGCCATGTCATGGCATCATTGGCATGCCACCATTACCAATTTGCCTATGCAAGAAAGATGGACTTGCATGCAGCAATAAGAGACTGATCATCATTAATTCAGTGCTTCCACAAGGCACAAAGCACCATATCAAATATGCAAAACATCATTTTTGTTTCATTCTAATATCAGAAATTAGCTTAACAAATCAGAGGAAGCGTTGTACCGATCACCAGGTTTCATTTATAAGCTCATGCATATGTATATCAATTAATGCCAGGCTTACTTGTTGGCAAATTTGTAAGCAGGATACATGCTCTTCAGCAGGTCAATGACATCAGAGACCTTCCTTGCATGTGAACTGCATATATAGCGTCCAGAGACCTCTGGGGTTTCATACACCAAGATGAGAGCATCGGCAACGTCCCGAACATCCACGAAGTTTCTGATCTTGCTCTTTACCTCATTATCACCTGCAGAGAGTCCGAGGATAAGACCATTTCATATACTAATGTCTGAAGCAGGTATTGGACCTAATGCAGTCATGGAAACAAAGGCAAATAATTCAGTCTGCGGCGATGACTATTTCAGATCGGTGTGGCAAAGCGAGGCAACCTTTCAAGAAATCAACTATGACCGAGCTGCTCGCGTTGACAGTAGGTTGCAGCAAGGGCCCGATCACCAGCGACGGGCAGACTGTCACGACATCTAGCCCGCTTCTCTCTGCGTAATCGAGGGCCTGAAGCTCTGCCAGTGTTTTGGAAAGGTTGTACCAATTCTGACAGAATGATAGAGGCAGGATTAGAAACTGTGAAGACTGAAGCCATATTTCTGCACAGCTAAGGAGACTGATATGATGTTTGAAACGTATGAATTTCACTGGAGACAATCCAATTCTTCATAATCCCTGGACACTTTCTAGCACAAGTGTCTCAAGAAATTAATTACGCCACGATCATGACTCGTGATTTGGTTGGCGATCTCACCTCTGTGGTTCTGCAGTAGTCGACGTCAGACCAGCAGTCTTCATCCATGGGCTTGCCTCCAGGCCAGCTGGGATTCACCATGACAGCAGCGACGGAGGACACCATCACAACCCTCTTGACCTTGGCCTCAGAGCAAGCTTTCAGGACATTCATCGTGCCAGTCACAGCAGGAGCAATTAAATCAGCCTGCACAAACATGGAGGCGCTTGTTGGATTAGAAGAACAGAACAGGACGTGTCCCCCCTGTACCTTGCTTGTTGAGAAATCAACAGTATTGAAGGGGTAAAAGTACCTCGGGGTTGGGGGTGTGGTTGGCGAGGACGGGGCAGGCGACGTGGAAGACGACGTCGCAGCCGGCGATGGCCGCCGCCATGCTGCCGTAGTCCAGCAGGTCGGCCTTGAACAGCCGCAGCCTCTCCGCGGCGCCGTCCAGCGCCGCCAGGTGCGCGTTCTTGGCGTCGCCTTCCGGCAGGAACAGGAGATCGAATCTTCGTTTAGCATCGGTCACGGTCACGGAAGAATCCAACGGTTCGAGAACTCACCGGGGTCACGGACGGTGCCGTGGACGGCGTAGCGGCGGCCGTCGTCGCCGGGGGAGAGGAGCAGCTTGACGAGCCACGAGGCCACAAAGCCACCCGCGCCGGTCACGCACGCCGTCTTCGTCGTCGTCGTCGTTCTCCCGGCGCCGTCCATCGTTGCTATGGCACCAGGGAAGAGTGTCGCAGGTACTACCGGCGGTCAACGAGCGCACGCAGCTATTTGATGGCGCGCTGGTTTGGCCCACTATTAGAGCACGTGGAAATCGCGTGAGTTGGCAAGAACAGTTTGATGGCACTCTACTGGGTAATTATGCAGCGGACGGATATGGCTGACAAATTTGAGTATTAGTACAAGTCTGAGCTCGTGCCGTGCCGACTGCGCTTTTTTTTCACACTACTATACTAGCGCGGTCAGGGACGGATTCAAGGGTGGACGAGGGGGGGGCTAGACCCGCCTTAACAAATCGCTAACTCCTTAATAGCGATATTATTTTTGGGAACGAATCGCTTTAAACCAAAGCGCTGTAACGTTTTCGCCCCCCTGACTTGGCCTTCGCGGCTAACTAAAGCCCATTAGGCATTAGGCATTACTAGCAAAAGAGCCCGTGCGTTGCAACGGAAGAAAAAAATAACACACACTCTTAGCCCAGTAACCATAATATGTTCATGCCCTTTATTTTAGCGAGGCATCATTTTTATGTTGCCGCTTATCCTCCTTCTCACCCTCAGTGGTCTCAGTGTTCACACAAACCAAAGTGTGTTTGAATGTTGTTTTTCCCCTGCCAGTTTTTTCGGAGGTGCT
The DNA here is from genome assembly GCA_021437245.1 of Aegilops speltoides. NCBI lineage: Eukaryota > Viridiplantae > Streptophyta > Magnoliopsida > Poales > Poaceae > Aegilops > Aegilops speltoides. The sequence continues at coordinate 455,385,302 of CM038147.1, read as the reverse complement.
CATGTGTGGTTATCGATGTTTTCTTTCGTCTCTTTATGATTTTAATGGTTGTTTATTTGCAATCCACATCGTCGCGGTACGAAAGAAAAACGGATGTGCCCTATAGGTTACAAGTTTGCTTTTAAAATAATATTTTAAAATATTTAATAGATAAAAATAACATAATATTCAAATTCTACATATTTTTCTATTCAAATTTCATATATAACATGTTAAAATCGGAGTTACGGTTTAATAGATATGGATAATTAAGAAAAATATTTGTTTGACTTAAATATCTTCCAAAATAATATTTAAAAAATATTTAACAAGCAAAATAACATCATATTCAGATTCTACACATTTTTCTAATCAATTTTCATATATAACATGTTAAAATCGGAGTTACGGTTTAAAAGATATGGATAATTTAGAAAAACATTTGTTTGACTTATATATGGTCGGCGAGTGAATTATCTAATACGTCAGGGGGTTTCCGTAAAAATGTAAAATAACGGTTCGGTTATCACTTAAGTGTGTACTGCGGGTTAATTCATGAAAAATACAGGGGGTTTTCTATAAAAGTGCATGACGGAAATTTGCTTTATTATTAGGTAGAGATAGTGACTTGCTACTCACAACAGCCCAAAACAAATCCCCTAAAAAAAAACAGCCCAAAACAAACAAAAGCAAGCCTAGTATTCCCTAAAAAAGTGCTACAGGCCTAGTCTTCCCTAACCGCAGATCTGATCTAACCTCGCAGCCTGCTCGCTATTCTGTTCATCTTCATCGCTTCGATCGTCTTCGCTCGGGGCCGGCACGCCGTAGATCGATCTAGAGACGTTGCTCAGCAGCTCGCCGTCATGATGACATCAACCAGCTACGGCTGAAACAAGCGATTTCCTCGACCTCCAGTACAACGCAAGCACGGCCACGATTCACGGATATGCAGTTAGTCTTAACTATTAACTTCTAGATTTATAGTTTATGATCTGTTTTAATTTGTACCCTAAAACTGATAGAAATTGATCAGAAAATATTTGACTGTCTACTCATGTTTTTATAGACGAAGAGCAAGAAATTAATTGAGACCTTTTTCAGGCCAATTGGTTTAAGTTCGCACCATGTGATGAACATGATGCCACGGCAAATACTAATGATGTGCACGACTAGTTCACTCCATCGAAGCAGCGATCACGGCTGCTTGCCTGCTTCATCGCCCGACCTTGGCACTCTAGCTCAATGTTTGAGGTACACACGTCAATATACTAATGCAGGCTAGAAAGTACTCCCTCCGTTCCGAAATAATTGTCTTTCTAGCCATCTCAAATGGACTACAACATATGAATGTATGTAGACATGTTTTCGAGTGTAGATTCACTCATTTTGCTCCGTATGTAGTCACTTGTTGAAATCTCTAGAAAGACAATTATTTCGGAACGGAGGGAGTACAATCTATCAGTACTAGATTATCAGTACTAGATGCCCGTGAATTGGAAGATTAGAACAATTGCATAATGCAATTTGCTGGTGGTCAAATTTATTATTTAAATTACCAATGTCATTAGAGATAAAAATCACTCTTTTAACTCAAGATTAAAGATTGATAAAGGCAACGGAAATATATTCATTTTACAAATCCGACGTTTCCAACTTGGATGCTTCTACTGTTGGATCTGAAATTCCATCAGAAGTTAACCGGCTGCAGATGATAACTCAATTCCAATCTAGTTACAAACTGATGATCAATATATTGTGACACCACCAGAAGTATAAGAAGTTGATACAAATGGTAGTACATCATATGAACATAACCACAGGAAGTGCTAAGATTTTTATCAACGCAACTTTTGTGACTATATTCTTGAATTGTGTGTCCTGAACGATTGTTATCATGGTCGCCCCCCTCATGCCCAAATCCTGGCTCTGTCCCTGAGCGCGGTGGCCTGTGCAACAGAGCACTGAGCGGCGTGGCAGAGCTTCCCATAACCACGAATCACACACGAGGGTCCAACTACACAAGGTGAAGCGGTGGCCCGTGCAACAGATCACTGACACCGAGCAGGAAAAAGTCCAAAATAAACTCTGAACTCGTAGACCCTAGCTAAATTGAACCATCAACTCCTAATCCCAGTAATCAGCACTCTTAGCTCTCTAATCCCGGTCCAAAATGAACCCTGCAGTCGATTTGGGCAGGAAAACGCTGACGTGGCATAGTCAACCGGGATTCTTCTGTCAGGTGGGCCAGTTGACCAGTGCGCGCGTGGGTGGGATATATCCCGATCCAAATCGATTGGGGAATTCCTCAGCATAGTTAGGATTAGCTCGACGACGGCCAGGGAGAGAGCAGTGGGCGACTTGTGCGGCGGCGGCGGACATTGCGATGTCGTGGTCATCAGGTGGTTATTCTGCTCCTGGATTCCGGCGAGTGTCAGGAAGGAGGGACACAGATGCGAGGTCGCCGATGAGCTACCGGGAGCAGCCTATGGCGTACGAGCCGGCGAAGTTATGCCACTGCAATCCACGGCGGAAAGCACCGAGATGGATTTCTTGGATCTGTCAGAACCCGGGAGGAGGTATTACGCGTGCGTCAATGCAATGGTTAGCCCCGATTTTTTTGCTCATTCTTCTGTTCTTCCTCATCCCCTCAATCTGATTTATTTCTTTTGTTCAATTGTGTAGCATGGTGGTTGTGGGTATGCTGAATGGCATGATGATCCGTTGCCAAAGTTTTTTAGTGACTTAATTAGAGATTTGAGAGATGAGGTGTGGAGGTTGAAGGGTGAAGGTACTGTTGCTCGAACTGAAGATGCATTTGGAGTTGTGGCTATGCGTGAAGATGAAGCAGGAGGTGAAATGCTGGCTATGTCTCTGCAAGAGCAGTTGAGGTTGAAGAATGCAGAAATGGATGCAATGAAGAGCAAGTATATGAATGTGATATTTGTCTTGATTGTCTTTGTGCTTGGTTTAGTGCTAGGGAAATTTGTAGTGAACTAAATGGCAAGTTGTTGTGATCTCACAAGTGTATGCATTGTGCAATGTATGGATCTTGTATGCAATGCAATTATCTGTAATTCCAATTATCTGTATGGATCATTCCAATTATCTGTCAAGTTGTGGAACTCTGTTTGAAATGCAATGTATGGAATGAAATTTGTGATCTGGCAGTCAATTGCAACCAAGTTATATATTCCTTCTCTGATCATTGGAATGTACACAATATAAGATATCATTTACATTTGCTGCCAATTGTAATGTATGCAATGTAAATAGATAGCATTTGCAAACAACATCATAAGAAAATTATAGCAAATATCTCAGACATTATAAGTAGATAGCATCTGCAACATCAAATCCATGTTTGCAAATAGATTACAAAAGCTAGGACCATAGCCTTAATATCTCTGGCATTGCAAAAGATTTTTGTTGCAAAACAACCTTAATATTTGCAACAAATGAAACTAGGCAAGATTACACATTGCTGAAGGAAATATGCCCTAGAGGCAATAATAAAGTTGTTATCTATATTTACTTATATCATGATAAATGTTTATTATTCATACTAGAATTGTATTAACCGGAAATTTATTACATGTGTGAATACATAGACAAACAGAGTGTCACTAGTATGCCTCTACTTGACTAGCTCGTTAATCAAAGATGGTTAAGTTTCCTAGCCATAGACATGAGTTGTCATTTGATGAACGGGATCACATCATTAGAGAATGATGTGATTGACTTGAACCATTCTGTTAGCTTAGCAATTGATTGTTTAGTATGTTGCTATTGCTTTCTTCATGACTTATACACACTACTAGGAAAATGGCTATAGATAGGATTGATACTAATGTCGCACAGTGGAAGCAGTGCGCCACTACTATATACTAATGGCGCACCAGTTGGTGATGCGCCATTAGTGTGGAAGACACTAATGGCGCACTAGAAACATGGTGCGCCACTAGTATTAAATTTATTTTTTCATTTTTCCATACATACTAATGACGCATCAGGTCGAAGTGCGCCATTACTAGTTTAAACTAGTAATGGAGCACGAGGCAGACCGTGCGCCATTACTGTATTTTTTTATTCTTTTTTTGCAAAACTACTAATGACGCACCATTTCACAGTGCGCCATTACTAGTTTAAACTACTAATGGCGCACTATGACCCGATGCGCCATTAGTATATATATATATATATATTTTACTTTTCTGCAAAACTACTAATGGCGCACCACATGCAGGTGCGCCATTAGTAACCAGGGTTACTAATGGCGCATTTGCTGTTTGTGCGCCATTAGTAACCTGGGACCCCAACAAGATATTTTGGACAGCCCACACCTACCTACTCACTTTCCCCACTTCATTCCCTCCACCTCCTTCTCCAAGCTTTCGGTTGCCTCCTCCTCCTCACCTCATTTCCACCATAGATTCATCAAAATTAAGTGGTGAAATTACCTTTTTTTGATAGGTAAGTAAGGGGAAAGCTATCTTCATGATGTAGATCTACTTTTTTTCTCCCTAGCTCGCTCCAACAACGTGCACATGCACTTTTTGTGGCCTAGCTAGATCTATGTATGTTTGTGGTGTTGCATGTGTTTGTGGTGTTGCATATATGTTTGTGTTTGCAGGTACCAGTATTTGAAATGAAGGAAATATGACCTAGAGGCAATAATAAAGTTATTATTTATTTCCTCATATCATGATAAATGTTTATTATTCATGCTAGAATTGTATTAACCGGAAACATGATACATGTGTGAATACATAGACAAACATATAGTCAATAGTATGCCTCTACTTGACTAGCTCATTAATCAAAGATGGTTATGTTTCCTAACCATAGACATGTGTTGTCATTTGATTAATGGGATCACATCATTAGGAGAATGATGTGATTGACATGACCCATTCCGTTAGCCTAGCACTTGATCGTTTAGTATATTGCTATTGCTTTCTTCACGACTTATACATGTTCCTGAAACTATGAGATTATGCAACTCCGCTTACGGAGGAACACTTTGGTGCTACCAAACGTCACAACGTAATCGGGTGATTATAAAGGAATACTACAGTGTCTCCAAAGGTAGATGTTGGGTTGGCGTATTTGAGATTAGGTTTTGTCACTCCGATTGTCGGAGAGGTATCTCTGGCCCTCTCGGTAATGCACATCACTATAAGCCTTGCAAGCAATGTAACTAATGAGTTAGTTACGGAATGATGCATTACGTAACGAGTAAAGAGACTTGCCAAGAACGAGATTGAACTAGGTATTGGATACCGACGATCGAATCTCGCAAGTAACATACCGATGACAAAGGAACAACGTATGTTGTTATGCGGTTTGACCGATAAAGATCTTCGAGAATATGTAGGAACCAATATGGGCATCCGGTTCCGCTATTGGTTATTGACGAGAATAGTTCTAGGTCATGTCTACATAGTTCTCGAACCCGTAGGGTCCGCACGCTTAACGTTACGATGACAGTTTTATTATGAGTTTATAAGTTTTGATGTATCGAAGTTTGTTCGGAGTCCCGGATGTGATCACGGACATGACGAGGAGTCTCAGAATGGTCGAGACATAAAGATTGATATATTGGACGGCTATATTCGGACACCAGAAGTGTTCCGAGTGTTTTCGGAGAAAACCGGAGTGCCGGAGGGTTACCGGAACCCCCCGGGGAGAAGTAATGGGCCTAGTGGGCCTTAGGGGAAAGAGAGGGGCGGCCAGGGTGGGCTGCGCGCCCCCTCTCCCTCTGGTCCGAATTGGACTAGGAGGGGGGGCGACGCCCCCCTCTTTCCTTCCCCCTCTCCCCCTTCCTTCCCCCTCCTAGTAGGAGTAGGAAAGGGGAGTCCTACTCTACTAGGAGGAGGATTCCTCCTCCTGGCGCGCCTCTAAGGGCCGGCCGGCCTCCCCTGCTCCTTTATATACGGGGCAGGGGCACCCCATAGACACACAAGTTGATCTACGGATCATTCCTTAGCCGTGTCGGTGCCCCCTCCACCATATTCCACCTCGGTCATATCGTCGCAAGTTTAGGCGAAGCCTGCGCCGTAGAACATCATCATTGTCACCACGCCGTCGTGCTGACGGAACTCATCCCTGAAGCTTTGCTGGATCGGAGCCCGGGGATCGTCATCGAGCTGAACGTGTGCTGAACTCAGAGGTGCCATACGTTCGTTACTTGGATCGGTCGGATCGTGAAGACGTACGACTACACCAACCGCGTTGTGCTAACGCTTCTGCTTACGGTCTACGAGGGTACGTGGACAACACTCTCCCCTCTCGTTGCTATGCCATCACCATGATCTTGCGTGTGCGTAGGAATTTTTTTGAAATTACTACGTTCCCCAACAGTGGTATCAGAGCCTAGGTTTTATGCGTTGATGTTATATGCACGAGTAGAACACAAGTGAGTTGTGGGCGATACAAGTCATGCTGCTTACCAGCATGTCATACTTTGGTTTGGCTGTATTGTGAGATGAAGCGGCCCGGACCGACATTACGCGTACGCTTATGCGAGACTGGTTTCACCGTTACGAGCACTCGTGCTTAAAGGTGGCTGGCGGGTGTCTGTCTCTCTCACTTTAGCTGAATCGAGTGTGGCTACGCTCGGTCATTGCGAAGGTTAAAACAGCACTAACTTGACGAACTATCGTTGTGATTTTGATGCGTAGGTAAGAACGGTTCTTGCTAAGCCCGTAGCAGCCACGTAAAACTTGCAACAACAAAGTAGAGGACGTCTAACTTGTTTTTGCAGGGCATGTTGTGATGTGATATGGTCAAGACGTGATGCTATATTTTATTGTATGAGATGATCATGTTTTGTAACCGGAGTTATCGGCACCGGCAGAGCCATATGGTTGTCGCTTTATTGTATGAAATGCAACGCATACATAATTGCTTTACTTTATCACTAAGCGGTAGCGATAGCCGTAGAAGCAATAGATGGCGAACGACAACGATGCTACGATGGAGATCAAGGTGTCGCACCGGTGACGATGGTGATCACGACGATTAGCCGGAGATGGAGATCACAAGCACAAGATGAAGATGGCCATATCATATCACTTATATTGATTGCATGTGATGTTTATCCTTTATGCATCTTATCTTGCTTTGATTGACGGTAGCATTTTAAGATGATCTCTCACTAAAAATTATCAAGAAGTGTTCTCCCTGAGTATGCACCGTTGCCAAAGTTTGTCGTGCCTAGACACCACGTGATGATCGGGTGTGAGATAAGCTCTACGTCCATCTACAACGGGTGCAAGCCAGTTTTGCACACGCAGAATACTCAGGTTAAACTTGACGAGCCTAGCGTATGCAGATATGGCCTCGGAACACGGAGACCGAAAGGTCGAGCGTGAATCATATAGTAGATATGATCAACATAGTGATGTTCACCATTGAAAACTACTCCATCTCACGTGATGATCGGTTATGGTTTAGTTGATTTGGATCACATGATCACTTAGATGACTAGAGAGATGTCTGTCTAAGTGGGAGTTCTTAAGTAATATGATTAATTGAACTTAAATTTATTATGAACTTAGTACCTGATAGTATTTTGCTTGTCTATGTTTGTTGTAGATAGATGGCTCGTGCTTTTGTTCCGTTGAATTTTAATGCGTTCCTTGAGAAAGCAAAGTTGAAAGAAGATGGTAGCAATTACACGGACTAGGTCCGTAACTTGAGGATTATCCTCATTGCTGCATGTAAGAATTACGCCCCGAAGCACCGCTGGGTGCCAGCCTGCTCTTGATGCAATGGCGACGACGTTAAGAATGTCTCGCGAGCAAAGTGATGACTACTCGATAGTTCAATGTGCCATGCTTTACGACTTAGAACCGGGTCTTCAACGACGTTTTGAACGTCATGGAGCATATGAGATGTTCCAGAGTTGAAGTTAATATTTCAAGCAAATGCCCGGATTGAGAGATATGAAGTCTCCAATAAGTTCTACAGCTGCAAGATGAAGGAGAATAGTTACAAGGTGAGCATATACTCAAAATGTCCGGGTATAATAATCACTTGATTCAACCGGGAGTTAATCTTCGGATGATAGCGTCATTGATGAATTCTCCAATCATCGCCACCAAGCTACAAGAGCTTCGTGATGAACTATAATATGCAAGGGATGAACAAGACAATTCCCGAGCTCTTCGCAATGCTAAAAGCTGCGGAGGTAGAAATCAAGAAGGAGCATCAAGTGTTGATGGTCAACAAGACCACTAGTTTCAAGAAAAAGGGCAAAGGAAAGAAGAAGGGGAACTTCAAGAAGAACGGCAAGCAAGTCGCTGCTCAAGAGAAGAAACCCAAGTCTGGACCTAAGCCTGAAACTGAATGCTTCTACTGCAAGCACACTGGACACTGGAAGCGGAACTGCCCCAAGTATTTGGCGGATAAGAAGGACGACAAGGTGAACAAAGGTATATGTGATATACATGTTGTTGATGTGTACCTTACTAGAGCTCATAGTAGCACCTGGGTATTTGATACTGGTTCTGTTGCTAATATTTGCAACTCGAAACAGGGACTACGGAATAAGCGAGCACTGGCAAAGGACGAGGTGACGATGCGCGTGGGAAACGGTTCCAAAGTCGATGTGATCGCGATCGGCACGCTACCTCTACATCTACCTTCGGGATTAGTTTTAGACCTAAATAATTGTTATTTGGTGCCAGCGTTGAGCATGAATATTATATCTGGATCTTGTTTGATGCGAGACGGTTATTCATTTAAATCAGAGAATAATGGTTGTTCTATTTATAGTAGTAATATCTTTTATGGTCATGCACCCTTGAAGAGTGGTCTATTTTTATTGAATCTCGAAAGTAGTGATACACATATTCATAATGTCGAAGCCAAAAGATGCAGAGTTGATAATGAGAGTGCAACTTATTTGTGGCACTGCCGTTTAGGTCATATCGGTGTAAAGCGCATGAAGAAACTCCATACTGATGGACTTTTGGAATTACTTGATTATGAATCACTTGGTACTTGCGAACCGTGCCTCATGGGCAAGATGACTAAAACACCGTTCTCCGGTACTATGGAGAGAGCAACAGATTTGTTGGAAATCATACATACAGATGTATGTGGTCCGATGAATGTTGAAGCTCGTGGCGGATATCGTTATTTTCTCACCTTCACAGATGATTTGAGTAGATATGTGTATATCTACTTAATGAAACACAAGTCTGAAACATTTGAAAAGTTCAAAGAATTTCAGAGTGAAGTGGAAAATCATCGTAACAAGAAAATAAAGTTTCTATGATCTGATCGTGGAGGAGAATATTTGAGTTACGAGTTTGGTTTATATTTGAAACAATGTGGAATAATTTCGCAACTCACGCCACCTGGAACACCACAAAGAAATGGTGTGTCCGAACGTCGTAGTCGTACTTTACTAGATATGGTGCGATCTATGATGTCTCTTACTGATTTACCGCTATCGTTCTGGGGTTATGCTTTAGAGACGGCCGCATTCACGTTAAATAGGGCACCATCAAAATCCGTTGAGACGACGCCTTATGAACTGTGGTTTGGCAAGAAACCAAAGTTGTCGTTTCTTAAAGTTTGGGGCTGCGATGCTTATGTGAAGAAACTTCAACCAGATAAGCTCGAACCTAAATCGAGAAATGTGTCTTCATAGGATACCCAAAAGAGATCATTGGGTAAACCTTCTATCACAGATCCGAAGGCAAAACATTCGTTGCTAAGAATGGATCCTTTCTAGAGAAGGAGTTTCTCTCGAAAGAAGTGAGTGGGAGGAAAGTAGAACTTGATGAGGTAATCAGTACTGCTCCCTTATTGGAAAGTAGTTCATCACGAAATCAGTTCTGTGACACCTACACCAATTAGTGAGGAAGCTAATGATATTGATCATGAAACTTCATCAAGTTTCTCTCGAACCTCGTGGGTCTACTCGAGTAAGATCCGCACTGAGTGGTACGGTAATCCTATTCGAAGTCATGTTACTTGACCATGATGAACCTACGAACTATGAGGAAGCGATGATGAGCCCAGATTCCGCAAAATGGCTAGAGGCCATGAAATCTGAGATGGGATCCATGTATGAAAACAAAGTATGGACTTTGGTTGACTTCCCGATGATCGGCAAGCCATTGAGAATAAATGGATCTTTAAGAAGAAGACTGACGCTTATGGTAATGTAACTATCTATAAAGCTCGACTTGTTGCAAAAGGTTTTCGACAAGTTCAACGGGTTGACTACGATGAGACTTTCTCACCCGTAGCGATGCTTAAGTCTGTCCGAATCATGTTAGCTATTGCTGCATTTCATGATTATGAAATTTGGCAAATGGATGTCAAAACTGCATTCTTGAATGGATTTACGGAAGAAGAGTTGTATATGATGCAGCGAAAGGTTTTGTTGATCCAAAAGGTGCTACTAAAGTGTGCAAGCTCCAATGATCCATTTATGGACTGGTGCAAGCATCTCGGAGTTGGAATAAACGCTTTGATAGTGTGATCAAAGCATATCGTTTTATACTGACTTTTGGAGAAGCTCAGATTTACAAGAAAGTGAGTGGGAGCTCAGTAGCATTTCTAATATTATATGTAGATGACATATTATTAATTGGAAATGATATAGAATTTCTGGATAGCATAAAAGGATACTTGAATAAAAGTTTTTCAATGGAAGACCTCGGTGAAGCTGCTTACATATTGGGCATCAAGATCTATAGAGATAGATCAAGACGCTTAATAGGACTTTCACAAAGCACATACCTTGATAAAATTTTGAAAAAGTTCAAAATGGATCAGGCAAAGAAAGGGTTCTTGCCCGTGCTACAAGGTGTGAAGTTGAGTCAAACTCAATGCCCGACCATAGCGTAAGATAGAGAGAAAATGAAAGATGTTCCTATGCTTCACCATAGGCTCTATCATGTATGCAATGTCAGTACCGACCGACGTATGCTTAGCGATAAGCTTGGCAGAAGGTACCAAAGTAATCCAGAGTGGATCACTGGACATCGGTTAAGAACATCATGAATACCTGAAAAGGACTAAGGATATGTTTCTCGTATATGGAGGTGACAAAGAGCTAGTCGTAAATGGTTACATCGATGCAAGCTTTGACACTGATCCGGACGATTCTAAATCGCAAACCGGATACGTGTTTTTATTAAACGGTGGAGCTGTAAGTTGGTGCAGTTCTAAACAAAGCGTCGTGGCGGGATCTACATGTGAAGCGGAGTACATAGCTGCTTCGAAAGTAGCGAATGAAGGAGTCTGGATGAAGGAGTTCATTTCCGATCTAGGTGTCATACCTAGTGCATCGGGACCAATGAAGATCTCTGTGACAATACTAGTGCAATTGCCTTGGCAAAGGAATCCAGATTTCACAAGAGGACCATGCACATCAAGAGACGCTTCAATTCCATCCGGGACCAAGTCCAAGTGGGAGACATAGAGATTTGCAAGATACATACGGATCTGAATGTTGCAGATCCGTTGACTAAGCCTCTCTCACAAGCAAAACATGATCAGCACCAAGACTCCATGGGTGTTAGAATCATTACTATGTAATCTAGATTATTGACTCTAGTGCAAGTGGGAGACTGAAGGAAATATGCCCTAGAGGCAATAATAAAGTTATTATTTATTTCCTCATATCATGATAAATGTTTATTATTCATGCTAGAATTGTATTAACCGGAAACATGATACATGTGTGAATACATAGACAAACATATAGTCACTAGTATGCCTCTACTTGACTAGCTCATTAATCAAAGATGGTTATGTTTCCTAACCATAGACATGTGTTGTCATTTGATTAATGGGATCACATCATTAGGAGAATGATGTTATTGACATGACCCATTCCGTTAGCCTAGCACTTGATCATTTAGTATATTGCTATTGCTTTCTTCATGACTTATACATGTTCTTTTGAAACTATGAGATTATGCAACTCCCGTTTACCGGAGGAACACTTTGGGTGCTACCAAACGTCACAACGTAACTGGGTGATTATAAAGGAATACTACAGGTGTCTCCAAAGGTAGATGTTGGGTTGGCGTATTTCGAGATTAGGTTTTGTCACTCCGATTGTCGGAGAGGTATCTCTGGGCCCTCTCGGTAATGCACATCACTATAACCCTTGCAAGCAATGTAACTAATGAGTTAGTTACAGAATGATGCATTACGTAACGAGTAAAGAGACTTGCCAGTAACGAGATTGAACTAGGTATTGGATACCGACGATCGAATCTCGGGCAAGTAACATACCGATGACAAAGGGAATAATGTATGTTGTTATGCGGTTTGACCGATAAAGATCTTCGAGAATATGTAGGAACCAATATGGGCATCCAGGTTCCGCTATTGGTTATTGACCGAGAATAGTTCTAGGTCATGTCTACATAGTTCTCGAACCCGTAGGGTCCGCACGCTAACGCTACGATGACAGCTTTATTATGAGTTTATAAGTTTTGATGTACCAAGTTTGTTCGAGTCCCGATGTGATCACGGACATGACGAGGAGTCTCGAAATGGTCGAGACATAAAGATTGATATATTGACGGGCTATATTCGGACACCGGAAGTGTTCCGGGTGTTTTCGGAGAAAACCGGAGTGCCGGAGGGTTACCGGAACCCCCTCGGGAGAAGTAATGGGCCTAGTGGGCCTTAGGGGAAAGAGAGGGGCGGCCAGGGTGGGCCGTGAGCCCCCTCTCCCTCTGGTCCGAATTGGACTAGGAGGGGGGGCGGCGCCCCCCTCTTTCCTTCCCCCTCTCCCCCTTCCTTCCCCCTCCTAGTAGGAGTAGGAAAGGGGGAGTCCTACTCCTACTAGGAGGAGGATTCCTCCTCCTTGGCGCGCCCTCTAAGGGCCGGCCGGCCTCCCCCCTTGCTCCTTTATATACGGGGGCAGGGGGGCACCCCATAGACACACAAGTTGATCTACGGAGCGTCCCTTAGCCATGTGCGGTGCCCCCCTCCACCATATTCCACCTCGGTCATATCGTCGTGGAGTTTAGGCGAAGCCCTGCGCCGGTAGAACACATCATCGTCACCACGCCGTCGTGCTGACGGAACTCATCCCCGAAGCTTTGCTGGATCGGAGCCCGGGGATCGTCATCGAGCTGAACGTGTGCTGAACTCGGAGGTGCCGTACGTTCGGTACTTGGATCGGTCGGATCGTGAAGACGTACGACTACATCAACCGCGTTGTGCTAACGCTTCCGCTTACGGTCTATGAGGGTACGTGGACAACACTCTCCCCTCTCGTTGCTGTGCCATCACCATGATCTTGCGTGTGCGTAGGAATTTTTTTGAAATTACTACGTTCCCCAACATGAAATGCGATAGTTGCCAATATTTTGCTGGAATGTTGATTCATTTCCGTTTTAGCGAGAATTTTGGCACTATGCATTCTTTTTGGTCCTATTTTCAGGGAAGGTCATGCCAAATTTTTTCTTGGTTCTAAAATATCGTTTTGCTCTACCCCGCAGGCGACCATGGTCCACACGATGACCGAAGGCATCGTGAATATGTTTTTGAGCTCCGGGAAGGCCGAGATGCTTCAAAAGAACGAGACGGAGATAAGATGTCCGTGTCGAAGATGCAAGCTGAAGAGCCTTATTGCGGACCCAGATTCCGGGCAGGTGCGGGACCACCTGCTCTTGCGTGGTTTCATGGATGGCTATCGGTGGCAAGGTGATGAAGATGACTATGAAGTCATCCATGGGGGCCGGGCAAGAAATGAGGAAGGCCAACAAGACAAGTACCACCGCGGCGAGGGCGGGCGAGAAGATGAAGAATCCTCAGGACATGATCACGGCGGTGATGCTGTACACAGTCATCATGTAGAAGATGTCGTACATGATGATGAGGAAGATCGAGACGAAGGGCATGATCATGAAGATGAAGATGCCGGAGCGCATTTACGATGGAGGCTGGGTGTAGGACCCTCATATTCAAGAGCTGCTTCTCAAGCGCACGGATAACGCAAGAGTTGCCGCCGAGAGAAAGCCAAGCTGGATCAATCAGAGATAGACGCGGTTACTCCATTGTATGAAGGATGCAGCCCGAGGATACCCGCCAAAGTAACGCCATGGCTCGAGATGAAGGTAAAACACAAAATGACCGACGATGCTTCGACGAGAACATGTCATTCTGGCACGAACGTCTTCCCAAGGGGAACTAGTGCCCGACCAGTTTCGAGGAGGCGAAGAAAATCGTGTGTCCACTAGATTTACCGCACGTGAAATACCATGTGTGCATGAACAATTGCATCATTTATCGGGACGAGCACGCGGAGTCTACCATATGTCCGGTGTGCGGCGTCACTCGATACAAGAAGAGGAAGAAAGCTCCTCGAAAATCGGTGTGGTACTTTCCGATCACCTCGCTGCAGCGGTATTTCACGGACCCTAAGGTAGCAAAGCTCCTGTGTTGACACGCGGATAGGGAGGAGAAGAAGGGAAGATGACGGAAATGATCCGGAGATAAATAAAAAGACAAGGTGCCGAGTCACCCTAAGGATGCGAGCGATGGCAAGCGTTGAACTTCAATACCTGAATTTGGGAAGGATCCAAGGAACATCATGCTGGGCGCGAGCATCGATGGAGTCAATCCGCTTGGCAGCCGAGAAGCACCATAGCACCTGGCCTATGTTTGTGTGGATGTACAACCTTCCCCGGTTGTGCATGAAGAGGAAGTACATTCACATGAGTATGCTAATTGAAGGGCCAAAACAACCAGGAACGACATCAATCAGATCTGGGGCTCTTTGAAGGAGGAGCTAGACACGTTAGGAAAACGCCACCAATACGTGGGGCCGCAGAAAGAATATTTCCCTATGAGAGCCGCACTACTCACGACGGTGCACGACTATCTCGGTTACGGATGTCTCGCGGGGCAGGTAGTCCACGGATTTTCTGGATGCGTAAGGTGCATGGATGACACAATGTATCGCCAGCTAGATAGAGATCCCGGGTCTTCGAAAGCCGTGTTCATGGGACATCGAAGGTGGCTTCGCGACGATGGCCCGTGGAGGAAACGCAAGGATCTGTTCGATGGTGAAACCGAACCCCGAAAACGCCCGTGTACAAGGAGCGGCGAGGAAATAGAGGAGCTGTTGAAAAATTGGAAAGACTACCCACTGCGGGGAAAGAAGCAAAAGGCGCCAGAGCCGGGAAAGAAGCGAAAGGCGCCAGAGCCGCTGCTGAAGGTATGGAAAACGAGGTCTGTTTTCTGGGACTTGCCGTACTGGAAGATCCACCGTGTGCCTCACAACCTTGATGTCATGCATATCACGAAGAACATGTGCGAGAGTCTGCTTGGTACCCTGCTCAACATGCCAGAGAGGACCAAAGATGGGCCGAAAGCAAGGGCGGACTTGAAATCAATGGGCATCGGCAGAGCTTCACGCTAATGATGATGATGATGATGATGAGGCAAAGCAGACACGTAAAGTCGCTGCAAAGGCAAAAGGCCAAGAAGACCGAAATGACTACCCTCCCGTGCTTCACTCTAAGTCGAGGAGATCGAGCAGTTTTTCACCGCCTCCTAGGAGTAAAACTTCCTTACGATTACGCGGGGTAGATAAGCAGATACCTAGACCCAGCGAAGCAGAAGTTCAACGGGATGAAGTCTTACGACTTTCACGTGCTGATGACACATATACTTCCAGTTGCAATCCATGGGATCATGGACGCGCACGTCCGTGAAACGCTATTTGGCCTATGCAACTTTTTCGACGTCATCTCTCGGAAGTCGATTGGCGTGAGGCAACTCAGAAGGCTACAGGAAGAGATCGTGGTGATACTATGCGAGCTTGAGATGTACTTCCGCCCGCATTCTTCGACGTTATGGTGCATCTGCTGGTCCATATCATGGAGGATATCATCCAACTCGGGCGACGCTCTCGCACAACATGATGCTGTTCAAAGGATGAATGGTGTCATCAAAGGATACGCTCGCAACATGTCACGCCCGAGAGGAAGTATAGCCATGGGCTTTCGACCAAGAGTGCATCTCCCATCGCATTTAATTATCTAGGCATCGAGAACCCGCTGGTCTGCCCGTCAATAGGCACCTCGGCAGGCTCGCCGGATGGGGTCACCGTGAGGGTCGCCAAAATGCATGTCGACTTCGAGGGTCGACTCGCCGACTTTGAAAGAGCAAACCTAGTCGCTACAACACATAGACGTGGTCGATCCTTGGGTGGTAGAGCACAAAACCTTTATTGAGAAGACGACAATGACCGAGGCCAACAGAGGACGGACGGAGATATAATCAAAGAGCACAACTCATGTTTCAAGCGTTGGTTCAAGCGAAGCTTCGCATTGCACCCTTTACATGAGGATTCTTTCGCGGAAGAACAAATCATATTTGCCTTGTCACGGCGCGAGCACAACCTCGATGACCTATGAGGCGCATTTATATCAACGGCTACACATTCTACACCAAGAACAAGGACATGAAGAGCGATGGTTATCGTAACTGTGGTAACGATGGAACCCTACACCGTAACGACAAGGACAGATACTACGGAAGGATCGAGGAGATCTGGGAGCTGAGCTACTGGAGAGAAGGTCCCGATGTTCCGTGTCGATGGGCCAAGAGCGCCCTAAAAGAAGACCGGTATTTCACCACCATGGTTATACCCGGCCAAATCCAAGATCATGGGCAAAATGTCACCACGAAAAATGAGCCATGGGTACTGGCTTCCCAAGTGGACCAATGCTTCTTCATTACCGACCCGTCAAAGCCCACCATCTTGTTGTGAGGAGAGGCAAAAGCGGATCATCGGAATGGATGGAGTAGCCAATGAGCAAGACTTGACAAGCACGGGCGACCAAGATCGAACATGACGACGACGATGAAGTCGCAGCACACACCATAAGAAGAAGCAGGACCACCCTACCTAAAGGACGTCCGTTCCACAGAAGAACTCCATTTGCGAAAAAGAAGGGCAAGAAGATTGTGAACAGATAGCTAGCTAAGATCGATTGTATTTAATCGTAGTCTTCATTTCTCGATTGTATTTCGACATTTTGAAATGATATTTCTTCTGTTCTAGTCCTCATGAATATTGAATTATGTTTATTATGGTATTGAATTTCTAACTCACAAAAAGTATTGAATTTGTTAATATTTTGTGAACTCATTAATATTTTTAAATTTTTATGATATTTTTTCAAATATTTTCAAATAACAAATTTGATGATATTTTTTAATATTCATAAATAATTTCAAATAAGAAATTTGATGATATTTTTTCGCATTCATAAATGTTTTCAAATTTGATTTGTCATTTTCTAAAAAATATTAGATGAAACTAAATATTTTTTCACGACCCCCTTTTGCGTCAACGAATGTAAATGCTCCTCCTCCTCCTCTACTCATCTCCTGTATATAGTGTAATAATTTTTATCAATAAAAAATAAAAAATAAAAAGTTACTAATGACGCACCAGGACAGGGTGCGCCATTGTTATCAATAAAAAAATTACTTATGGCGCACCCCTCGGTGGTGCGCCATTGCTATGGATGTACTTATGGCGCACCCCTGGGTGGTGCGCCATTGCTAAGCCTCCCCCACACTAAAATCCCCAATCTCTCACATTTCTCTCTAATCCCTCCCCTGCCTCATCTCACCCGCGCCTGACCACCACCGACCACCACTTCCCGTGTGCTTGCCGTCCCCGGCCACACCCGACCACCACCGCCCCCAACGCCCCCTCCTCGAGCCGAGCGCCACATCCCTCACTGTCCCCCTCCGCCACAAGACGCCTCCTGCCCCCCCCCTGCCCCGCCAGATCAACCTCCTCCCGAAGCGATAGCTAGGGTTCCTAGCCACCGCCACTGCTGCCGGCCCGCCATCGCGGCGCGCCCAGCCGGCCAAACCCTCCACTGCCCCGCCTCCGATAAAGGACCCCAGCAGCGGTTATAGAGTGGCAGAGCCTATATGGGACAAGGAGGACGCGGAGCGTGCCGAGCAAGGCCTACCGCCCCGCTTCGAGAAATACAGCGGTGACAAGCAGACCAGGAACTATGTCAGGGCCCGGTACAAGGAGGACCCGATAACAAAGGAGCTTACCACGGATCCGAAGACCAGGGCGCTTGAGCTTGTTATGGTAAGGAATACACCCCCGCGTAAGTAGCTCCATATGGTTGCACTCTAATTAATCCCCAATATTTCTAAATGGTTCACATTCCTTTCGCAGGACACTGAAAGCAGTAGCGCGAGGTCGTCTCAGAGCTCCCCTTTCGACACCCCTTTAAATAGGGCGTTGAACATAATGAAAAGCAAGGATAAGCTCACTAAGCCGACGTCAGCTGGTCATGTGGCCGGCAAAGGCTTGTCCACAAAATGGGGGTCATACTATACCGCTGGTGTGCGGAAGGAGAAAAAGGCCAGCTCGGAAAGCCAGACGCGCGAGGTTGAAGCACTCAAGGCACAAGTGGCGCGGATTCCTAAGCTTGTCCAAGAGCAAGTGGAACAACAACTGGGAATGAAGCTCAACGCCATGGTGCCTACGTTGATTCATGGGCTGACGACGTGGATTGCGGGCGGCCAACAGGGCCTCCCGGTTCCCGCTTCACGGCCAAGAATCGCTGCAACGCAGCAGCGCCATTGGTGTCTCCGGCAGCGCCATTGGTGTCTCCGGCGGCGGCGCCATTGGTGTCTCCGGCGGAGGCGGTATTCGTGTCTCCGGCGCCGGCACGGGCATTGGAGCTTAATGCACCCGGGTGTACGCCGGCCGCACTCGCCAAAGAAGCGCCCCCTCCGTCGATTACCGCCCGCCATTGGCGGTGCCTCGACATTAGCCGAGCTCGACGACATCACGGTAACTAAGCCTCTCGGCCGATGACTTCATCTCCTTGCCTTTGACTGGGCATCCCTGACGCCCTGTACATGTTTTCGCAGGGCACCGCCGACGTTCCTTGCACTCTTCTGCACTTCGTGGGCGCCGAGTTGGTCGATGTAGCCAAGGGCAGAATCGTTCAACCGGGCAACCCCATGTTCCACGGTAATCCGATGCCACCCACAGTGTATAGGGTTGAAGTGGTTCGGGTGCTGCCAGGCTGCGACGAGCTGTTACCTCCGATTCGACCCGCTGGGGCCGACGAAGAAGATGAGATGACCCTCAACGCCTGCGTAAACTGGCCCCTGCTTTGGTCGAAGAGCCAGATTCGTTTGGGGGCGGGGGACACCACCCCACAGACAAGACCTCCAGTCGTGCCGGCGCCAAGCCATGGCAAGAACGCCGCAATGCTACCGGACCTGCCGGACATCCCTATGGCACAGGATCCGGACAACCCTATGGCACAGGATCCGGACGACGACAACAACGACGACGGTACATTTACCAAAGTCGATAAGTACTTTGCCGAACATGGGTACGCTGACGAGTTCTGCGAGCCTCTTTCTCAAGAACCCAACCAAGACGACCGCAATCTAGCTGGTACACCGGAGAAATCCAATTGCAACAGCGCCGTCGGCGTTCGATTCTCGGAGACGCCCAGCCTCCGCCTTCACCGAGCCTCAGATAGCTGAGGTGCGGAATATTATCAGCCCCAACACGCTCAAGAAGGCGGTCTGTGAGCAGAACTCGGTCCCATTACAGGAGATCAAGAAGAAGGGACGGAAACGAAAGACTAACAAGGGCGTCGGTCCGAGCCAGCCGGCACCGAGTTCGATCTGTGCTCAGGACGGGCCACCTTCACCTAAGGATATCTCGAGGAGGGTGCATGTGGTGGGTAGGGCGATGCTACCGCCAAATATGCTGAATGCTGCAACCGGTGCTATACGGAGTCTGCACGACAGTGTTCTTTCTTTGGAGAAGCGGCGTCTTAGAGAGAAGGATATGGCATACCCGGTTTTCGTGGCCAAGGTGCCAGAGGGCAAGGGCTTTGTGGATGGCGACATCGGGGGTACGATCGTCCTGCGTTTTGATGACATCTTTGCTATGTTTAACCTTCATCCGCTGCACTACACCTTCGCTCGATTGTTTTACTGAGTATGGAGATGCGGATCATTAGAGACAAGACCCGGACATCGTGATAGTCGACCCCTTCTACATGCGTGCCAAGCACTTGAGCAGCGCTGGGACCGCCAAGTTGCGAGTTCACACCTCGAAGCGTCATTCGCAAACCCGGATAAGGATAACTTCCTTGTGGCTTACTTTCCGAGTAAGTCATCCCTTAACCGCCCGTAACATATGATTTCTTAGATTTCGATCGTTCTTTTTTCTAACATTCCGTGTTACGTGCGGTGACACATTGCACACTCATCCTCTTAAGCCGAAATATTCCATGGCCACGATTTCGACCGAACCGTAACTCCAAGATAGACTACACAAATGTCAAGAAAGTTCTTGATGATGTTCTCCCGCCTCGCCAAATCTGGAGGCATCTTCACCTGTTCGCTTCGTATCACGGCAGCACATGTTCTCACACAATACGAAGTTCTGCTGCGTCAAGCAGCCGCCTGGCGGTCAGAAGGATGCCTACTACTCCCTCCATCACATGCGGGCGATCGTAAGGGACCATCATCAACTTCTGCTACCAGATAATCTCAAAGGTTGGGCCGCGAACTTGTCGGCAATCCAGGACGCGGACCTCAGACAAGAATTCTTTCGCATCCAGTCGGAGTTTGCGGACATCATCCATCAAGATGTCCTTCATACCTCGGGGCAGTTCTTCCTCAGATACCAACCGTCCAACAATGAGATAGATGGAATGCTACAAATGCAGGGTGACAACGACCGCGATTTCATGACCATCACAACAGACGGCAGCTTCATCCACGCTCCCGTCCGATGAGTCGAGTCGAAAGTAGTGATGTGTAGTTCTGAAACATTGATTGGCTCATGTTGTAATTAAACTTTAATGAATTCGTATGTCTCTTTGGTTTGGGCAGTCGTTCAACTTAGATGTTATCGATGCTATTTATTAGTAGGACCATGAATCGTGTTATTAATGTCTTGCTTTTCTCTTCCGATCCTTTTGTTGCATACTTACATATTGCTTATGTATTGTCTGTTGTTTGGCTTGTGCATAGAGATGCCGTCGTATGTCGTGTACAAGGGTAAGGTTCCTGAGTCTCTGACGATTGGGAGGAGTGTCGGAGACAGGTTCACCGTTTTAGCGGTAACAGTTACAAAGGGTACACCACTAGGGCGGAGGCCGAATCTAGATACGCCCGCTATCTAGCGGGAGAGAGGAAGGAGCGTTGGAGGAACCGGATGAAGATCAGTTTGATCGCGATGATGCTCATCGTGATGACCACAACTCTCTTCTATGTGATGGTAGTTTAGATGATCGATATCGACTTGTAATGTGAAGACAAACTCGATACTCGCGGTCTTGAGACTTGTAATGTTTTATCTTTGTTCGGTCTTTTGAATTCGGAGACTAATATGATGAATTGTATTCGGAGACTAATCTTCTATTGTATTCGATGAATTTGATGTTGCTGTGTGCTGCTGTCTATATTCTGTCCAATAATATATTTTGTAACCTGTGCAAAAATAAAAAAAAGTAAAAAACAAATATTCATACTAATGGCGCATCACCACCAGGTGCGCCATTAGTATGCCAAAGGATACTAATGGCGCATCAACACAACATGCGCCATTAGTATGACAAAGCACATGCGTAGGTATGGCCCCCCGGGAGGCACAATAATGGCGCATGGTGTTACATACTAATGGCGCACTGCTTGGTTCGCCATTAGTATACCAGATACTAATGGCGCACCAGTGGTGCGCCATTAGTAAAAAATACTAGTGGCGTGCTACTAATGGCGCATTGGTAATGCGCCATTAGTAGGAAAAACCAGTGCGCCATTAGTAGGCCTTTTCCTAGTAGTGACATGTTTCTATGACTATGAGATTATGCAACTCCCGAATGCCGGAGGAACACTTTGTGTGCTACCAAATGTCACAACGTAACTGGGTGATTATAAAGGTGCTCTACAGGTGTCTCCGATGGTGTTTGTTGAGTTGGCATAGATCGAGATTAGGATTTGTCACTTAGATTATCGGAGAGGTATCTCTGGGCCCTCTCGGTAATGCACATCACTATAAGCCTTGCAAGCAATGTGACTAATGAGTTAGTTGTGGGATGATGCATTACGGAACGAGTAAAGAGACTTGCCGGTAACGAGATTGAACTAGGTATTGAGATACCGACGATCGAATCTCGGGCAAGTAACATACCAATGACAAAGGGAACAACGTATGTTGTTATGCGGTTTGAACGATAAAGATCTTCATAGAATATGTGGGAGCCAATATGAGCATCCAGGTTCCGCTATTGATTATTGACCGAAGACATGTCTCGGTCATGTCTACATAGTTCTCGAACCCGTAGGGTCCGCACGCTTAACGTTTGGTGACGATCGATATTATGAGTTTATGTGTTTTGATGTACCGAAGGTAGTTCGGAGTCCCGGATATGCTCACGGACATGACGAGGAGTCTCAAAATGGTTGAGACATAAATATCGATATATTGGACGGCTATATTCGGACACAGGTAGTGTTTCGGGTCATTTCGGAGAAAACCGGAGTGCCGGAGGGTTTATGGGAACCCCCCGGGAAGTATATGGGCCTTATTGGGCCATAGTGGGAGAGAGGAGAAGAGAGCCTAGGAGGGGCGCGACCCCCCAAAGCCAAATCCGAATTGGGTGGGGGGTCGTCCCCCTTTTCCTTTCCCCTCTATCCCCCTTCCTTCCTCTCCTAATCCAACTAGGGAAGGGGGAAATCCTACTCCCGGTAGGAGTAGGACTCCCCTTGGGGCGCGCCATAGAGGGCCCGCCCTCTCCCTCCTCCACTCTTGTATATACGGGGGAGGGGGCACCCCATAGACACATAAGTTCATCATTGATCTCTTAGCCGTGTGCGGTGCCCCCCTCCACCATAATCCACCTCGGTCAAATCATTGCAGTGCTTAGGCGAAGCCCTGCACCGGTAGCTTCATCATCACCGTCATCACGTTGTCGTGTTGACGAAGCTATCCCTCGACACTCAGCTGAATCGAGAGTTCGTGGGACGTCACCGAGCCGAACGTGTGTAGATCACGGAGGTGCCGTACTTTCGGTACTAGGATCGGTCAGATCGTGAAGACATACGACTACATCAACCACGTTGTCATAACGCTTCCGCTTACGGTCTACGAGGGTACATGGACTACACTCTCCCCTCTCGTTGCTATGCATCACCATGATCTTGCGTGTGCGTAGGAATTTTTTTGAAATTACTACGTTCCCCAACAGTGGTATCAGAGCCAGGTTTATTCGTAGATGTTATACGCACGAGTAGAACACAAGTGAGTTGTGGGCGATAATAGTCATACTGCTTACCAGCATGTCATACTTTGGTTTGGCGGTATTGTTGGATGAAGCGGCCCGAACTGACATTACGTGTACGCTTACGTGAGACTGGTTCTACCAACGTGCTTCCCACACAGGTGGCTGACGGGTGTGAGTATCTCCAACTTTAGTTGAATCGAGTGTGGCTACGCCCGATCCTTGTTGAAGGTTAAAACAACACATACTTGACGAAAAATCGTTGTGGTTTTGATGTGTAGGTAAGAATGGTTCTTGCTCAGCCCGTAGCAGCCACGTAAAACTTGCAACGACAAAGTAGAGGACGTCTAACTTGTTTTTGCAGGGCATGTTGTGATGTGATATGGTCAAGACATGATGCTAAATTTTATTGTATGAGATGATCATGTTTTGTAACGGAGTTATCGGCAACTGGCAGGAGCCATATGGTTGTCGCTTTATTGTATGCAATGCAATCGCCCTGTAATTGTTTTTACTTTATCACTAAGCGGTAGCGATAGTCGTAGAAACAATAGTTGGCGAGACGACAACGATGCTACGATGGAGTTCAAGGTGTCGCGCCGGTGACGATGTTGATCTGATGGTGCTTTGGAGATGGAGATCAAAGGCATAAGATGATGATGACCATATCATATCACCTATATTGATTGCATGTGAAGTTTATATTTTATGCATCTTATTTTGCTTTGATTGACGGTAGCATTATAAGATGATCTCTCACTAAATTTCAAGGTACGAGTGTTCTCCCTGAGTATGCACCGTTGCGAAAGTTTGTCATGCCGAGACACCACGTGATGATCGGGTGTGATAAGCTCTATGTTCACATACAATGGGTGCAAGCTAGTTTTGCACACGCAGAATACTCGGGTTAAACTTGACGAGCCTAGCAAATGCAGATATGGCCTCGGAACACTGAGACCAAAAGGTCGAGCATGAATCGTATAGTAGATATGATCAACATAGTGATGTTCACCATTGAAAACTACTCCATATCATGTAATGATCGGACATGGTTTAGTTGATTTGGATCACGTGATCACTTAAATGATTAGAGGGATGTCTATCTAAGTGGGGGTTCTTAAGTAATATGATTAACTGAACTTTAATTTATCATGAACTTATTACATAATAGTATTTTGCATGTCTATGTTGTAGATCAATGGCCCCTGCTACTGTTCCTTTGAATTTTAATGCGTTCCTTGAGAAAGCTAAGTTGAAAGATGATGGTGGAAATTACACGGGCTGGGTTCGTAACATGAGGATTATCCTCATTGCTGCACAGAAGAATTACGTCCTGGAAGCACCGCTAGGTGCAACACCCGCTGCAGGAGCAATGCCGGACATTGTGAATGTCTGGCAGAGCAAAGCTGATGACTACTTGATAGTTCAGTGTGCCATGCTTTACGGCTTAGAACCGGGACTTCAACGATGTTTTGAACGTCATGGAGCATATGAGATGTTCCAGGAGTTGAAGTTAATATTTCAAGCAAATGCCCGGATTGAGAGATATGAAGTCTCCAATAAGTTCTATAGCTGAATGATGGAGGAGAATAGTTCTGTCAATGAACATATACTCAAAATGTCTGGGTATAATAATCACTTGATTCAACTGGGAGTTAATCTTCCTGATGATAGTGTCATTAACAGAATTCTTCAATTGTTGCCACCAAGCTACAAGAGCTTTGTGATGAACTATAATATGCAAGGGATGAACAAGACAATTCCCAAGCTCTTCGCGATGCTAAAGCCAGCGGAGGTAGAAATCAGGAAGGAGCATCAAGTGTTGATGGTCAACAAGACCACCCGTTTAAAGAAGAAGGGTAAAGGGAAGAAGGGGAACTTCAAGAAGAACGACAAGCAAGTTGCTGCTCAAGTGAAGAAGCCCAAGTCTGGACCTAAGCCTGAGACTGAGTGCTTCTACTGCAAAGGGACTGGTCACTGGAAGGGGAACTGCCCCAATATTTGGCGGATAAGAAGGATGACAAGGTGAACAAAGGTATATGTGATATACATGTTATTGATGTGTACCGTACTAATGCTCGCAGTAGCACCTGGGTATTTGATACTGGTTTTGTTGCTAATATTTGCAACTCGAAACAGGGACTACGGATTAAGCGAAGATTGGCTAAGGACGAGGTGACGATGCGCGTCGGAAATGGTTCCAAAGTGGATGTGATCGCCGTCGGCACGCTACCTCTACATCTACCTTCGGATTAGTTTTAGACCTGAATAATTGTTATTTGGTGCCAACGTTGAGCACGAACATTATATCTGGATCTTGTTTGATGCAAGACGGTTATTCATTTAAATATGAGAATAATGGCTTTTCTATTTATATGAGTAATATCTTTTATGGTCATGCACCCTTGAAGAGTGGTCTATTTTGTTGAATCTCGATAATAGTGATACACATATTCATAATATTGAAGCCAAAAGATGCAGAGTTGATAATGATAGTGCAACTTATTTGTGGCACTGCCGTTTGGGTCATATTTGTGTAAAGCGCATGAAGAAACTCCATTCTGATGGACTTTTGGAATCACTTGATTATGAATCACTTGGTACTTGTGAACCATGCCTCATGGGCAAGATGACTAAAACTCCATTCTCCGGAACAATGGAGCGAGCAACAGATTTGTTGGAGATCATACATACTGATATATGTGGTCCAATGAATACTGAGGCTCGCGGTGGGTATCGTTATTTTATCACCTTCGCAGATGATTTGAGCAGATATGGGTATATCTACTTGATGAAACATAAGTCTGAAACATTTGAAAAGTTCAAAGAATTTCAGATGAAGTGGAAAATCATCGTAACAAGAAAATAAAGTTTCTACGATCTGATCGTGGAGGAGAATATTTGAGTTACGAGTTTGGTCTTCATTTGAAACAATGCGGAATAGTTTCGCAACTCACGCCACCCGGAACACCACAACGTAACGGTGTGTCTAAACATCGTAACCGCACTATTAGATATGGTGTGATCTATGATGTCTCTTACTGATTTACCGCTATCGTTATGGGGTTATGCTTTAGAGACGGCTACATTCACGTTAAATAGGGCACCATCTAAATCCGTTGAGACGACGCCTTATGAACTGTTGTTTGGCAAGAAACCAAAGTTGTCGTTTCTTAAAGTTTGGGGCTCTGATGCTTATGTGAAAAAGCTTCAACCTGATAAGCTCGAAACCAAATCAGAGAAATGTGTCTTCATAGGATACCCAAAGGAAATTGTTGGGTACACCTTCTATCACAGATCCGAAGGCAAGACATTCGTTGCTAAGAATGGATCCTTTCTAGAGAAGGAGTTTCTCTCGAAAGAAGTGAGTGGGAGGAAAGTAGAACTTGATGAGGTAACTGTACCTGCTCCCTTATTGGAAAGTAGTTCACCACAGAAATCAGTTCCTGTGATCCCTACACCAATTAGTGAGGAAGCTAATGATAACAATCATGAAACTTCAGATCAAGTTGCTACCGAACCTCGTAGGTCAACCAGAGTAAGATCCGCACCAGAGTGGTATTCCTATTCTGGAGGACATGTTACTTGACCATGACAAACCTACAAACTATGAGGAAGCGATGATGAGCCCAGATTTTGCGAAATGGCTTGAGGCCATGAAATCTGAGATGGGGTCCATGTATGAGAACAAAGTGTGGACTTTGCTTGACTGCCCGATGATCGGCAAGCCATCGAGAATAAATTGATCTTCAAGAAGAAGACTGACGCTGACGGTAATGTTACTGTCCACAAAGCGTGACTTGTTGCGAAAGGTTTTCGACAAGTTCAAGGAGTTGACTACGATGATACTTTCTCTCCCGTAGCGATGCTCAAGTCTGTCAGAATCATGTTAGCAATTGCTGCATTTTATGATTATGAAATTTGGCAGATGGATGTAAAGACTGCATTCCTGAATGGATTTCTAGAAGAAAAGTTGTATATGATACATCCTGAAGATTTTATCGATCCAAAGGGTGCTAACAAAGTGTGCAAGCTCCAGCGATCCATTTATGGACTGGTGCAAGCCTCTTGGAGTTGGAATAAACGTTTTGATAGTGTGATCAAAGCATATGATTTTATACAGACTTTTGGAGAAGCTTGTATTTACAAGAAAGTGAGTGGGAACTCTGTAGCATTTCTAATATTATATGTGGATGACATATTGTTGATTGGAAATGATATAGAGTTTCTGGATAGCATAAAAGGATACTTGAACAAGAGTTTTTCAACGAAAGACCTCGGTGAAGCTGCTTATATATTGGGCATCAAGATCTATAGAGATAGATCAAGACGCTTAATTGGACTTTCACAGAGCACATACCTTGATAAACTTTTTGAAGAAGTTCAAAATGGATCAAGCAAAGAAAGGGTTCTTGCCTGTGTTACAAGGTGTGAAGTTTAGTCAGACTCAATGCCCGACCACTTCAGAAGATAGAGAGAAAATGAAAGTTGTTCCCTATGCTTAAGCCATAGGCTCTATCATGTATGCAATGCTGTTACCAGACCTGATGTGTTCCTTGCTATTAGTTTAGTAGGGAGGTACCAAAGTAATCCAGGAGTGGATCACTGGACAGCGGTCAAGAACATCCTAAAATACCTGAAAAGGACTAAGGATATGTTTCTCATTTGTGGAGGTGACAAAGAGCTCGTCTTAAATGGTTACGTCGATGCAAGGTTTGGCACTGATCCGGATGACTCTAAGTCACAAACCAGATACGTATTTTTGAATGGTGGAGCTGTAAGTTGGTGTAGTTCTAATAAAAGCGTCATGGCGGGATCTACGTGTGAAGCGGAGTACATAGCTGCTTCGGAAGCAGTAAATGAAGGAGTCTATATGAAGGAGTTCATATCCGATATAGGTGTCATACCTAGTGCATCAGGTCCAATGAAAATCTTTTGTGACAATACTGGTGCAATTGCCTTGGCAAAGGAATCCAGATTTCACAAGAGAACCAAGCACATCAAGAGAAGCTTCAATTCCATCCGCGATCAAGTCAAGGAGGGAGACATAGAGATTTGCAAGATACATACGGATCTGAATGTTGCAGACCCGTTGACTAAGCCTCTCTCACAAGCAAAACATGACCAGCACCAAGACTCCATGCGTGTTAGAATCATTACTATGTAATCTAGATTATTGACTCTAGTGCAAGTGGGAGACTGAAGGAAATATGCCCTAGAGGCAATAATAAAGTTGTTGATTATATTTCCTTATATCATGATATTCATGCTAGAATTGTATTAACCGGAAACTTAGTACATGTGTGAATACATAGACAAACAGAGTGTCACTAGTATGCCTCTACTTGACTAGCTCGTTAATCAAAGATGGTTAAGTTTCCTAGCCATAGACATGAGTTGTCGTTTGATGAACGGGATCACATCATTAGAGAATGATGTGATTGACTTAACCCATTCCGTTAGCTTAGCACTTGATCATTTAGTATGTTGTTATTGCTTTCTTCATGACTTATACATGTTCCTATGACTATGAGATTATGCAACTCCCGAATGCCGGAGGAACACTTTTTGTGCTACCAAACATCACAACGTAACTGGGTGATTATAAAGGTGCTCTAAAGGTGTCTCCGATGGTGTTTGTTGAGTTGGCATAGATCAATATTAGGATTTGTCACTCCGATTGTCGGAGAGGTATCTCTGGGCCCTCTCGGTAATGCACATCACTATAAGCCTTGCAAGCAATGTGACTAATGAGTTAGTTGCGGGATGATGCATTACAGAACGAGTAAAGAGACTTTCCGGTAACAATATTGAACTAGGTATTGAGATACCGATGATCAAATCTCGGGCAAGTAACATACCGATGACAAAGGGAACAACGTATGTTGTTATGCGGTTTGACCGATAAAGATCTTCGTAGAATATGTGGGAGCCAATATGAGCATCTAGGTTCCGCTATTGGTTATTGACCAGAGACATGTCTCGGTCATGTCTACATAGTTCTCGAACCCGTAGGGTTCGCATGCTTAACGTTCGGTGACGATCGGTATTATGAGTTTATGTGTTTTGATGTACCGAAGGTAGTTCGGAGTCTTGGATATGATCACGGACATGATGAGGAGTCTCAAAATGGTTGAGATATAAAGATCGATATATTGGACGGCTATATTTGGACATCGAAAGTGTTCCGGGTGATTTTGGAGAAAACTGGAGTGCCGGAGGGGTTACCGGAACCCCCCGGGAAGTATATGGGCCTTAATGAGCCATAGTGGAAGAGAGGAGAAGAGAGCCTAGGAGGGGGCATGCCCCCCCAAAGCCCAATCCGAATTGGGTGGGTGGTTGGCTCCCCCTTTTCCTTCCCCCTCTCTCCCCCTTCCTTCCTCTCCTAATCCAACTAGGGAAGGGGGCAATCCTACTCCCGGTAGGAGTAGGACACCCCTTGGGGCGCGCCATAGAGGGTCGGCCCTCCCCCTCCTCCACTCCTTTATATACAGGGGAGGGGGCACCCCATAGACAAACAAGTTCATCATTGATCTCTTAGCCGTGTGCGGTGCCCCCCTCCACCATAATCCACCTCGATCATATCGTTGCAGTGCTTAGGCGAAGCCCTGCGCCGGTAGCTTCATCATCGCCGTGATCACGCCTTCATGCTGATGAAGCTCTCCCTCGACACTCAGATGGATCGAGAGTCCGTGGGACGTCACCGAGCCGAACGTGTGCAGATCGCGGAGGTGCCGTACTTTCTGTACTAGGATCGGTCGGATTGTGAAGACGTACAACTACATCAACCGCGTTTTCATAACGCTTCCGCTTATGGTGTACGAGGGTACGTGGACTACACTCTCCCCTCTCGTTGCTATGCATCACCATGATCTTGCGTGTGCGTAGGATTTTTTTGAAATTACTACGTTCCCCAACAATTGCCACTAGCACTAAAGTACTTGTAGCTAGGAATATATAGGAGCTCTCTTTCTCTTATAGCTAGTAGATGGCCTAGGTTGTGCACTTGTTTGGCCAGCTCTTGCTCTTGGGGGCTTAAATGCAGATGCTCTTGCTTGGCAAGTGGCTAGTCCAGATGCTCTTGCTTGGCCAGTGGCTGCTACAGATGCTCTTGCTTGGCCAGTGGCTGGTGTCGGTGTCAAAACCGGCGGATCTCGGGTAGGGGGTCCCGATTTGTGCGTCTTAGGCTGATGGTAACAGGAAGCAAGGGACACAATGTTTACCCAGGTTCGAGCCCTCTCGATGGAGGTAAAACCCTACTTCCTGCTTGATTGATATTGATGAAATGAGTAGTAAAAGAGTAGATCTACCACGAGATCATAGAGGCTAAACCCTAGAAGCTAGGCTATGATGATTATGATTGTGATCGTGATCGGTCTTCTAAGCACCAACCTCTCCGGTTTATGTAGATACCAGAGAGGGCTAGGGTTTACACGGAGTCGGTTACAAGGAAGGAAACATAATATCCGGATCGCCAAGCTTGTCTTCCACGCCAAGGAGAGTCCCATCCGGACACGGGACGGAGTCTTGA
Organism: Aegilops speltoides; assembly: GCA_021437245.1. Classification (NCBI taxonomy): domain Eukaryota; kingdom Viridiplantae; phylum Streptophyta; class Magnoliopsida; order Poales; family Poaceae; genus Aegilops; species Aegilops speltoides. The sequence continues at coordinate 455,354,495 of CM038147.1, read as the reverse complement.
GTCTTGTATCTTCACGCCCCAACAGTCCGGCCAAAGTATATAGTCCGGCTGTTCGGATACCCCCTAATCCAGGACTCCCTTAGTAGCCCCTGAACCAGGCTTCAATGACGATGAGTCCCACGCGCAGTCTTGTCTTCGGCATTGCAAGGCGGGTTCCATCTCCAAATACTCCAAAATACCTGTTGCGACGAATAGTGTTCGGCTTCCCATCAAGGTTGTACTCCTGGGCTTCAGTGCCTCAATAATGACCATCTCCACGTGTGGAGCGAATGCGAGGAGCCGAGACATTTTTGCATTTGCCACCCTCGATCCTTCAGGTTAACTGTCTATTTGAAGAGACGGGGATTATCAGATGCAAACCTCACTTTCACCCCTCAAGCAAGCATCCAACAGAGCGCTCCGGAAAAACCATTCCAACAAGGCCGGTCATCGTAGATCTTCTTCTCGCTCTCCTCGCTCCAAGCCGGGGGACTGGGAAGAGTGTTCAATTCCTCATAGTCGTTTGATAGAGTTAAAAACCCAAGGGTTTCTCCCACCGGCATTCATGGTCCCCGTCCGAGCCGGAATAGCCACCTATAACGGCGGGGAGCAAGCGGAGGGATCTCCTAATCCATCTCCAGAGGAGCGAATATGCCTCATCCCACATCTGCTAAGGGGCGTCGGGTTTCCTATCCACCCATTTATTCGCGGGCTCCTGGAGTTCTACGGCCTCCAGTTGCATAACTTCACCCCTGCCTCCGTGCTACATATAGCAGGATATGTTGCCCTTTGTGAGCTATTTCTAGGCTGCGAGGCTCACCTCGGGTTAGGGAAGAAGCTGTTCTACCTCGTCCCTCGCAACTAGGGAGAATCCCTATGTCAAGTGGGTGGAGCCGAAGTATGGCCTATTGCCGAGACCGGATACCTATCCGGCACTCCCAAGAAGGCACTAGAAAACTGGCCTTCGAAATGGTTTTACGTTGATGACGTTCCCTGATAACCCACAAGTATAGGGGATCGCAATAGTTTTCGAGGGTACAGTATTCAACCCAAATTTGTTGATTCGACACAAGGGGAGCCAAAGAATATTCTCAAGTATTAGCAGCTGAGTTGTCAATTCAACCACACCTGGAAACTTAGTATCTGCAGCAAAGTGTTTAGTAGCAAAGTAATATGATAGTGGTGGTAATGGTAACAAAAGTAAAGACAACAAAGTAATGTTTTTGGTATTTTTTAGTGATTGTAACAGTAGCAACGGAAAAGTAAATAAGCGAGAACCAGTATATGGAAAACTCGTAGGCACCGGATTACCGATGGATAATTATGCCGGATGCGGTTCGTCATGTAACAGTCATAACATAGGGTGACACAGAACTAGCTCCAGTTCATCAATGTAATGTAGGCATGTATTCCGTATATAGTCATACGTGCTTATGGAAAAGAACTTGCATGACATCTTTTGTCCTACCCTCCCATGGCAGCGGGGTCCTATTGGAAACTAAGGGATATTAAGGCCTCCTTTCAATAGAGAACCGGAACAAAGCATTAGCACATAGTGAATACATGAACTCCTCAAACTATGGTCATCACCGGGAGTGGTCCCGATTATTGTCACTTCGGGGTTGCTGGATCATAACACATAGTAGGTGACTATAGACTTGCAAGATAGGATTAAGAACACACATATATTCATGAAAACATAATAGGTTCAGATCTGAAATCATGGCACTCGGGCCCTAGTGACAAGCATTAAGCATAGCAAAGTCATAGCAACATCAATCTCAGAACATAATGGATACTAGGGATCAAACCCTAACAAAACTAACTCGATTACATGATAAATCTCATCCAACCCATCACCGTACAACAAGCCTACAATGTAATTACTCACGCACGGCGGTGAGCATCATGAAATTGGTGATGGAGGATGGTTGATGATGACGACGGCGATGAATCCCCCTCTCCGGAGCCCCGAACAGACTCGAGATCAGCCCTCCCGAGAGAGATTAGGCTTGGCGGCGGCTCCGTATCGTAAAACGCGATTATTTCTTCTCTCTTATTTTTTTCTCCCCGAAAGCCAATATATGGAGTTGGAGTTGGCGTCGGAGGGCCATCAGGGGGCCCACGAGGTAGGGGGCGCGCCCAGGGGGCGCCCCCACCCTCATGAGTAGGGTGTGGGCCCCCTGGTCTTCATCTTTTGCAACGATTTTTCTTTATTTTTTCTAAGGTGTTCCGTGGAGTTTCAGGACATTCCGAGAACTTTTATTTTTTGCACAAAAAACAACACCATGGCAATTCTACTGAAAACAGCGTCAGTCCGGGTTAGTTCCATTCAAATCATACAAGTTAGAGTCCAAAACAAGGGCAAAAGTGTTTGAAAAAGTAGATACGACGGAGACGTATCAACTCCCCCAAGCTTAAACCCTTGCTTGTCCTCAAGCAATTCAGTTGACAAACTGAAAGAGAAAAAGAAAAACTTTTACAAACTCTGTTTGCTCTTGTTGTTGTAAACATGAAAAGCCAGCATTCAAGTTTCAGCAATTATTATGAACTAACCATACTCACAATGACACGTAGGTCTCACAATTACTCATATCAATAGCATAATCAGCTAGCGAGCCATAATAATAAAACTCGGATGACAACACTTTCTCAAAATAATCATAACATGATATAACAGAGTGGTATCTCGCTAGCCCTTTCTGAGACCGCAAAACATAAATGCAGAGAACCTTTAAAGATCAAGGACTGACTAAACATTGTAATTCATGGTAAAAGAGATCCAGTCAAGTCATACCCAATATAAACCAATAATAATGAATGCAAATGACAGTGTGCTCTCCAGCGGGTGCTTTTAATAAGAAGGGTGATGACTCAACATAAAAGTAAATAGATAGGCCCTTCGCAGAGGCAAGCAGGGATTTGTAGAGGTGCCAAAGCTCCGTTTTGAAATAGAGATAAATTATATTTTGAGCGGCATACTTTCATTGTCAACATAACAACTAAAAGACGACGATATCTTCCATGCTAAACAGATTATAGGCGGTTCCCAAACAGAATGGTAAAGTTTATACTCCCCTTCCTCCACAAGCATCAATCCATGGCTTGCTCGAAACAACGAGTGCCTCCAACATTCAACGTGTCCCAAGGGGAGTTTTGTTTGAAGTTATTTTGATTTAGTTTGCACGAAGCATGGGACTGGGCATCCCAGATACCAGCCATTTTCTCGTGAATGAGGAGCGGAGTCCACTCCTCTTGAGAATAACCCGCCTAACACGGAAGATAAGGGCAGCTCTAGTTGACGTATGAGCTATTCGAGCATGGAAAACAGAATGTTTATTTGAAGGTTTAGAGTTTGGCACATACAAATTTACTTGGAACGACAGGTAAATACCGCATATAGGTAGGTATAGTGGACTCATATGGAATAACTTTGGGGTTTAAGGAGTTTGAATGCACAAGCAGATTCCGCTTAGTGCAATTGAAGGCTAGCAAAAGACTGGAAGCGACCAAGCGAGACAGCGACAACGATCGTAAACATGCATTAAAATTAATTTACACGAATACAAGCATGAGTAGGATATAATCCACCATGAACATAAATATCATGAAGGCTATGTTGATTTGATTCAACTACATGCGTGAACATGTGCCAAGTCGAGTCACTCAATTCATTTAAAGGAGGATACCATCCCATCATACCACATCATAATCATTCTAATAGCATGTTGGCACGCAAGGTAAACCATTATAACTCATAGCTAATCAAGCATGGCACAAGCAACTATAATCTCTAAATGTCATTGCAAATATGTTTATTTCATAATAGCTGAATCAAGAACGATGTATCATCATATTTACAAAAACAAGAGAGGTCGAGTTCATACCAGCTTTTCTCTTCCCAATAAGTCCATCATATATCATCATTATTGCCTTTCACTTGCACGACCGAACGGTGTGTATAATAATAAGAGTGCACATGCATTGGACTAAGATGGAATCTGCAAGCATTCAACTCAAGAGAGAAGACAAGTAATAAGGGCTCTAAGTTTAAATAATCAATCATGCATATAAGAGCCACTAAGCATTTTCAATATGGTCTTCTCAACACCCCCCCCCCCCAAAGGAAAAGAAATAAAAACTATTTACACGGGAAAGCTCCCAACAAGTAAAAAAGAAGAACGGGAAATATTTTTGGGTTTTTTCTTTTTAATTCTACTACAAGCATGGAAAGTAAATTAACTAATTTTTTTGGTTTTTCTCAAGGTTTATCAAACACACAAGAAGAAAGCAGGAAAAACAAAATAAACTAGCATGGATATTACAGTGAAAAAGTATGAGCATCGACATCTAGCAATGAGTGTGTGTGAACATGAATGTAATGTCGGTGGGAAATACGTACTCCCTCAAGCTTAGGCTTTTGGCCTAAGTTGGTCTATTGCCAGGGATGGCCTGGCGGATACTCGTAGGTAAAGCTGGGGTCATACTGTGATGCAGCGGCTATCGCCGCCTGAGCTGTAGCGTGGAGTCGAGCGGCCTCTGCTCTCCTCTTGTACTCATCTGCCTCCTCTCTGGTAATAATATATCTTCTTTTTGCCTGTGAATCAAAGGAAGCAGGGGCAGGAAGAGCAATATGGACTACACGACGTCTGTCAAAGATTAGTCAATACTGGAGAGGTGGTGCTGTCCTCTCAACAAACTGGTGGGAAACCATAAATCAAAATCTAAATAAGAAGGGGGTAACTCCATATCACCCTCACGAATGTCTATCTCAAGAAAATTAGCTAAGCGGGTTGCATAAATTCCTCCAAAGAAATCTCCGCTATGTCTATTCTTATACAACCTACGAGCTACAATGGCTCCCATATGATAAGATTGGTCTCCTAACACAGCACTCCTAAGAATGCTGAGATCAGGGACACACATGTGACATGCTTCATCCTTAGCATTTATGCGTCTACCTATGAAGAGATCAAAATAATGTATAGCAGGAAAGTGAATGCTCCCTATAGTGGCTTGTGTTATATCTCTAGATTCCCCCATAGTTATTCTAGCAAGAAAGTCTCTATATTCAGATTTAGGGGGATCCCTGATATTACCCCAAGATGGAAGTTTGCAAGTAGAAGTAAAATCCTGTAAGTCCATGGTATAAGATTTATCATAAAGGTCAAACATGACTGAAGGAGAATTACGCGAAGATGAAAACTCAAACCTCCTCACAAATGAACTTGTGAGATCATGATACTGGGGGCATTTGTCAGCTTCAAAGTCCTCAAGACCGGAGTTACTCAAATATGTGCTAAATTCTTCTTTGATTCCCACTTGATTCATAAAATTTTCCGATGGCCATTCACAAGGCCTCACAGGAGCGTCTCTTGGTGGTTCCCCGTCAGCATCACGTATTGCAAGCCTGGGACCTTGCTTCCTTGAAGGACCACCTTGGAACATCCTCCTAAGCATATTGTTTCCTCTGAAAAATTTCTGAAATTTTTAGTAACTTCAAATAAAAGTGAACCAACTTCAATAAAATTGATAGCAACAACTCCCACAAGTTCCTAGAGCCTATATAAAGCATTGGAACTACTTGGAACCATATAAATTTGACATGCAAGCTCAAGAACATGGTCACCTATGCAGCACAAATTTGCAATGAATAAAGCACTAGAACAAAAACTAATTGGACCAATGGAGGAGTCACATGCCAAGGAACAATCTCCCCAAGCAGTTTTGCGAGAGGTGCTTTGAGCAAGGAGATCGAAAATCACAAAGAACGGGCCGGAACTCGTGCTTGAGTTGGTTTTTCGTGTTTGTGTGAGGCAGAGGAAGAAGATGGGTGCAGGGATAAGTGGAGGAGGGCCATCGTGGGCCCATGAGGCAGGGGGGCGCACCCAGGGGGTAGGGCGCGCCCTCCACCCTCTTGACCAGGTGGCAGCTCCCCATGTAATTTTGCACAGAATTCTCAAATATTCCTAAAAAATCATATTAAATTGGCATGGCATTACGAGGACTTCTATTTTCGGAAATTTTTATATTGCACGGATAAGTCGAAAGCAGACAAAAAATACTATTTTACTTTATTTCTACTAAATAACAGAAAATATAAAAAGGGTACAGAAGGTTGTGCTTCTAGTTTCATCCATCTCGTGATCATCAAAATGAACCCACTAACAAGGTTGATCAAGTCTTGTTAACAAACTCATTCCGAATAATCACGGAACCGGAGAAATTTCGAATAACACTAAGTTACCTCAATGGGGATATGAAAATCCCCAACAATAAGAATATCATACTTTTTCTTGACAGTAGGGAGAGTAAATTCAGAACCTCCAAATATCGATAGAGTTGATACTATAAACTTGAGGTTGTTTCCTCAGAAAATGTACCGTGTGCTCATTGCCATTAACATGAAAAGTGACATTGCCTTTGGTGCAATCAATAACAGCCCCTGCAGTATTAAGGAAAGGTCTTCCAAGAATAATAGACATACTATCATCCTCGGGAATATCAAGAATAACAAAGTCCGTTAAAATAGTAACATTTGCAACCACAACAGGCACATCGTCACAAATACCGACAGGTATAGCAGTTGATTTATCAGCCATTTGCAAAGATATTTCAGTAGGTGTCAACTTATTCAAGTCAAGTCTACAATATAAAGATAGAGGCATAACACCGACACCGGCTCCAAGATCACATAAAGCAGTTTTAACACAATTCTCTTAATGGAGCAAGGTATAGTAGGTACTCCGAGATCTCCAAGTTTCTTTGGTATTCCACCTTTAAAAGTATAATTAGCAAGCATGGTGGAAATTTCAGCTTCAGGTATTTTTCTTTTATTAGTAATGATATCCTTCATATACTTAGCATAAGGATTTGTTTTGAGCACACCAGTTAATCGCACACGCAAAAAGATGGGTCTAATCATTTTAGCAAAGCGCTCGAAATCCTCATCATCCTTTTTCTTGGATGGTTTCGGAGGAAAAGGCATGGGTTTCTGAACCCATGGTTCCCTTTCTTTACCATGTTTCCTAGCAACAAAGTCTCTTTTATCATAATGCTGATTCCTTGATTGTGGGTTATAGAGATCAACAGCAGGTTCAACTTCTACCTAATTATCATTACTGGGTTGAGCATCAACATGAACATTATCATTAACATTATCACTAGGTTCATGTTCATCACCTGATTGTGTTTCAGCATCAAAAATAGAGATATCATTTGGATTCTCAGGTGGTTCAGCAATAGGTTCACTAGAGGTTTGCAAAGTCCTATCATTTTTCTTTTTCTTCTTCTTAGAAGAACTAGGTACATCAATATTATTTCTTTGAGAATCTTGCTCGATTCTCTTAGGGTTGCCTTCAGGATACAAAGGTTTCTGAGTCATTCTACCAGTTCTAGTAGCCACTCTAATAGCATAATCATTTTTCTTACTATTCATTTCATCAAGCGCTTCTTTCTGAGCTTTAAGTACTTCTTCTACTTGAGTGGTAACCATAGAAGCATGTTTGCTAACAAGTTTAAGTTCACCTCTAATATCAGCCATATAATCACCCAAGCGTTTAATCATAAAGGTATTCTATTTTAATTGTCTACCAAAATAAGCATTAAAGTCATCTTGCTTAAACATAAAGTCATCAAACTCATCCAAGCACTGACTAGCAATTTTAGTAGGAGGGACTTCAGCTTTATCATATCTATAGAGAGAATTTACCTTTACTACCTGTGTCGGGATATCGGGAGGTTCTTCATTAAATAAGTAATTGAGATCATATACTTCTTCAACAGGCGGTAAATTAAGACCATGTATTTCTTCAATAGGAGGTAAATTCTTAACATCTTCAGCTTTAATACCTTTTTCTTTCATAGATTTCTTTGCTTCTTGCATATCTTCGGGACTGAGAAGTAGAACACCTCTCTTCTTCGGAGTTGGTTTAGGAATAGGCTCAGTAATTGGCTCAGGAACTGGCCCAGGAGGTAGCTCGGGAGGTGCCCAATTATTTTCATTCGCCAACATATTATTCAATAGAATTTCAGCGTCATCCGGTGTTTTTTCCCTGAAAAGAGAACCAGCACAACTATCCAGGAAATCTCTAGAAGCATCAGTTAGTCCATTATAAAAGATATCAAATATTTCAGGTTTCTTAAGAGGATGATCAGGCAAAGCATTAAGTAACTTGAGAAGCCTCCCCCAAGCTTGTGGGAGACTCTCTTCTTCAATTTGCACAAAATTGTATATTTCCCTCAAAGCCGCTTGTTTCTTATGAGCAGGGAAATATTTAGCAGAGAAGTAGTAAATCATATCCTGGGGACTTTGCACACAACCAGGATCGAGAGAATTAAACCATATCTTAGCATCACCCTTCAATGAGAACGGGGATATTTTGAGTAAATAAAGGTAGCGCGATCTCTCATTATTAGTAAACAGGGAAGCTATATCATTTAACTTAGTAAGATGTGCCACAACAGTTTTAGATTCATAGCCATAAAAAGGATCAGATTCAACCAAAGTATTTATATCTGGATCAACAGAAAAATCATAATAATCCTGATCAGGAACACAGATAGGTGAAGTAGCAAAAGCAGGGTCGGGTCTCATCCTATCTCTAAAAGATTCTTTACTCCATTTAACTAGCAACCTCTTAAGTTCATGTCTATCCTGGAAAGCAAGAATAGCTGCAGAAGATTCAGCATAAAAAAGATAACCCTCAGGAATAGCAGGCATAGGTTCATCATCACTAACATCATCGTGTTTAGGTTCAATAATTTCTCTTTCTCCAGACCTAGCAATTTGCTCATAAAGAAATTCACCAAGTGGCACAGTAGTATCAAGCATAGAAGTAGTTTCATCATCAGTATCATGCATAGCAGAAGTGGCATCATCAATAACATGCGATATATCAGAATTCATAGCAGTAACAGGTTTAGGTGTCGCAAATTTACTCATAACAGAAGGTGAATCTAGTGCAAGGCTAGATGGCAGTCCCTTACCTCCCCTCGTAGTTGAGGGCAAAATAGTAGTTCGATCATCTTTCAAGTTCTTCATAGTGTCCAACAGATATAAATCCCAAGTGACTCAAAGAATAGAGCTATGCTCCCGATAACGGTGCGTAAAAAGGTCTTGATAACCCACAAGTATAGGGGATCGCAATAGTTTTCGAGGGTAGAGTATTCAACCCAAATTTGTTGATTCGACATAAGGGGAGCCAAAGAATATTCTCAAGTATTAGCAGCTGAGTTGTCAATTCAACCACACCGAAACTTAGTATCTGCAGCAAAGTGTTTAGTAGCAAAGTAATATGATAGTGGTGGTAATGGTAACAAAAGTAAAGACAGACAAAAGTAATGTTTTGGTATTTTGTAGTGATTGTAACAAGAGTAACGGAAAAGTAAATAAGCGAGAACCAATATATGGAAAACTCGTAGGCACCGGATTAGCGATGGATAATTATGCGGATGCGGTTCATCATGTAACATCATAACATAGGGTGACACGTAACTAGCTCCAGTTCATCAATGTAATGTAGGCATGTATTCCGTATATAGTCATACGTGCTTATGGAAAAGAACTTGCATGACATCTTTTGTCCTACCCTCCCATGGCAGCGGGTCCTATTGGAAACTAAGGGATATTAAGGCCTCCTTTCAATAGAGAACCGGAACAAAGCATTAGCACATAGTGAATACATGAACTCCTCAAACTATGGTCATCACCGGAGTGGTCCCGATTATTGTCACTTGGGGTTGCTGGATCATAACACATAGTAGGTGACTATAGACTTGCAAGATAGGATTAAGAACACACATATATTCATGAAAACATAATAGGTTTAGATCTGAAATCATGGCACTCGGGCCCTAGTGACAAGCATTAAGCATAGCAAAGTCATAGCAACATCAATCTCAGAACATAATGGATACTAGGGATCAAACCCTAACAAAACTAACTCGATTACATGATAAATCTCATCCAACCCATCACCGTCCAGCAAGCCTACGATGCAATTACTCACGCACGGCGGTGAGCATCATGAAATTGGTGATGGAGGATGGTTGATGATGACGACAACGACGAATCCCCCTCTCCGGAGTCCCGAACGGTCTCCAAATCAGCCCTCCCGAGAGAAATTAGGGCTTGGCGGCGGCTCCGTATCGTAAAACGCGATTATTTCTTCTCTCTTATTTTTTTCCCCGAAAGCCAATATATGGAGTTCGAGTTGGCGTCGGAGGGCCACCAGGGGCCCACGAGGTAGGGGGGCGCGCCCAGGGGGGCGCGCCCCCCACCCTCGTGAGCAGGGTGTGGGCCCCCTGGTCTTCATCTTTTGCAACGATTTTTCTTTATTTTTTCTAAGGTGTTCCGTGGAGTTTCAGGACATTCCGAGAACTTTTATTTTCTGCACATAAAACAACACCATGGCAGTTCTGCTGAAAACAGCGTCAGTCCGGGTTAGTTCCATTCAAATCATACAAGTTAGAATCCAAAACAAGGGCAAAAGTGTTTGGAAAAGTAGATACGACGGAGACGTATCATTCCCCTTCTGGATCCAGTCCGGAAAGGTCTCCCCAAGTTCAGTAACGCCCCGCCGAGGGCATGTCGAAGCTGGCGCCCTCAGGGCCTCCTAGAGGAGGATACTAGGGAAATACTTCCTGATGAGCAGGATAAAGTTACTGGCCAAATCCGGACTGACGATAGTCGAGGTTATGGCAATATGCATAATGCGGGGAGTGCAACCGCTTCAATATCGGGGGAAGCCCATGTGGCACTACAACGGGGAAGATGATGCCACCCGCTATGGCCGTAAGGGTCCGGACTCCGCCACTGTCCTGGCATGGATATTATCCGGCCTGTATAAAGGAGAAGAAGAAGAATTCCTTCACATTAAACCGCGGGATGGGTTTTCTATGTACAACCCCCCAAGTTGGGTAAGTCATTATTCTTTTTCCCGCCTTACTTATTGTGGCGTTCTTCGCTAAGATTATTTGCCTCGATATTTTCAAGCAGGAACTGAGGAGGGCCGTAGAAGGAATCTCCAGCCCTTCCCCGCAGCCAGAGGACCCTGGAAGGACCCTCGATCCAGGACTCAAAGAGGATCCAGATATTACCGTGGAGCTCATCAACGGGATATTTTATCAGGCGAGCTACGATGACGCCTCAGTGTCTATTATTGCCGACTATCCAGGACTGCTACCTACGTCGCATGTAAGCCAAGCCGAAAACTCTATCCTCTAAAGAGGACTCCCTTGTGGTGTCATGCCTTACCCCTGAAGTGTCGTGTTTTTACAGAGACGATAGTCGGAGCGCGAGGCCGAGCCCCTAGGGACCCGTCGGCAACGGGCGTACGGATCGGGCAGGCTCAAGAGGAAGGCGGTTAGGGGCGAAATGCCGCTACAGAGGTAAGGCAAAAACTTGTTCTACGATTATTGTATTTGTAGTGTAACAGCGCCCTTCGTGTCCTGGCAGGAAGAGGAGTAGTCGGACTATATCCGGGGATCCTGCCCATCACGCCTCCACCAGTCGGATTCCAGAACCGGCTTCAAGAGAGGAGATGGACGTGGGGCCAATGCCGCATAGTTCTCTGACAGAGGACGCGGATATGCTCTCTGCCACGAATTTCGAAGTAGAGAGCGCCATGAATCACCGGCGCCGACGGGCCGTACTTCGCAACAACATATTTTCCGAATAGGCATTTAATGCTTTCAATTCGGGAGACGCATACATCTGAGCTGCTCAAGGCGGGCTTGCCCGACCGACGGACCAGTATACCAAAGATATAGGGGTAAGAAAATTTGATAAGCATGTATAGCAGTAGCCCCTGAGACTTGAAACAGTTGGAACAACTATTTTAAGGATCAATTTATGCACAGGTCCTTGTAGATAAGAATGAGCAATTGTCTCGAGAGCTGGAGGAGTGCAAGGCCCAGCTGAGGGCCACGGTTGCCAAGTTAGAGGAATCCCAGAAGGCCTCATCTGGTAACATTTGTCTCAATTGTACAAAGATGCACCAGTTAGTAAGCGGCTGGTATGACAAGTCTAACAGAAAATTCTGCAGACAATCCTGGGGTGAATCCGGAGGGCGTAAGAGATGACGAGTCGCATCTCAAAAGGCAGCTAAAGGCTGGCGAGCGCGTTATTACGCAAGTTAGGCAGGAGAAGAACAATCTTCAAGATTCCAATGTCCGGCTGGACGTGGAATTAAAAGACGTCCGCTCTCAGCTGGCGGACTCCATGAAGGAGAACAGGAGGCTTCGACGCGGCATTTATGGTAAGTGCCTAAACGATCTGTTGTACAGCTCAGCGAGGAAGCATATTGAAAGAACCCTCGTCTGCAGGCGATTTACTGCAAGACCTCTCACAACTGCACGAGCAAGCTCGGCAGGTGATGCAGGGCGTTGCTCAGGCCTTGTGGCCATCAAGCTTCCTGCCGAATGGCATGGGGGAGCTTGTGGATATGCTTAAAGGAGCACGGCAGCACTTCCGATTGTGGAAGATGTCAGCCTGCTGGCAAGGTGCAAGAGAAGCCTGGGCTATGGTGAAGACGTGCTACACCAAGCTGGACCCGAACTATATGGCCGAAGTCGGACCGGCGGGGCCAGATGGGCAAGAAATTCCCGTGAGTCTGGTGTATGACCAGGTAGCGTTAGCCGCAAAGTATTCCCAACAGGATTGTAAGCTAGATAGCATGTTGGATGGTATAGAGGAGGAATATAGTCAGTCAAGTGATGTGTAATTCAATGGACATAAGTAGTCCCTAGCGGATTAAAATCATTTGTCATGGCGGACCTTTTAAGCTTCAGCCCCGGATCCTACAGATCCGGGTGTGTCCAATACCGCCGATTATCTGAGACCGGGTATGCGTGGAAACCAGGCGTAGGGGTCATAAGTGCTTGAACAGACAAGTACCCAACTAGTTATGTTATATTACATGGATAGTAAGAAACATCTTCCAGGGAGAATAGTATTGTTAGGGGTTCCTTTCCCTGGGTACGCATGCGACGATGCACATGTTCGGACTGCGAACCAGGACGCAGGATACAAAACTTCTGGGGATTTACGTTGTAATAAACGAATACATCTTTTGTTCACCGACCAAATATTCCCTTAAGGACGCTAGCTTTCGGCTTCACCCAGTCTGAGGTACACATCCGGCTGAACCGGCAGTAACAATCACAGAGGTGCTCCCCTTATGCCCTAGCCGAATTAACGGGAACGTAGGGCATAAACACAAGAGCCAGGCAACCCAGCTTGGCCACATCTTAAATCATATCGATGCATATAATGGTGAAGAAAAGGCACATATGGAAAAAGAACACATATGTGATGGGCAAAAAGCCATTAAAGTAATTATATTTAACTTTCGTACAGGAAGCCCCTAGGTATTGCTTACACACATAGTGCGGCCGGAGTGATCCGGGCGTCCGTACTGTATTAAATACTTTGTGTGAAGAGGAAAAAGGGTCGAGAAAGGAAAAGGGAGGGAGCATAATTAAAAGGGGAGGGGTTAAGGAGAAGAACACTGAGTCCGGTGCTAGGCGTAGAATCTTCGGAGTCTGACCGCGTTCCATGGATTCGGCTCGAGTCTGTTATCAGATGCATTAAATAAGCGGTATGCTCCTCCAGTGAGAACTCTATCAATGACGAAGGGACCTTCCCACTTAGGTTTGAGCTTGTCCTTCTTCTTCTCCGGTAGGCGTAGAACGAGTTCGCCAATATTATAAGTTTTGGCCCGCACTTCTCTGCTTTGGTACCGTCGAGCCTGCTGCTGATAGAATGCGGAGCGGGCTTTTGCGACATCGCGCTCCTCCTCAAGGGCATCCAAGTTATCCTGTCGATCTAACTCAGCTTCCTTCTCTTCATACATGCGTACGTGAGGCGAATCATGTATTATGTCACAGGGTAGTACTGCTTCCGCGCCGTACACCATAAAAATGGTGTATATCCGGTGGTGCGATTCGGCGTGGTCCGCAGCCCCCAGAGTACGGAGTCGAGCTCTTGGACCCAGTGCGTGTCCGACTCTGTCAAGGATCGCACTAGTCTGGGTTTGATGCCGCTCATGATGAGACCGTTTGCCCGTTCGACCTGACCGTTTGTTTGGGGATGGTAGACGGAAGCGTAATCGAGCTTAATGCCCATTTTGCTGCACCAAGTTTTCACTTCATCGGCTGTGAAATTTGAGCCATTATAGTGATGATGCTGTGGGGGACGCCGTATTGGTGTATGACCCCGGATATGAAGTCTATTACTGGTCCGGATTCGACCATTTTGACTTGTTTGGCTTCTATCCATTTGGTGAACTTGTCCACCATGACCAATAAGTATTTTTTCTTATGGCTTCCCCCCTTAAGAGGTCCGACCATATCCAGCCCCCAGACCGTGAAGGGCCAAGTTATGGAGATTGTTTGGAGAGCGGTAGGGGGCATATGACTCTGATTGGCAAAGAGCTGGCAATCGACGCAGTGTTGGACAAGGTCCTGTGCGTCTGCCCGGGCCGTCGGCCAATAGAAGCCTGTACGGAAGGCCTTGCTTACTAGTGCTCGAGCCGCGGCGTGGTGCCCGCCCAGTCCGGCATGGATTTCAGCCAAGAGCTTCCGCCCTTCCTCTTCGGAGATGCACCTTTGGAGCACTCCGGTCGCACTTTTCTTATAGAGTTCCCCTTCATGGACTTTGTAAGCTTTAGAACGCCGAACAATGCAACGTGCTTCATTTTGGTCTTCGGGGAGCTCCTGCCTATTTAGGTAGGCCAAGAAAGGCTTAGTCCACGGGGCGATTATAGCCATGATTTCGTGGGCCGAAGATGTTATTTCGGTGGTGGTGCCTCTGATTATGTCTAATAGTTCGGAATCTGGGGGTGTATTCGGATCCATGCTAGTATTGTCGGACTCCCCTTCCCATACCACGGATGGCTTGAATAGCCTTTCCAGGAATATGTTAGGTGGGACAGGGTCGCGTTTAGCACTGATGCGGGTCAGGATATCCGCCGCTTGATTGTTTTCTCGAGCCACATGGTGGAATTCGAGCCCCTCGAACCGAGCTGACATTTTGAGGATGGCATTGTGGTAGGCCGCCATTTTCGGATCATTGGCATCAAAGTCTCCATTTATTTGTGATATTGCGAGGATTGAATCCCCGCACACTTCTAGGCGTTGAATGCCCATAGAGACTGCCATCCGAAGACCGTGCAACAGAGCCTCGTATTCGGCTGCATTGTTGGAGTCTGTGTATAATATTTGGAGGACGTACTGGACCGTGTCTCTAGTGGGAGACGTCAGGACTACACCTGCTCCCAATCCGGCCAGCATTTTAGAGTCATCGAAGTGCATGATCCAGTTAGAGTACACGCCGTAATCTTTAGGGAGTTCGGCTTCTGTCCATTCGGCGACAAAGTCAGCTAGTACTTGCGACTTGATGGCCCGCCGTGGTTTGTATGTTATGTCGAACGGGAGGAGCTCAATGGCCCATTTAGCGATCCGGCCCGTAGCGTCGCGGTTATTTATTATGTCGTTGAGTGGTACTTCGGAGGCCACCATAATCAAACACTCTTGAAAGTAGTGTCGTAGCTTCCGGGATGCCATGAAGATCGCGTATGCTATTTTTTGATAGTGTGGGTATCGGGATTTGCATGGGGTGAGGACTGTGGACACGTAATAAACCAGCTTCTGGAGCGGGAATTTGTATCCATCAACCTCTCGTTCGACGATGAGCACTGCGCTCACAACTTGGTGTGTTGCAGCTATGTACAGCAGCATAGGTCCGCCAATATTTGGCACTGTTAGGACTCGATTACTGGCTAATAAGGTCTTTATTTCATCCAGTCCGGCCACGGCTACATCCGTCCACACGAAGTGTTCAGTGCATCGAAGAAGGCGGTAAAGGGGTAATGCATTTTCTCCTAACCTGGAGATAAAGCGGCTTAAAGCAGCCAGGCATCCAGTTAGTTTCTGGATGTGCTTGAGGTCTGTTGGTATAGCCAACTGCGACAGAGCTTGGATTTTTGCCGGATTCTCTTCAATTCCTCTATTGGAAAAAATGAAGCCCAGCAGTTTCTCGGAGGGGACACCGAAAACGCATTTTTCCAGGTTCAGCTTGATGTCGTATGTTCGGAGGTTATCGAATGTAAGCCTTAAGTCATCTATTAGGGTTTCGACGTGTCTTGTTTTTATGACCACGTCGTCCACGTATGCCTCCACTGTTTTGCCGATTTGCTTTTCCAGGCATGTTTGAATCATGCGTTGATAGGTCGCGCTAGCATTTTTAAGCCCGAAAGGCATAGTGTTGAAGCAGAAAGGACCATATGGCGTTATGAAAGCTGTTGCAGCTTGGTCGAACTCTGCCATCTTTATTTGATGGTATCCAGAGTATGCATCGAGGAAACACAGCGAGTCGTGTCCTGCTGTGGCGTCGATGATTTGATCAATGCGAGGGAGGGGAAAGGGATCCTTGGGGCAAGCCTTGTTGAGGTCTTTGAAGTCGACGCATAGGCGCCAGGATTTGTCCTTCTTTGGTACCATTACCAGATTTGCCAGCCAATCCATATGTTTGATATCTCTGATGAATCAGACTTCGAGTAGCTTGGCTAGCTCCTCCCCCATGGCTTGCCGTTTGGGCTCCAAAAAACGCCTTAGAGTCTGCTTGACAGGTTTGTATCCTTTTAGTATATTGAGACTGTGTTCGGCCAATCTGCGTGGGATGCCCGGCATGTCTGATGGGTGCCAGGCGAAAATGTCCCAATTCTCATGTAAGAAGTCTCGCAATGCGGCGTCCATTGTGGGGCTCAATTGTGTCCCGATGGAAGCTGTCTTCGTGGGGTCCGTTGGATGGACTTGGAATTTGACTATCTCATTTGCGGGTTTAAATGAGGTGGACTTGGGTCGCTTGTCGAGTATCACGTCGTCCCTGTCCACGGTGGCATGCAGTGTTGTTAGTTCTTCGGCTGCTAGGGCTTCGGATAATGCTTCCAGGGCTAGTGCTGCGGTTTTGTTTTCAGCACGAAGTGCGACGTCCGGATCACTGGCTAGAGTGATGATTCTATTGGGTCCGGGCATTTTAAGCTTCATGTACCCATAATGGGGTATAGCTTGAAAGCTTGTAAACGTGTCCCGCCCTAAAAGGGCGTGGTATCCGCTGCTGAAAGGAGCCACTTGGAATGTGATTTCTTCGGACCTATAATTCTCCAGGGTGCCGAATACCACATCGAGTGTGATTTTTCCCGCACACCACGCTTCTCGACTAGGGATAATTCCCCTGAAGGTTGTGCCGCTTTGTCAATGCGGCTTTAATCAATTTCCATCTTGTTGAGTGTTTCTTCGTAGATCAAGTTTAATCCGCTTTTGCCGTCCATGAGTACTTTAGTGAGCCGAAAGCCATCCATGATTGGGCTAAGGACCAGAGCGGCTGGTACCCGGACGGTCTGGAATCGAGGTTCGTCACTGGCATTGAAAGTTATGGCAGTGTCGTTCCACGGATTTATTTTTGCCACATGGAAGATTTCAGCAGAGCTTCGATGAGCTCGCTTGTGCCTATTGTTTGAGGTGAAAGTCTCAAAGACTGTTAGTATCGTATTGTGTTCTTTGGCGGGATGTTGTTCTGCTTTATGGCTTACAAGAAGATCTTCGCCACTTTTTGCTACCTGCCGGAGTATCCAACATGCCCTAAGGCTATGGGTTGGTGTTGTGTCCGGCGTACTGTGGAGTTTACATGGCCCATTAAGCCATTCTTCCAATACGGTTTCACGCCCTGGGGTGGGCTTTGGCTTCTTGGGGATTGGATCGTCCAATTTACGAGAGTTCGCCCGTTTAGCTCGGACAAAGGTTTTGGTGAGAGCCGGACTATCCCAAAATTCCGTTTGGGTTTTCCAGGCGCTTTCCATCACACAGTACTTCCGTACTATGGTTGCCAAGTCAGCAAAGTGCACTATGTCACGGCGACTTATGGCATTACGGATTCCTTTGTTCTTACAGTTTTTACAGAAAAGAGAGACTGCGTCCTCCTCACGACAGTCCTCGACCTTGTTTAGCACAAGGAGGAATCTGGCCCAGTAGCGATGTACTGTCTCATGGGGCTCTTGTCTGATATGGGAGAGACGGTTTAAGTACGGGTGGGTGTTCGTGGCTGAATCTGGATTCTGATCTGATCTATCGCCTAGGGGCAGGGGAGCTTCCGAGTTCGACAGCTCGGGATCCGGGGTGCTGCCCAATTTTTCAGGCCTAATACCTGATCCTAAGTCCGGAATCTGGGTCATGTTTTCCCTTGAGCGGGTGTCCGGCTCAGGGAGCTCGGTGATCCGGACATAATTTGTCCTCAAAATAGAGTGGTAATCCATATGTGGTTCCTCCACTACCGCTATCTCATGGGTGGCCGGCGGGGATTTAATGTCCCTTTGGTCGGGTTTAAGCCCGATCCGGTCATAGTCTGTAGCGACTCCCAAAGCAGCGATGCGATCCAATAGCTCATTAAGGGAGGAGAGCTCTATCGAATCCATCTGTTCGGCGAGTTCCGAATTGACGCGAAGGTTATGCGTGATGACCCGAGAGGTCATCGTCGGCGTGACAGCCGATGGGGCAGCCATGATGAAGCCGCCGAGTCGGAGAGTTTGGCCTACAACCAGCGCTCCCCCAGAGGTAATGTTGTCCTTAATAACGAGACGAGCCATCGAGCCTTGCAGCGACGACACAGAGGAACTCTCAATGAAAGCACCAATGTCGGTGTCAAAACCGGCGGATCTCGGGTAGGGGGTCCCGATCTGTGCGTCTTAGGCTGATGGTAACAGGAAGCAAGGGACACAATGTTTACCCAGGTTCGGGCTATCTCGATGGAGGTAAAACCCTACTTCCTGCTTGATTGATATTGATGATATGAGTAGTACAAGAGTAGATCTACCACGAGACCATAGATGCTAAACCCTAGAAGCTAGCCTATGATGGTTATGATTGTGATCGTGATCGGTCTTCTAAGGACCAACCTCTCTGGTTTATATAGATACCAGAGAGGGCTAGGGTTTACACGGAGTCGGTTACAAGGAAGGAAACATAATATCCAGATCGCCAAGCTTGTCTTCCACGCCAAGGAGAGTCCCATCCGGACACGGGGCGGAGTCTTGAGTCTTGTATCTTCACGCCCCAATAGTCCGGCCAAAGTATATAGTCCGGTTGTCTGGATACCCCCTAATCCAGGACTCCCTCAGCTGGTGCAGAGGCTCTTGCTTGGGCAGTAGTTGTTGCAAAAGTTCTTGCTGGGGTAGTAGCTGGTGCAAATGTTGTTGCTGGGGCAGTAGCAGGTGTAGATGCTCTTCCTGGGGCAGTAGCTGGTGCAGATGATGTAGGTGCACTAGCTCTAGTTTGCTACATGTGAAAATATTGGAAGTGATGTTAACTTAGATAATTTAAATTGCAGAGAACCAACTTAAATCATTTAAATTTCAGGAAATCATCTAAAATTAATAAATGACATCTAAAATCCCTACAAAACATGTTAAATGCAGGGAAATGCATGGAAAAAAATAAAACTCACCTTTGTTGTGTCCCCTTTTTTTGGTAGTCTTCTTAAGGTGTGCATACTTCTTCTTGCCTCTCTCTGGGTTTTGCTTGCAACCTGATTTGTTGTATCCAGCAGTGCCACACGTTGAGCAAATAATTATAGTGCCATGCTTGGTCATTTTTTTGCTAGGCTTAGGTTTCTCAGTTTCTTCTCTCCTTCTATCATTATTCTTAGGCCTGCCTGGCATGCTATCTGGTATGGTTGCATATGCTGGAGCTTGAGGCCTAGGTTTCTCAGAAACTGGCCACATTTCCTCACCTTCCACAGGCATCAAACAATGTTCATAAATTTTGTTGAAAACTCCAACAAAATAGCAAGGGGCAATGAAATCTTCCACTTTTTTCCCACACTTGTAGATAGCTGTTATTGCATGGCAACAAGGTAGACCTGCTAGCTGAGCTCAATAACCTCTGAATTTTCTCCACTGTCCTCATTGTGTGGTATGTACTCTGTATCTTCTTCAGAATCACTAGCTGAAACTGCATTGTTGCTCTCAACATTCACTTGATCTGGTGGATTGTTGCTCTGATCATTCACTTCCTCTGTCCTCACATTCCTCTGAAAGTTCACTGCATCTGTCCTCAAATTGCTCTGAAAATGCACTTGATCTGTCACTATAATGCTATGAACATTCACTTCATCTGGACTGCATATTTGTGAAAATAGGAACTGAGATCCTGCCACTTGATCAACCTCATTTGCCACTGTGGTTTTGCTTGCCCTAGGCTCCTCAAATTGGATGTTGTTCATTTGAGTGAGCACACCATTATCATCTGGTTCTGCAGTAATGACCATGTCAGGTTGTTCATCTTCATCATCATCCATATCAACATCAACAATCTCATTCTCATAGTCACTAGCACTGTTGATGTCCTCACTGTCCTGCTCCCCATGGTATTCCACATAAATATCAGCTACATCTCCAACACAAATGTAGTCTGACATGCTAGCACAACCACTGCCATCAAACAAAAACCTCAAACCATCAGCTAGTTCTTTCCCAGGAAGATGAAAATACAACTTCATCAATTCCTTGAACTCCAGATGGTCTTTCAAATGCCCTTGAACTTCAAACAATGACAACCTGTCCCTCTCAATCAATGAAAGTGCTTCATCTCCCCCCACATAATCCAAAACAGGACCAATGTGGATGAACTGGCACCCAAAATGAAATCTGACATTCAAAATCTCACTAGGGTCCATGATTGAGCTGCAACAAACAAGAGTAGATCACTACATTGTGCTAATCCGAGCAATTGGACTGACAAAAATGCACAGAAAATCACCAAAAACTCTAACTCTGTAATCGCATAAAAGTCCCAATTTTTCTCTCTGATACCCTAACACTAACAGTGCGGTGAGAGCTTAAATTGCAGCCATAGGAGGAGGTCCGAGACTGTACCTTTGACGTTGCTCATCGTCAAGCCGTCATCACTGCCGCCGGAGCCGATCACCCGCCCGTCGCCATTGCCGCCGCTCGAGCAGGGGAATTTCAGGGGACGCCGTGAGTGGGGGTGGACTGGCCCTTGCGTGGGCTGACTATGATTAAGAGCAGGGGTGCGCTTTGGGCCTTATGGGCCGGACCAACTTTTGTCCGCAACGCGCCGAACAACCACCGATCCCAGTTTTGGTCTGCCACCTCATCAATCCCTGTTTGGAAGTGGGCTCAGGGTTCATTTTGGACCGGGATTAGAGAGTTGAGAGTGTTGATTACCGGGATTAGGAGTTGAGGGTTCGATTTAGCTAGGGTCTATGAGTTCAGGGTTTATTTTGGACTTTTTCCCACTGAGCACCTCCATCGGTAAAAATAAAATCTGTAAAAATGGTTTTATGAGGTTTCCATATAATTTAGCTGAAGTTCTCACGTGTGATCTTTCCTTAGTTCCCGTAAAAGGATTTCACAAAAATGATTTTTGGCGGTGACACGACGGTGATCTTATTTCAATATAACAAATCTGTCAGGCGAGAGCGGCGGTACTGGGTGGCGGTAGTAGTCAGCTAGGGTGGCGTGCCAGGCGAAGACCGTACAATGAGTATGATGGCAGTGCTGCCGACTCCGATGATGGCGTGCTCATGTGACATTTTTATGGGAAGGCCAGAAATTTTTGGACATTATATAGGATCTCATAAATTTTTGCGTGTTTACTGAAGTTGTTGAAGAGTCTTTTTTTTAACATTCCTGTCACACCCTAGCTAGTTCATGCATTAGAGTGTTGCATCATGTCTATTTCTTTTAACAGAAACCTGAAATGGGAATGACGTAACTCCCAAATTCCCTCGAACTCAACTAGGGTTTACTAAAAATATTTTCGATGAACCTGAAATGCCCTTCTAAAATGTCCATCATTTTTGTCTTGGCTCAGAACCTCTGCCAAAAGTGATGCACAATTTCCTAGGTCATCCTAAGGTCTTTGAATTAAATTATAAGTATTTGAATTTGGGCATTTAAAATTTATAAAATATTTCAAATGCTCAAATATTCCCAAACTAAAATGTTCCATGTTGGAAATATTCCAACAAAGGACCAAGTGCAGTTTGGTGAATTTTGGAATGGCTTAGGTATTTTTAGAAACTCAACAAACCTACAGAATAAAAACAGAAACAGAAAAAAAAGGAAAAACTTACCTGGCGCCACCCAGAGGCCCACCAGCCAGCCCACCTGGCCGGCCCAGCCCGCCACCGCTCAGCCGAGCTGCTTGGCTTGCAGGCGAGCAGCCAAGGTGCTCGGCATCGGCACCGCAGCTCGCCACGCAGCTGCACGTCGCCCTGCTTCCTCCTCTGGCCGCCTTGCTGGCCTGGACGAACTCCACGTCGCGCCCCGAACCCCCTGGACACCTCCATTCGCCCCCAGCTCCTCTCCCTCGCGCTCCCACGCCATGGCCGACGCCACCGCCGCCAAGACCGCCGTAGCCGTGCTCTCCGTCATCTCCACGCCGCGCCACCATGTCCAGAAGCTCCGCCGTCCTCTACTCCTTCGAGCTAGCCGAGCCCCGAGCGCTCGCGTGCCCCGAAGCCGCCGCACCAACCTCTCCCGAACCGCCATCGCCGGAGATACCCTTCGCCTTCGCCGCCGCATCAGCTCATCCCCGACCGCGCCGTCCGTTCCCTCAAGACTGCAGTGAGCTAGGCTAACCTCTCCCCCCTTTCTTTCTCGCTCTCGTGCACCACAGTGAGCACATGTAGCTCACCCGCACGCACCGTCGCGGACCTCGTCGCCGACGTGCTCCCGGCCATCCTCCGGCCACCTCACCTTGTCCATCGCACTCACCACGTTGCGCTGAGGCTAACCATGCACTCCCCACAGCTCACTGCACACCTTAGCCTCGAGTTCGTCTCCAACGGAACTCCGGCGGCCGCCAAAGTCGCCGCCGGCGCCAACTCCGGCCACCCCGAGCCCAACCACCACCACCAATAGCCGCGGCTCGACCTCAGCAACACGTAGATGCCTTCCGCCGTCCATTTGGTCGCCGGAATGACAAAAAGCACTTTCGCCGCCGCGTCGGGCTCGCCGGCGGCTAGAGACCGGCGTGTTTGACTCTGACTTTGACCACGGGTGGGCCCAGTTTGACCCCCCTGGGTCTATGACACGTGGGGCCCCCTTCACTAATTAATCCAGTTTAGTTTAAACTTAATTCAGTTAATCTAATTGTCTACTGACATGCGGGACCCATTGGTCAGTTTGACCTGGACCAGCCCGTTGACCACTGACGTCATCATGACGTATAGCTGACGCAGTAATTTAATTACTGGAATTACTTTTACACAGGAAATTCCAGAAAATGCTACAAACTTCAAAAATTCATAGAAATTAATCTGTAGCTCCAAATGAAACAAATTATATATGAAAAATGATCAGAAAAATCCAATCTTTCCATCTGTACTGGTTTCATGCATGTTTAAACAAGCTAACCTGCTGTTTATCACAGAACAAGATAAAACACCTTAAATGGCAACTTATGAGTTTAACTTTGAACCATTGGTTCAAATTAGCTCAAACCCATCTGATCTTAGTTGCATTAGCACAACACACTCATTTTGCCATGTCTCATGCATGCATCATATTGTTGCATACTGTTTGGTAATGTTTGTGTATCGGTGCTCTCTGCGGCAGGTTCTGCCCCCGAGGAGTACCGTGATAACCCCGACGAAGAGCAATACCAGTGCACCGACCCGTCAGGCAAGCAACCAACCATTTGATCATATCTATAAAATCCCACGCTCTTGCTCCTACTCTCTTTTACTGCATTAAGACAACACGATTCAAACTGCTGTGTGCTGCGGTAGTTGAACCCATTTCCTCTGCATGACCTGTCTTTGCCACAGTAACTAGATGAAACCCACTAGCATGTGTAGGAGTTGATTGAGCCATATGATTGTGTTGTTCCTACCTTGCTATGCCTGCTATGCTTAGAGTCGTGTCAGGTCTGGTTCATCTGGGTGATGGCTAGAGTGAAATGATCGTGTCGTATGAGAGTAAGGTGTTGAACACGATTTGGTAAAGGTATCGATGAGAGGCCATGTAGGAGTACATGGTGGGTTGTTTCATTGAGGCCGTCCTTAAGCACTGAGATCTGTATGTGTGATTTAAGATTCAGCTACTACCATGCATTGGGCCCAAAACCAATGGACCCTCTCGGCTTCTTATTCACCCTAGTCTTACGTCCGGTGAGTTGCAAGTAGTTTCGGTGTTTGTAGCTCTCTTTGGAGGCCGTGGACAGCGCCCACCGTAGGGATGGGCTGTGATCTGGTAGGTACGTGGCACGGTGTACCGGATGCCCGTTTGGTGTCTCGGGAACCTGTTCACATCGTTTGGGGCTGTGGCGAAACTTCGCCGGATCTCCTCATAGATGGAACCCAAATAGGCGATAAACCTGGACTAGAGACTTAGGTGTCTAGGTAGGTTGTGGCCGACACCCACGCTGGGCTTCCGCTTGAAGGTTGCCGAGTACATGTCGTAAACGGCGGTAAGTGGTGAGCGTGTATGAAGAAGTACACCCTGCAGGTTAACATCATCTATTGAATAGCGCGTCCATGATAAGGACTACTTGGTTGCCTATACAGTTCATAGACAAGTAAATGGAAACTACTAAAAGTCTCAAGATAAGCATGAGTGCCGAGGATGGCTCTTCCGTAGGAAGACGGAGGTGGATCCTCGGTGGTGTATTGAAGTGATGAGTAGTGGACTCGAGTGCGCAAAACCATTTCAAGTTGGTGTCTCGTAGGATAGTTTAGCCACGAGTCAAAGCTGGCTTGCTGCAATAACCCCACCAACCCTTCTTGATAATATGCATGTATGTAGGGTCTCGATGTAAGTCTTCTTTGAGTACCTTTGTACTCATGTTGCTTTAATTTACATTTTTCAAGATGCCACAAACCCTTCCGACGGGTTCTTCGTGAGCGTTGACATCGATTTAGTAGACTAAGGCCAGGTGGTGATCTGAGCAAGTGAAGGACCATGTAGTATAGCTAGGCTTACCCAAGCCTCTTTTATTTTACTAGTTATGCGTACTCGGACAAAACACTTCATTGTTGGCTTGTATGCTTGTATGACTTGAATGTGGGTCGTGAGACCCGTACTTGTGTGTATGATATGTATGGCTCTCGAGCCTTTAAATAAAATACTTGAGTCGTAGAGTCATGTTGTGATGCCTTGTTGTATTTGCACATATCGAGCATATTGTGTGTATGATTGAAATGCTTGGTATGTGTGGGATCGACTATCTAGTTGTTTATCTTTAGTAGCCTCTCTTACCGGAAATGTCTCCTAGTGTCTCCATCGAGCCATGGTAGCTTGCTACTTGCTCCGGAACACTTAGGCTGGCCGGCATGTGTCCTTCTTCGTTCTCATGTCTGTCCCTTCGGGAAATGTCACGCATTGAGTACCGGAGTCTGTTAGCCCGCCATCTGCCCAGTTTATCGAGTCCTGCTAGCCCAGTGCTACAGCCGGAACTTACTTGCGATGACCGACACGTTCGATGTTGGGTCATGGATGCTGTCCTCGTAAGTCTGTGCCACTTTGGGTTTACGACTAGCCATGTCACCGGGCTCCTTTTCATATGGATGCTAGCGACACTATCATATACATGTGCCAACAAAGCAAACGGTCCCGGCCAAGGTAAGGCGACACCGTGGGGATACCGTCCGTGAGGCCGCAAAGTGATATGGGGTGTTACAGCTAGATCGATGTGACATTGAGTCGGGTCTGACAGCGTTGGCATCGAGCGGACTGCTGTAGGTTCTCCAAGCCAAACCGGTCGATGTTGAGTCTAGAAATGCTTTAGTTATATGTAGGGAATTGATTGTGGGATGGTGCGTAAGGCTCTTTTTACTCCTTTACCTCATGACATTCTGATCTGAGTCAGTCCATTCTTCCACCGGGGGTTAAGGATTAAGATCTCTTCTCTCTATTAGGTTCACGTGTTACTAATCAGTAGTACCTTATAGGTTTGTTGGTTACAAGCCTGGCTCAGTTTTACTATCCTGCTATGTTACTAAGTTGGACCCAGAACCTTGATATGATATTGTTGAGTGGCTATGCAATTCTTTGTAATATGTCTCAAATCCTTTTGAGCATTTACAGTCGTTATGCTGTCCAAATTCTGCTAGAAATTCTAATGTCTTTGCATTGTGGTGGTGTTTCCAGATGGCCACTCGTGACCAAAATCAAGTGGTTCGTCTGACCAGATGCATTGGTGTGACCGGTCATACGGCTATGTTAGTCCGGGTTATGATCGAGGCGGGTTACCGCTGGTATCCCGAATACACCGTCGAAGAGCAGTTCCGAGACTTTAATCAAAGTCAGTATCTCTGCACTATCAGGATATTTCCCTCTTATCCTGGTTCCACCGAGGCCCTTCACTGTTCCTATGGGCTTGGTGTTACTATTGATATGGCGGTGCAAGATGCTGCTTATTCTGTGATGACCATCATGCGAGTCAGACTGGCTCGCCCATAAACACCGACTTCCGGTATATGCCGGGTTCACTCCCTGGAGCGTTTGGTTATCTCCGGGCTATCTATGCTGATTCCAGTCAGGAGGACTCACTAACCCGCACCACTGCTAAGTTGCTCGAGGACAAGGACCGAGAGAGTCGGGCCTTGAGGATGGAGCTCTTCAACGCCTGTCTTGATCATTTGGGCCACTTTGACTCATTTTGCACCTACCGTGCAAGCTGGATATATGGATATGAGAGACACAGTATCTGTTAGATCTGCTCTGCCAGACATGATGGATTGGCGTGATGTGGGGGGCATCACCCCACCTCGTGGTCCCCGCAGGCCACCGTTTGTTGGTCCAAGACCTCACCCTTGCCCTTATGGTCCACAGGCTCCCCAGGACCGTCTGTTTCCGGACGATCACGTTGAACTTCCAGGTTATGGAGGAGACTTCTATGAGAACTACTACGGAGACGTCTGAGTTAGTAGTAGTCTCACTAGTATTGTAATAGTTGTATTTCCACCGTCCTGCGTGACTTGTGGAATGACTTAGTGTGTACTAATTCCGGAGGTGTAAGAAAAATAATGTATAGGAGCTTGGAATGCCTCCGATGAGATGTAATCTTCCTTTCATCGTAGTAGTACTTTGTTTGGTCTTGTACTAAACCTTGTATGGTGTGTATGACGATGGAATAAAGAAGTAGTTTCTGTATCTACCATGTCATACGGATGATCGTCTTGCATTCCGAGTCATCCATTACATTCTACATTTCTATGTCAGAATCTTATCATCCTGGACTAAACCCTTGCCTTGTTTTTCCTAGGATGGTTAACACCCGCAACAACCCTGCTCCGCCAGAGCAGCCAAGGCAAAAGAGAGTTGGAGAAGCGAACCTGCCTCACCCTCCTTCTCTGGCCGAAGTTATGCTGGAGGCCGAGAGAAACAAACGGGAGACCAACCGTTTGTTGGAGCGCATCGAACAGAACACAGCACATCATCAGAGAAATAATTTGGTGTCGCTCAGTGACTTCATCAAGTTACACCCACCTACCTTCCACCACTCCGTCGAGCCTCTCGACGCTGATGACTGGCTTCGCAGCATTACTCACAAGCTGCGTTCTGCACTGGTAGCTGAGGCTGATAAGGTCACCTTCGCTGCATATCATCTTGAAGGCCCCGCCGAT
Organism: Aegilops speltoides; assembly: GCA_021437245.1. Lineage (NCBI taxonomy): Eukaryota > Viridiplantae > Streptophyta > Magnoliopsida > Poales > Poaceae > Aegilops > Aegilops speltoides. Next base: position 455,326,867 of record CM038147.1, on the reverse strand, counting down.
CTGCGTGGGAGAACTATATGGCTATGCGCCCAGTTGGCCATGTCACTACTTGGGCAGAATTCAGCGAGGCTTTCCATGAACATCACATTCCGGAGGGTCTCATGGATCGTAAACGTGAGGAGTTCTGCAGTTTCACCCAAGGTCGTCTCTCTGTGGACGCTTACAGCAGGGAGTTCGGTAATCTCGCACGCTATGCAACTGAAGAGGTCTCCACTGACGCCAAGAAACAGGCAAGGTTCCGCAAGGGACTTAGCCCCGAACTTCGCCGAGATCTCCGTCTGCATGAGTGCACCTCTTTCCAGAAGCTTGTAAACAAAGCCATCAGTGCTGAGACGGGTCAGACTGATTTCGAAGCAACACGCAAGCATGGTCGTGACATGGGTTCCTCATCCGGTGCTGGACCACAGAAGCGCCGGGTGTGGGTGCCTAACACTGCCCTGCCACCCAGATTTACACCGAGGCCATCCTATCAGGCGCCTCGTCCAGTTCAGCAGTATGCACCAGCTAAGCCCTATGGTGGGCCAACCAACAATGCTCCTCTATGCGCCAGCCCGTGACGTGCTTCAAGTGCGGGGAGTCAGGCCACTACATGCATGATTGTCCTCAGACCAACCCCAACCAGCCTGCAAAAGCTGTTGGCCGTGGCAAGCCAGCAGGAAAGGTGTTCTATGCCAAGCCGGCCACCACTGCACGTGGCCATGTTAATTGTGTCTTAGCTGAGGAGGCCCAAGAGGATCCCAACGTCGTTCTCGGTACGCTCCTTGTAAATTGCCACCCGGCATCCGTTCTTTTTGATACTGGAGCATCTCATTCATTCATATCCGAAAGCTATGCTCGCTTGCACAACACTGCATTCAGTGATATGCCCACCTCCATGGTAATTCAAACCCCGGGATCCAAGTGGCAAACTTCTAGAGTAAGCCATGGGAATGAAATTCAGGTCGACAGACTTGTTTTCCTTGCTTCATTAATAGCTCTTAAATCTTCGGACATCAATATCATTTTGGGTATGGACTGGATGTCAGCCCATCATGCCAAAATTGATTGCTTCTCTAGAACTGTTCAACTCACACACCCTTCGGGAAAGATAGTCAACGTCTTGACCCGAATATCCAAGCGACAGCTTTATTCCCTTAATGCCAGTCTATTGCCAGACCTCGAAGACGTCCCGGTAGTCCGTGACTTTCTGGATGTCTTTCCAGAAGAATTGCCAGGTGTTCCACCTGACAGAGATGTTGAGTTCGTGATAGACCTCATTCCAGGAACTGTCCCAATTTCTAGAAGACCCTATAAGATGGCACCCCTAGAACTAGCCGAACTTAAGAAACAACTCGATGAGTCTTTGAAAAAGGGTTTCATCCGCCCTAGTTCATCTCCTTGGGCTTGCCCCGTCCTCTTCGTCAAGAAGAAGGATGGTACGGACCGATGGTTGTAGATTATCGACCCGTCAATTTGGTCACAATTAAGAACAAGTATCCGCTCCCGGGATCAACGATCCGTATGATCAGCTCGCGGGATCCTCGGTCTTCTCTAAGATGGATTTGAGGTTAGGCTACCATCAAATCAAAATCCGAACGGGACATTCCCAAAACGGCCTTTGTTACTCGTTACGGCCAATCTGAGTACACCGTCATGTCCTTCGGTTTAACCAACGCTCCAGCCACTTTCTCCCTTAATGAACTCAATTTTCATGGAGTATTTGGATAAATTAAATCGTGGTTTACCTCGATGACATACTCATCTATTCAAAGAACGAGGAAGAACATGCCGAACATCTAAGGCTAGTGTTGATGAAACTCCGAGAGCATCGCCTTTATGCCAAGTTTTCTAAATGCGAATTTTGGCTGCCAGAAGTGACCTATCTAGGACATGTAATTTCTGGTAAAGGTATAGCTATCAACCCCGAGCGAGTTCAAGCGTCCTTAATTGGACTCCACCTGAGTCGGTCAAGCAAGTTCGAAGTTTCCTTGGCTTAGCGAGCTATTGTCGCCGCTTTGTCGAGAACTTCTCCAAAGTTGCTAAACCTCTAACTGAACTCCTCAAGAAAGATAAAAAGTTCGAGTGGACTCCACAATGTGAGCACAGTTTCCAGGAACTGAAGAGACGTTTAACTTCCGCTCCCGTGTTGGTACCACCAGATTTCTCTAAGGACTTTGTTATCTATTGCGACGCCTCGCGACAAGGGCTAGGCTGTATTCTCATGCAAGATCGACACGTAATTGCTTATGCTTCACGGCAATTACACCCACATGAGGAAAACTACCCTACTCATGATCTAGAGCTTGCAGCTGTAGTCTATGCACTCAAAACCTGGCGACATTACCTCCTCGGTAATCGTTGCAAAATCTACACCGATCACCAAAGTCTGAAGTACATATTCACCCAACCAGATTTGAATCTCAGGCAAAGGCGTTGGGTTGAGTTGATCACAGATTTCGACTTAGGAATAACTTATACCCCAGGAAAAGCCAACGTCATGGCTGATGCGCTAAGTTGTAAATCTTATTGCAACAACCTGATGTTGCAACAAAGTCAACCACTTCTCCACGAGGAATTTCGGAAGCTTAACCTTCACATTGTTCCTCAAGGATTCCTTTCCACCTTGGTGGCGAAACCTACCCTTACGGATCAGATCATCAAAGCCCAAAAGGTAGATCCGGGAATTTCCCGCATCAAAAGAAACATCAAGAAAGGAGTTGCGGATTGTTTCTCCGTTGATGATCAAGGAGTCGTATACTTCGGAAACCGCCTAGTGGTTCCCAAAGTGCGAAACCTGCGGCGATTGATCCTTAAAGAAGCTCATGAATCTCCTCTCATCATTCATCCCGGTAGCACTAAGATGTATCAGGACCTACGCCAGAGGTTCTGGTGGACTAGGATGAAAAGAGACATTGCTCAATTCGTTGCTAACTGCGACATCTGTCGTTGTGTAAAAGCAGAGCATCAACGGCCTGCTGGCACCCTTCAACCCTTAGCTATTCCTGAATGGAAATGGGATAAAATTGGTATGGATTTCATCACCGGTTTTCCCAGGACCCGGAGAGGGAATAATGCTATCTTCGTCATTATCGACCGCCTTTCCAAAGTAGCCCATTTCTTACATTAGCGAGAGTATAACCGCTAGTCAGCTAGCAGACTTGTACCTCTCCCGGATAGTGTCTCTCCATGGTGTTCCATTGGAAATTAACTCGAATCGAGGAAGTCTCTTCACCTCTCGATTTTGGGAAAGTTTCCAAAACGCTATGGGAACCCATCTTTCCTTTAGCACCTTTTCACCCTCAATCAAGTGGTCAAGTAGAGCGTGTCAACCAAATCCTAGAAGACATGCTTGAGCTTACATTATCTCATTCGGAATGGATTGGGAGAAATGCCTTCCATTTGCCGAATTTGCTTATAACAACACTATCAATCTAGCTTGGGCAAAGCACCCTTTGAAGTTCTCTATGGGCGAAGGTGTCGAACGCCTCTTAACTGGTCGAAACCGGGAAAGACAATTCTTTGGCGGATATGATCGAGAAGCGAAAGAACAAGTTCGCATCGTTCGTGAAAAGTTGAAAACAGCCCAATCTCGTCAAAAGAGTCAATATGACCGAAAACATAAGGCTATGACTTACGAGGTTGACGAGAAGGCTTATCTTCGGGTTACTCCTTTGAAGGGAACCCATTGCTTCGGTATCAAGGGCAAATTGGCTCCTCGCTACATTGGACCCTTTCGCATTCTTGCCAAATGAGGAGAAGTTGCCTACCAATTGGAACTGCCTCCGCATCTCTCCAAAGTCCACGATGTCTTCCACGTTTCTCAACTCAGGCGTTGCTTCTCGGATCCTATCCGTGGAGTGGACCACGAAACGCTTGATCTTCAAGATAATCTTACTTATCGAGAATACCCCGTTCGTATCCTCGATCAAGCCGAGCGTACCACTCGACGGCATAACATCAAGTTTCTCAAGGTTCAATGGTCGCACCATTCTGAGAAGGAAGCTACTTGGGAAAGGGAGGATCGTCTTCGACTTGAATATCTCGCCTTCTTTCCGGAGGAACCCAAATCTCGGGACGAGATTCTTTTGAGTGGGGGTGAGTTGTCACACCCTAGCTAGTTCATGCATTAGAGTGTTGCATCATGTCTATTTCTTTTAACAGAAACCTGAAATGGGAATGACAGAACTCCCAGCCCCCTCTGAACTCAACTAGGGTTTACTAAAAATATTTTCGATGAACCTGAAATGCCCTTCTAAAATGTCCATCATTTTTGTCTTGGCTGAGAACCTCTGCCAAAAGTGATGCACAATTTCCTAGGTCATCCTAAGGTCTTTGAATTAAATTATAAGTATTTGAATTTGGGCATTTAAAATTTATAAAATATTTCAAATGCTCAAATATTCCCAAACTAAAATGTTCCATGTTGGAAATATTCCAACTAAGGACCAGGTGCAGTTTGGTGAATTTTGGAATGGCTTAGGTATTTTAGAAACTCAACAAACCTACTGAATAAAAAAAAGCAAATGTAAAAAAAGGAAAAACTTACAGGCGCCACCCAGAGGCCCACCACCAGCCCACCTGGTCGGCCCAGCCGACCACCGCTCCAGCAGAGCTGCTTGGCTTGCCAGGCGCAGCAGCCAAGGTGCTCGGCGTCGGCACCGCAGCTCGCCACGCAGCTGCACGTCGCCTCGCTTCCTCCTCTCGCCGCCTTGCGGCTGGGCCGAACTCCACGTCGCGCCCGAACCCCTGGACACCTCCATTCGCCCCAGCTCCTCTCCCTCGCTCCCACGCCATGGCCGACGCCACTGTCGCCAAGACCGCCGCCCGTAGCCGTGCTCTCCGTCATCTCCACGCCGCGCCACCGTGTCGAAGCTCCGCCGTCCTCTACTCCTTGAGCTAGCCGAGCCCCGAAGGCGTGCCCAAAACCACCGCACCAACCTCGCCCGAACCGCCATCGCGGAGATCCCCTTCGCCGTCGCGCCGCATCAGCTCATCCCGACCGCGCCGTCCGTTCCCTCAAGACCGCGATGAGCTGGGCTAACCTCTCCCCATTTCTTTCTCGCTCTCGTGCACCACGGTGAGCACACGTAGCTCACCCTTGACGCACCGTCGCGGACCTCGTCGCCGGCGTGCTCCCGCCATCCTCCACCCACCTCACCTTGTCCATCGCACTCACCACGTTGCCCTGAGGCTAACCATGCACTCCCCACACCTCACCGCACACCCTAGCCTCGAGTTCGTCTCCAATCGAACTCCGGCGGCCGCCAAAGTCGCCGCCGGCGCCAACTCCGGCCACCCCGAGCCCAACCACCACCACCAATAGCCGCGGCTCGACCTCAGCAACACGTAGATGCCTTCCGCCGTCCATTTGGTCGCCGGAATGACAAAAAGCACTTTCGCCGCCGCGTCGGGCTCGCCGGCGGCTAGACGCCGGCGTGTTTGACTCTGACTTTGACCACGGGTGGGCCCAGTTTGACCCCCCTGGGTCTATGACACGTGGGGCCCCCTTCACTAATTAATCCAGTTTAGTTTAAACTTAATTCAGTTAATCTAATTGTCTACTGACATGCGGGACCCACTGGTCAGTTTGACCTGGACCAGCCCGTTGACCACTGACGTCATCATGACGTAGAGCTGACGCAGTAATTTAATTACTGGAATTACTTTTACACAGGAAATTCCAGAAAATGCTACAAACTTCAAAAATTCATAGAAATTAATCTGTAGCTCCAAATGAAACAAATTATATATGAAAAATGATCAGAAAAATCCAATCTTTCCATCTGTACTGGTTTCATGCATGTTTAAACAAGCTAACCTGCTGTTTATCACAGAACAAGATAAAACACCTTAAATGGCAACTTATGAGTTTGAACTTTGAACCATTGGTTCAAATTAGCTCAAACCCATCTGTTCTTAGTTGCATTATCACAACACACTCATTTTGCCATGTCTCACGCATGCATCATATTGTTGCATACTGTTTGGTAATGTTTGTGTATCGGTACTCTCTGCGGCAGGTTCTGCCCCCGAGGAGTACCGTGATAACCCCGACGAAGAGCAATACCAGTGCACCGACCCGTCAGGCAAGCAACCAACCATTTGATCATATCGATAAAATCCCACGCTCTTGCTCCTGCTCTCTTTTACTGCATTAAGACAACGCGATTCAAACTGCTGTGTGCTGCGGTAGTTGAACCCATTTCCTCTGCATGACCTGTCTTTGCCACAGTAATTAGATGAAACCCACTAGCATGTGTAGGAGTTGATTGAGCCATATGATTGTGTTGTTCCTACCTTGCTATGCCTGCTATGCTTAGAGTCGTGTCGGGTCTGGTTCATCTGGGTGATGGCTAGAGTGAAATGATCGTGTCGTATGAGAGTAAGGTGTTGAACACGATTTGGTAAAGGTATCGATGAGAGGCCATGTAGGAGTACATGGTGGGTTGTTTCATTGAGGCCGTCCTTAAGCACTGAGATCTGTATGTGTGATTTAAGATTCAGCTACTACCATGCATTGGGCCCGAAACCAATGGACCCTCTCGGCTTCTTATTCACCCTAGTCTTCTGTCCAAGAGTTGCAAGTAGTTTCTGGTGTTTGTAGCCTACTGGAGGCCGTGGACAGCGCTAACCGTAGGGGTGGGCTGTGATCACGGTAGGTACGGCACGGTGTACGAATGCCCGTTTGGTGTCTCGGGAACCTGTTCACATCGTTTGGGGCTGTGAGCAAAACTTGGCGGATCTCCTCATAGATGGAACCCAAATAGGCGATAAACACGGACTAGAGACTTAGGTGTCTAGGTAGGTCGTGGCCGACACCCACGTTGGGCTTCCGCTTGAAGGTTGCAGTACATGTCGTGTAAACGGCGGTAAGTGGTGAGCGTGTATGAAGAAGTACACCCTGCAGGGTTAACATCATCTATTGAATAGCGCGTCATGATAAAGGACTACTTGGTTGCCTATACGGTTCATAGACAAGTAAATGGAAACTACTAAAAGTCTCAAGATAAGCGTGAGTGCCGAGGATGGCTCTTCCAGTAGGAAGGCGGAGGTGGATCCTCGGTGGTGTATTGAAGTGATGAGTAGTGGACTCGAGTCATAAAACCATTTCAAGTTGGTGTCTCGTGGGATAGTTTAGCCACGAGTCAAAGCTGGCTTGTTGCAATAACCCCACCAACCCTTCTTGATAATATGCATGTATGTAGGGTCGATGTAAGTCTTCTTGAGTACCTTTGTACTCATGTTGCTTTAATTTACATTTTTGAGAAGATGCCACAAACGCTTCCGACGGGTTCTTCGTGACGCGTTGACATCGATTTAGTAGACTAAGGCCGGTGGTGATCTGAGCAAGTGAAGGACCATGTAGTATAGCTAGGCTTACCCAAGCCTCTTTTATTTTACTAGTTATGCGTACTCGGACAAAACACTTCATTGTTGGCTTGTATGCTTGTATGACTTGAATGTGGGTCGTGAGACCCGTGCTTATGTGTGTATGATATGTATGGCTCTCTCGAGCCTTTAAATAAAATACTTGAGTCGTAGAGTCATGTTGTGATGCCTTGTTGTATTTGCACATATCGAGCATATTGTGTGTATGATTGAAATGCTTGGTATGTGTGGGATCGACTATCTAGTTGTTTATCTTTAGTAGCCTCTCTTACGGAAATGTCTCCTAGTGTCTCCATTGAGCCATGGTAGCTTGCTCTTTGCTCCTAACACTTAGGCTGGCCGCATGTGTCCTTCTTCGTTCTGTGTTCATCCCTTGAGGAAATGTCACGCATTAGTCTGAGAGTCCTGTTAGCCCTTCATGACCGGTTTACGAGTCTGCTAGCCAAAGGCTACAGCCCGGAACTTACTTGCGATGACCGACACGTTCGATCTTTGGGTCATGGATGCTGTCCTGTAAGTCTGTGCCACTTTGGGTTTACGACTAGCCATGTCAGCCCGGGCTCCTTTTCATATGGATGCTAGCGACACTATCATATACATGTGCCAAAAGGCGCAAACGGTCCCGGGCCAAGGTAAGGCGACACCCGTGGGGATACCGTGCGTGAGGCCGCAAAGTGATATGGGGTGTTACAGGCTAGATCGATGTGACATTGAGTCGGGGTCCTGACAATTCCCTAAATTATAATTATTTTAACGATACGGGAACTATTGGCGATGCTCTAAGAGTGGATTTCTTGCTCACCAACTTTATGGAGCTTGCTTTTCAAAAAAATATCAGATGTAATCGTTTTTTGAATGTCTTAAAAGGGAAACATACAAAGGGGTGTATTTTATATTTTTGTAGGTGAAATATTTGTTTTTATCCACACAAAAACAAAATCATGAATTTTATACTATAGTGCAAGTGCTAAAAATTACATTATCTTATTTTGTCGGACACTACGTGTTACTCAAATAATATGTAAGAAGATCGACCGCCAGTTGTTGGATGGAGTGTGGGACAGCCGACTGCTCTCTACCCCATGGACCGCGGAGCCGTGTTGTGCTCCCCGCCAAACTAATTTTTTCTTTGCCATGAACCAATTAGCCTTTGCAAGAAGGCTCGTGTTAAGCTTGGTGTTTTGCAACATGAGCCTTGTGGTCCTCGACGAATTATTTTTTCCTTTGTCGTAAGCCGAGCCTTTGCAACAAGGCTCGTGTTGCACTCGACGCTTTGCAACACGAGCCTTTGCAACAAGTATGATTTTGTATTTTTCATAAATGTCCAAGATCCAAAAGCAATTTTCATGTTTTTTTAGTGATGCAATTCCCGTGAATTAGGAGAGCAACAAATTAAGGGATACCCCTTGGAGTGCTACACAAAGGTCTTTTTTGGCCTGGGAGCGCGCCAAGAGGTGCGCTCAGCTGCCGTCATGTATCAGGCGCTGCCGCACCCCCTGGATTTTGGCTTTTTATACGCGTTTCTGGATTTTGGATGAGTTCTTTTTGTCTTTTTGGTTTTGTTTGGTTTGTCCTAGGTTTTGATGGATTTTTTGGAAGCAGTGCTTTTCCATGAGCATGCGCTTCTGAGAGAAGCGCTTTCCGAAAAGGGAAAAACACAACCCATTCTTTTATGAGAAGCACAGTTATGCTTTTCTACGTGCTTCCTGAGAAAAGGAAAATGTACAACATATGCTTCCAAGAGAAACACAACCATGCCTTTTGAAAACAGAAAAAGCACAATTTGTGCTTTCGCGCCCAAAAGGGAAATCACAATTGTGATTGTGAAAAAATATATGAAAATGCACAACTATACTTCTGCGTTCTTTTTTCCCGTTGTGTTTTTTCTGGTTTTCAGACTTTTTCAGTTATGTACTTTTATTATTATTTGTCTCCATTTCTTTTCCAATTTCTTTTATTTGCTTTTTCATGGAAAAAAATTTGTCGGAACCTATTAACACGACATCTGGTTTCAAAGATATCGATGCGAGAACGCCAACGATGAAAACGGTTCATGATTTGGGCGCATGATTCAAAACATAAATCGTTTTAAAGAAAAACAAATGTATGAATAAAAGAAAAGCTCTCAGATTACAACAAATGGTGCACATACAGCATCACTTGTCAGCCCCAGAAAAGTGGAATGACAAAAAAAGTAAGTGGAATAACCTTTGCAACCCTTAGCAAGGGTACCCCTTAGTAATCTTGGTGAAATAGTGTGACTCAGTAACAGTTCATCATGGGCCCATTAATTATTACACTCAACGGCCCATGATCCGCATGCGCTTTTGCACTGTGAGCATATTGGAAGCCCACCCGCGTCCAGACTCGCGCTAGCCCAGAGACCTCCAGACCACTAGACCACTAGACCAAAATGAGATGTTATCTGGCAAAAGGATGTCAAAACTGCATTTCTTAATGGATTTATTAAAGAAGAGTTGTATATGATACAACCAGAAGGTTTTGTCAATCCTAAAGGTGCTAACAAAATGTGCAAGCTCGAGCGATCCATTTATGGACTGGTGCAAGCATCTCGGAGTTGGAATATCGCTTTGATAAGTTGATCAAAGCATATAGTTTATCTGAGACTTGCGATGAAGCTGTATTTACTAGAAAGTGAGTGGGAGCACTACATCATTTACGATAAGTATATGTGAATGACACATTGTAGATCGAAATAATGTAGAATATTCTACAAAGCATAAAGGAGTGTTTGAAAGGAGTTTTCAAAGAAAGACCTCGGTGAAGCTGCTTACATATTGAGCATCAATATCTATAGAGATAGATCAAGGCGGCTTGATAAGTTTTTCAATGAGTACATACCTTAACAAGATTTTGAAGTAGTTCAAAATGGAGCGATCAAAGAAAAGAGTTCTTGCACGTGTTACAAGGTGTGAAATTGAGTAAGACTCAAAACCCGACCACGGCGGAAGATAGAAAGAGAATGAAAGTCATTCCCTATGCCTTGGCCATAGGTTCTATAAAGTATGTCATCTTGTGTACGGATCTATTGTATACCCTACTTTGAGTTTGGCAAGGGAGTACAATAGTGATCTAGGAGTAGATCCTTTGGACAGCGGTCAAAATTATCCTTAGTGGAATAAGGATATGTTTCTCGATTATGGAAGTGACAAAAGGTTAAATAAATAAAGGGTTACGTCGATGCAAGTTTTGACACCGATCTGGATGACTCTAAGTCTCGATCTAGATACATATTGAAAGTGGGAGCAATTAGCTAGAGTAGCTCCGTGCAAAGCATTGTAGACATAGAAAATTGCAAAATACATAACGGATCTGAATGTGAAAGACCCGTTGACTAAGATTCTCTCACAAGCAAAACATGATCACACCTTAGTACTCTTTGGGTGTTAATCACATAGCGATGTGAACTACATTACTGAATCTAGTAAACCCTTTGGGTGTTGATCACATGACGATGTGAACTATGGGTGTTAATCACATGGTGATGTGAACTATGGGTGTTAATCACATGGTGATGTGAACTAGATTATTGACTCTAGTGCAAGTGGGAGACTGAAGGAAATATGCCCTAGAGGCAATAATAAAGTTATTATTTATTTCCTTATTTCATGATAAATGTCTATTATTCATGCTAGAATTGTATTAACTTGGAAACATAATACATGTGTGAATATATAGAAAAGCAGTGTCACTAGTATGCCTCTACTTGACTAGCTTGTTAATCAAAGATGGTTATGTTTCCTAACCATGGACAAAGAGTTGTTATTTGATTAACGGGATCACATCATTAGTAGAATGATCTGATTGACATGACTCATTCCGTTAGCTTAGCAACCGATCGTTTAGTATGTTGCTATTGCTTTCTTCATGACTTATACATGTTCCTATGACTATGAGATTATGCAACTCCGTTTACGGAGGAACACTTTGTGTGCTACCAAGCGTCTAGCGTAAGCTGGGTGATTATAAAGGTGCTCTCTGGTGTCTCCAAAGGTACTTGTTGGGTTGGCATATTTGAGATAAGTTTGTCACTCGAATGTCGGAGAGGTATCTCTGGGCCCTCTCGGTAATGCACATCACTTAAGCCTTGCAAGCATTGCAACTAATGAGTTAGTTGTGAGATGATGTATTCTGAGCGAGTAAAGAGACTTGCGATAGCGAGATTGAACTAGGTATTGGATCACGGCGATCGAATCTCGGGCAAGTAACACCACCGATGACAAAGGAACAGCGTATGTTGTTATGCGGTTTGACCGATAAAGATCTTCGTAGAATATGTAGGAACCAATATGGGCATCAGGTCCGCTATTGGTTATTGACGGAGGCGTGTCTCGGTCATGTCTACATTATTATCGAACCGTAGGGTCCGCTGCGCTTAAGGTTTGATGGCGGTTATATTATGAGTTTATGCGTTTTGATGTACCGAAGGAGTTAGTCCGGATGAGATCGGGGACATGACGAGTCTCGAAATGGTGAGGCGTAAAGATCGATATATTGGGCGACTATATTCGGAGTTCGGAAGGTTCGAGTGATTGGGTATTTTTGAATGCTTAGAAGAGTTACGAAATTCGCGGGGAAGTATTGGGCCTTATTGGGCCTGCTTGAAGAGGGGCTGCCTAGGGCAGGCGCGCCCCCATGGCCTAGTCCGGTGGACTAGGGAGAGGCGCACCCTCCTTCCTTCCTTCTCTCTTCCCTTCCTTGTCTCCTACTCCTAATACATGGAAGGACTCCTAGTTGGACTAGGAAAGGGAATCCTACTCGGTGGGGAGTAGGACTCCCCTAAGCGCGCGCCATAGAAGAGGCAGCCCTCCCTCCTCCACTCCTTTATATCACGGGGTGAGGGGCACCCATGGACACCTAAGTTGATCATCGTGATCGTTCCTTGGCGGTGTCGGTGCCCCCTCCACGATATTACACCTCGGTCATATTGTAGCGATTGCTTAGGCGAAGCCTGCGACAATTGAACATCAAGATCGTCACCACGCCGTCGTGCTAACGAAACTCCTCCTCGTACCTCTGCTGGATCGGAGTTCAGGGTGCGTCATCGAGCTGTACGTGTGTCAAGAACTCAGAGGTGCCAGAGTAACGGTGCTCTTGGATCGGTTGGCGCACCGCTACTCCGGCACCTCTGAGTTCTTGACACACGTACAAATCGATGGCGCTCGAACTCGAGAGATCTGCAGTGGACGAAGAAGAAGAATCGACAAAGAACGTGAATAAATCCATTAAGAATGCAGTTTTGACATCCTTTTGCCGATTTCAAAATGTGGCAATTGCTAACATGATTCGGACAGACTTTTAAGCATCGATACGAGTGAGAAAATCTCATTGTAGTCAACACCTTGAACTTGTCAAAAATCTTTTTGCGACAAGTCGAGCTTTGTAGATAGTAACACTACTATCAACGTCCGTCTTCCTCTTGAAGATCCATTTATACAATATGGCTTGCCGATCATCGGGCAACTCCACCAAAGTCCACACTTTGTTCTCATACATGGATCCCATCTCGATTTCATGACCTTAAGCCATTTTATGAATCTGGGCTCATCATCGCTTCCTCATAGTTCGTAGGTTCATCATGGTCTAGTAACATGACTTCCGAGCAGGATTACCGTACCACTCAGGTGCGGACCGTACTCTGGAAGACCTACGAGGTTCTGTAGTAACTTGATCTGAAGTTTCATGATCATCATCATTAGCTTCCTTACTAATTGGTGTAGAAATCACTGGAACTGATTTCAATGATGAACAATTCTCCAATTCGGGAGAAGGTACAGTTACCTCATCAAGTTCTACTTTTCTCCCACTCACTTCTTTCGGGAGAAACTCCTTCTCTAGAAAGGATCCATTTTTAGCAACGAGTATCTTGCCTTCGGATCTGTGATAGAAGGTGTACCCAACAATTTCTTTTGGGTATTCTATGAAGACGCACTTCTCTGATTTGGGTTTGAGCTTATCAGGATGAAACTTTTTCACATAAGCATCACAGCCCCAAACTTCAAGAAACGACAACTTTGGTTTCTTGCTAAACCACAGATTCATATAGTGTCGTCTCAGCGGATTTAGATGGTGCCCAATTTAACGTGAATGCAGTTGTCTCTAATGCATGATCCCAAAAGCGATATTGGTAAATCGGTAAGATACATCATAGATTACACTATATCCAATAAAGTGCGGTTACGATGTTTGGACACACCATAACATTGTGGTGTTCAGTGGCGTGAGCTATGAAACTATTCCACATTGTTTTAATTGAAGACCAAACTCGTAACTCAAATATTCGTCTCCGCGATCGGATCGCGAAACTTTATTTTCTTGTTACGATGATTTTTCCACTTCACTCTGAAATTCTTTGAACCTTTCAACTATTTCAGACTTATGTTTCATCAAGTAGATATACCCATATCTGCTCAAATCATCTTGTGAAGGTCAGAAAATAACGATACTTGCCACGAGCATCAACACTCATTGGATTGCATACATCGGTATGTATTATTTCCAATAAGTTAGTAGCTTGTTCCATTGTTCCAGAGAACGGAGTTTTAGTCATCTTGCCCAAAAGGCACGGTTCGCAAGCATCAAATGATTCATAACCAAGTGATTCCAAATCCCATCAAGATGGAGTTTCTTTATCGCTTTACACCAATATGACCTAAACGGCGATTACCACAAATAAGTTGCACTATCATTATTAACTTTGCATCTTTTGGTTTCAATATTATGAATATGTGTATCACTACGATCGAGATCCAATGAACCATTTTCATTGGGTGTGTAACTATATAAGGTTTTATTCATGTAAACAGAACAACAGATTATTCTCTTACTTAAATGAATAACCGCTTTGCAATAAACACGATCAAATCATATTCATGCTCAACGCAAACACCAAATAACACTTATTTAGGTTCAACACTAATCCCGAAAGTATAGGGAGTGTGCGATGATGATCATATCAATCTTGAAACTACTTTCAACACACATCGTCACTTCACCCTCAACTAGTTTCTGTTTATTCTGCAACTCCTGTTTTGAGTTACTACTCTTAGCAACTGAACCAGTACCAAATACCGAGGGGTTGCTATAAACACTAGTAAAGTACACATCAATAACATGTATATCAAATATACCTTTGTTCACATTGCCATCCTTCTTATCCGCCAAATACTTGGGGTAGTTACGCTTCAATGACCAGTCCCTTTGCGGTAGAAGCACTTAGTCTCGTGCTTAGGTCCGACTTGGGCTTCTTCACTTGAGCAACAACTTGCTTGCCGTTCTTCTTGAAGTTCCCTTCTATCCCTTTGCTCTTTTCTTGAAACTAGTGGTCTTGTTAACCATCAACACTTGATGTTCTTTCTTGATTTTTACCTTCATCGATTTCATCATCATGAAAAACTCGGAATCATTTTCATCATCCTTGCATACTATAGTTCATCACGAAGTTCTACTAACTTGGTGATGGTGACTAGAGAATTCATCAATCACTATCTTATCCGGAAGATCAACTCCCACTTGATTCAAGCGATTGAAGTATCCGGACAATCGAGCACATGCTCACTAGTTGAGCGATTCTCCTCCATCTTTTAGCTATAGAACTTGTTGGAGACTTCATATCTCTCAACTCGGGTATTTGCTTGAAATATAAACTTCAATTCCTGAAACATCTCATATGGTCCATGATGTTCAAAACATCTTTGAAGTCCCGATTCTAAGCCATAAAGCATGGTGCACAAAACTATCAAGTAGTCATCATATTGAGCTGGCCAAACGTTCATAACATCGCATCCGCTCCTGCAATAGGTCCGCATCACCTAGCGGTGCATCCAGACATAATTCTTACAGCAAAGAATGAGGATAAACCTCAGATCACGGATCCAATCCGCATCATTGCTACTAACATCTTTCAATACATTTTTCTCTAGGAACATATCAAAATGAACATATGAAAACAACAACGCAAGCTATTGAACTTACAACATAATTTGCAAAATACTACCAGGACTAAGTTCATGATAAATTTTAAGTTCAATTAATCATATTACTAAAGAACTCCCACTTAGACAGACATCTCTCTAGTCATCTAAGTGATCACGTGATCCAAATCAACTAAACCATAACCGATCATCACGTGAGATGGAGTAGTTTTCAATGGTGAACATCACTATGTTGATCATATCTACTATATGATTCACGCTCGACCTTCGGTCTCCGTGTTCCGAGGCCATATCTGCATATGCTAGGCTCGTCAAGTTTAACTCGAGTATTCGCGTGTGCAAAACTGGCTTGCACCCGTTGTAGATGGACGTAGAGCTTATCACACCCGATCATCACGTGGTGTGCAGGCACGACGAACTTTGGCAACGGTGCATACTCAGGAGAACACTTCTTGATAATTAGTGAAAGATCATCTTAAAATGCTACCGTCAATCAAAGCAAGAATAAGATGTATAATAGATAAACATCATATGCAATCAAAATATGTGACATGATATGGCCATGATCATCTTGCGCCTTTGATCTCCATCTCCAAAGTACTGTCATGATCTCTATCGTCACCGGCACGACACCATGATCTTCATCATCTTGATCTATATCAATGTGTCATCACATGGTTGTCTCACCAACTATTGCGATCGTATAGCGATAAAGTAAAGCAATTATTTGGCACTTGCATCTTATGCAACAAAGAGACATCCATAGGGCTTCGCGATTGTTAGATAACTTACAAAACATGATTATCTCATACAACAACTTATATCTTATCACGTCTTGACCATATCACATCACAACATGCCCCGCAAAAACAAGTTAGACGTCCTCTACTTTGTTGTTGCAAATTTTACGTGGTCGCTACGGTGAGCAAGAACCGTTCTTACCTCGCATCAAAAGCACAACGATAGTTCGTCAAGTTAGTCTTTGTTTTAACGTTCGAAAGGACCGGCGTAGCCACACTCAGTTCAACTAAAGTTGGAGAAATCGACACCGCTAGCCACCGTGTGCAAAGCACGGTGGTAGAACCGATCTCGCGTAAGCGTCTGGCGTAATGTCGGTCCGGCGCTTCATCCAACAATACCGCCAACCAAAGTATGACATCTTTGGTAAGCGAGATGACTTATATCGCTCACAACTCACTTGTGTTCTACTTGTGCATATAACATCAAACCATAAAACCTAGGCTCGGATGCCACTGTTGGGGAACGTAGTAATTTCAGAAAAATTGCAGGGATGAGAGAGGTTTGTTCATGGGAGCGTCAGCTCTCGTTTTCAGAGGACTGCACAACCCCCGGGTGCTAGAAGCACTAGCTGTTTGGGAGGCATTAGCACTTTCAGAAGATCTCTATATCAACCATTTACTTGTTGCCTCCGATTGCAAGGTGGTGGTAGATGCAATCGAACAGAAAGCTCAGCAGAATTTGAAGCCATTGTCGAGAAATCAAGGCTAGAGCAACTACCTTTATTTCATGTTCGTTTACTCGTGAGTATAGGACCTCCAATACGGAGGCCCATAATCTCGCAAAGCATGCGTTATCTTTAGGGTTTGGCCGACACACTTGGCTAGGACAACCCGGCGATCTTCTTTTTGTACCTATGAACATTATGATTCAATAATAAAGCTTTGTGAGATTTAAAAAAAAAAAACTAGACCAAAATGACCGAGGAAGGCAGGCACATCGCCGGCGAGCCCATCCGGCCGCCGCGGCTGGAGGATGCGGGCCTGGAGGACTGCGCGCTCCCACCGGAGTCCATCGCCAAGGCTTTCTCCCTCGCAGCGTTGGCCGTCTCCTCCCGCCTCCCCCACCTCCCCCTTTCCGATGACGAGGACGACGTTGACCCGCTAGCGCCTCGTGGAGGCTGCGTGGAGGACGCGGGACCCACCTGCGGGGTCATTCCCGACGCCCTTGTTGGCGCGAGGGGCGGCAGTGACAGAGACGCCGACGAGGTCGTCGTCGGGCGCGGAGACAGGGTTGTTGTGATCGGCCAAGAGCTGGGACGGGATGAGGGTAGTGCCGAGGGGACCAGAGGCGGAGAGCACCGGAAGGAGGAGGGTGATGAGATTGTGGAGAAAGCCATCTTGGTGAAAGATTTCGCGTGAGCTTTTCTTCTAGCTTCATGAGAAGATATCTCCCTAGTATTTGTTGTTCTTTGACTTGTAATGTAGATCTTGATTCAACGATCAGATGACACTATGTTAGTCTCTTTGGTATGGTGGATTGGTGGCAAGCTACTTAGCATCAACGGTATTCGACTTAGCGCGTTGCTGATGAAGTGATGATTGCTGCTGTTTTCCTGCTTGATTTGTGCTCGAATAGCGACATGCTCTTGTTCAGAGTTAGTGACAAGCTAGTGGATTTGGCAAGCTGCAAATGCAACTGATATTTATTGGCTGTCCTAAGGGTAAGGGCAAATGATGCAAATGTGATTGTGTCTGACATATAATGTGTCTTAGACACTTAGTAGAGCTTGCGAACAGATAAATGCCACAAGAAACCACTGGATTTGACATGGCATCTAATCACTTTAGAAGATTCAGGAACATGCTTTACCATTCCAGGGGAAAAGATTTCTTGCAGAAACCTTCGTCAATGGATTCATTAAGTGGGGAAATAATACAAGGCACCACTTATATGAAAAATAAATAGAACAGAGCAGACCTTTTGTTGATTATGAACATGATATGTACCTTTTCAACAGGAACTGAAATTGGATTACAGACAAACTAACACCATTGCAATATACAGTGCCACTCTAGCGAACAAATCTAATGAAAGCTTTTCTTATAAAATAGTTAGATGTGCTAAGTTCACTAGCAGATTAGTGTGCTGATATCCTGACGTAGCAGCAGATTATTGTGCCAAAGTGAATGGAGGCGTTGAAAATGATGTTTGTGTCGAGGCTTGAGATTATATATGTATAGCTGAGTAACTAGTAAAATAGCTTGAAGGATTTTCAACGTATAACATGGCCGAAGTCATTTCATCTCATTGTTCTGCCTATCTCTTTGCAGCCCTGCACTTAGTGTCTTTTCTGCAACAAGATGAACTCTATGATTCAATTAATTTCTGAAAGAAAACTAGTGATAAATGGTTTCAGCTAAGTCATCTAACAATCTGTGTAACAGAGTCTTTTTATGACTGGTGTTTTTGATTGGCAGTCACGCTTTCCTGGTAGGATGACTGCAAAAAAGTCATTATGATAACCTGTTTCTCAAAGTCCAACAGATACATTTTGATTGGGTAAGAGATTCACAAAAATACTATTCACAATTGTTAATATCTCTGAAATATGATCATATATCATGTGTCCCATCTAGTCCTGTTTATAAGGTTTATCAGCTCTGCATTTTGAGGTACTTGTGTGCTTCAGTGTTCCAACTGTACACATGTGGCTCAGTGCTTCAGGTACATCTAGTTAATTGCTTCATTTGGTTTGCGGAAGTATTAAGAATTCCTTCTTTCGGATGCTTAATTGATGTTTGTTGTCTATGAGAGAAATGAAGCCAGATACATCAGGTTTCAGCATTTTCATCTGTTTCGCTTTAAGATCATTGTTGCTTTAATTGATGAGTTTTACTCGTTTTTTGGCATGCTATCCAGGTAAAAAAAATTGTCATGCTTTTAATTTTCTATGACCTCTTCTCAGCCTCATTACTGCGTGATTACACGAGTGCCATGTAAGCCATCTTTCCTGCTTATATGAATTCATGATTTAAAAAGGTAACAACTTAACCTTCTTTGCAGGTCCCCCCATTGCCAGGAGGAACTCTCTTGAGCGCTTCCTGGAGAAAATGCCGTGATATGTTATCACGAACAAAGGACAGCACTAGGTAGGAGCTCTCTATTTTCTTTTGGAGCATATTATTATTATTTCCACTTGCGGATATTTCAGATTAGTTTTTCTACATGCTGTATATGTGTACCACAATATTCAGAAATGCATTATGCATGTGGCCAAGTCTTCAGAACGTGGTCTTTTACTGCTGGCCCCTTTCATAACCAAGTCCAATTGATTTATTTCACCTTCCAACTGTATTTGGATAATTTTCCATTTTAAACTTAGTGATTTAGCATGGGAGCTTTGGTATATGGCACACATGTTTTCCTGTGATGCAGTCATTGACTGTGAGAAAAGTCTGCATGATTTCTTTTAGAATGGGCATGTGAGACGCCAAGCTCTTTCGATTGCATGAGTCGGAAATAAGCCAGGCAGTAGATGAGATAATACCAATTTAAGAAGAATAATGATATTCAGTGTAAGTAATGCTATTTTGCAGAGGTAAAAAAAAACAAGGATGGATTATGCTCTTCAACCAGAAAGATGAACACGAACTTTTTGGGGGAAATACTGTAGATAGTATTGAAGTTTGCATTTTGTTAAATCTTCCTATTAATAGTCCTCTGGTCTTCAAGTTTTTTTTTTTCCGGACGTCAGGCAGCAGCAATGCACGGCTTCCCTTCTACTCCAAAATATTCACCATAATTTGGCAAGACTCAGATAACCAGGACACAGTGTTGTCGCCGGAAAATGCTCCGATTATGAAGCTATTCAGGATCCGCTGTTGTCAAGTGTACTCGAAACAGACTGTGAAGATTTTTTTTGTTTTCTGAGGCAATTGAGGGAAAACGGGCGTTGTGCTCCTTATGGCATATCGGGCCGATTTATCCATTGGAGACTGTAAAATGTCTTGGGAGGGCAAAAAAAAACATTGCACACCTTTTCAATACGCAATACATGAGACCTTGAGCTAAAATTTGCAGTCGGGGTGGGTGTGGGTCTCATGAGACCGATCTTTTTATGTATAATGTATCCATGGTGAAAAAAGAAGAATTAGAAACCATGAGATGCACCCGAATGAAGTAATTCGAAAAAATACCTAACACATTTTTTAAAATGAATTTTTACACATCAAAGATGAGAGATTCTTCTAGGTGCTTGCAAAGTTTCACGCTGACATGACCTCCGAGGAGGTTGGCACAAAGAAAACGAAATGAAAGCTCAAAAAATGTCCACAGCTGCAAAAAAGTAAATTGATCGTTGATTCTGTTTTCTTTTTGTACCGAGCTCCTCGGATGCCATCTCAGTGCAAAAGTTTGCACGCACTAGAAGAGTCTTTCATCTTTGATGCGTAATTTTTTAAGATTTTTTTGAATTTGTTTGATGTTTTATTTCCTTACCTTTCATTGGGGGAGCATGAGCTCGGGGTCAGACTTAGATTTCCGAAACATGAGTAACATTTTTGTACTAGCAATTCCACTGTTTGAATGTGGAATATAGTCCCCCAACGGGCTCACACAATCACCTTTGGCTGACACCAAAGTCGAAACATGTAAGGACACCATAACCACGCTAGAACAACTTCACTCTCCTTTCAGATCAAATACCGTCTCCAAAGGTAGCCCAACACAATATAAGAATGGAAAAATAAAACCAAAATATAGTTAAAAACCAACCCAACACAGATAAAGTCAAAATAAAACAATCAACTACAATAATCTACGAGAGAGATTAATCCCACAAGTGAAGAATGGCGCGACGATGTGCGTGGTAGCCTATAGTACATAGCAACAAGAAATTGCACGCCAAGTATAATGCCGAGAAAAGTCGAGATGCAATATGACAATCAGGGGGTGTTTGTTTCCAGGGACTTTTTTGTGTAGGGACTAGAAAAAGTCCCTCTTAGAGACTTTTTTACCAAACGGGAGGGACTTTTTAGGGACTAAACTAGGCATTTGTGACTAAATGAAGAAGACTCTCAAGGAGAGTCTTTTTGGGACTTTTCCAACAATGCCCCTCCATGCATTCATTGGCCCGCCACCCCCATGATGTTGTTTGCTTGTTATTTTTCTATAGACTAGGGGCAACATGGTCATTTAATAACCTCTAGGAAGGGACTAGGGACTTTTTAGTCTATGGAAACAAACAGGGAGAGACTTTTTAGGGACTAGGGACTTTTTAATTGGGACTAGAAAAAGTCCTAGGACTTATGAACCAAACAGGGCCTCAGTTTTTCTTCTGGGGAACTTTTTAATGTTGACAATTTAATGATGGAGCAAACCTACCGTTTTGAAATTTGTAGACCAAAAACTTGTTATCTCAAATTCAAATTTTTTTTCCATATTGCTTACAAAAATTATTTATTCTCATTAGTACATGTTTATTACATCCAAAATACTATCCACCCAGTTGGTCACCGCTTAGTTCACGGGGCTAAAGGAGATGAGGGTGCGCGTGTTGCTCCTAACCTCCTCAACCAAATATGCTTCGTATCTAGCAGGTTTGTTGTTGCTGTTGAATGCCTTGATGATGAGGTGATATTTCACACCGGCATCAGACGCCTTTTCACCGCTCATCACCTTGATGAACTTGAGCCCATCGTGCACCTGCTTGACGTGCTCCGCCACTGCCCACCCGCCGAGCTTTTGGACGTGTGGTTCATTGTTGACGTCCCCAATTGGATACCATGCTACTTGGGCGGACGTGGCAACGGGATAAGCCACAGCAACAACAGCGACAATGATGAGCAGGAGACTGCAGGTCCTCATGGTGACAGGTTTGTGGTGGTACGACTTTGGGTTGATGGATGCGCTTATGCAGCTTTGGGATCAATCAAGGTTCTTGTTGTTGTGATGATTAGGTGAATGAGGTGCATGACATCTAAATATATATGGCCATTGCAAGGCAGATATTAATTGTATACATATCCACCATAAGCAATTCAGTAGTATCTATCAATTAGATGCATATCCAAATTGTTGTACTAAAGTACTTCCTAAAATGAAGTGTAATCATTTAGAAATTCACATAATATCATTGATGGATTTTTTTTTCAGCTGTTGTAAGAGGCTTGAATTCTATTGGTATATTCATAGACCAAGTTACTTTTCAAAATAAGACGACATCGATCTATTCCAAAGGTGTACAATGGCCAACTGTGCACCGACCTAGAATCCAAAAATGGTGTTGGTCGATTAGGACAACGCGGTTGTTGGAAATATGCCCTAGAGGCAATTATATTGTATTATTTATATTTCTATTATTCATAATTACGAGTTTATATTCTATGGTATAACTGCTATGATCTTGGAATGTACGATTCAGTGAAAAACTCATATGCACGTGCGAAATGATAAATGGTAAAATACGATTCCTAGTGTATGATGTATCCATGGCAAAAAAAGGAATCACACGGAGAGTAGCGTTAGGAGCTCAAGTACATCTGCACCGAGTGAAGTAATTCGAAAAGATAACCTGTTTAAAACAAGCTAAAAAAACTACACATGAAAAATGAGAGATTCTTCTAGGTGGTTGCGAAGTTCCACGCTGACATGCTATCTGAGGAGTTCGGTACAAAGAAAACAAAATGAAAGATCAAAAGATGAAGTTGCATAAAAAATTCGAGCTTCGATTGTGTGTTTTTTGAAGGAAATATGCCCTAGAGGCAATAATAAAGTTATTATTTATTTCCTTATATCAAGATAAATTTTTATTATTCATGCTAGAATTGTATTAACCGGAAACATAATACATGTGTGAATATATAGATAAACAGAGTGTCACTAGTATGCCTCTACTTGACTAGCTTGTTAATCAAAGATGGTTATGTTTCCTAACCATGAACAAGGAGTTGTTATTTGATTAATGAGATCACATCATTAGTTGAATGATCTGATTGACACGACCCATTCCGTTAGCTTAGCACCCGATCGTTTAGTATGTTGCTATTGCTTCCTTCATGACTTATACATGTTCCTATGACTATGAGATTATGCAACTCCCGTTTACCGGAGAAACACTTTGTGTGCTACCAAACGTCACAACGTGGCGGGTGATTATAAAGGTGCTCTACAGTGTCTCGAAGGTACTTGTTGAGTTGGCTTATTTCGAGATTAGGATTTGTCACTCCGAATGTCGGAGAGGTATCTCTGGGCCCTCTCGGTAATGCACATCACTTAAGCCTTGCAAGCATTGCAACTAATGAGTTAGTTGCGAGATGATGTATTACTTAACGAGTAAAGAGACTTGCCGTAACGAGATTGAACTAGGTATTGGATACCGACGATCGAATCTCGGGCAAGTAACATACCGATGACAAAGGAACAAAGTATGTTGTTATGCGGTTTGACCGATAAAGATCTTCGTAGAATATGTAGGAACCAATATGGGCATCCAGCTCCGCTATTGGTTATTGACCGGAGACGTGTCTCGGTCATGTCTACATTGTTCTCGAACCGTAGGGTCCGCACGCTTAAGGTTTCATGACGGTTTCATTATGAGTTTATGTATTTTGATGTACGAAGGTTGTTCGAGTCCGGATGTGATCACGGACATGACGAGGAGTCTCGGAATGGTCGATACATAAAGATTGATATATTGGACGGATATATTTGGACACCGGAAAGGTTCCGGACGAGATTGAGATTATCCGAGTTAGGAGGTTACCGGAACCCCGGTAAGTATATGGGCCTTATTGGGCCTTAGTGGAAGGAGGAGGAAGGAGCAAAGGAGGCGCCCCCAAGCCCAATCCGACCTGGGAGGGGGCCGCCCCCTTTCCTTCTTTCCTCCCTCTTCCTTCCTCTCCTACTCCTAATAGGAAAAGGGGCCAAACCTACTTGGAGTAGGTTTGCCCCTAGGGCATGCCTCCCCTTAGGCCGGCCCCCTCCTCCCTCCCTCCTTTATATACGGGGGCGGGGGGCACCCCATAAACACACAAGTTGATCATCGTGATCGTTCCCTAGCCGTGTGCGGTGCCCCCTCCACGATATTACACCTCGGTCATATTGTAGCGGTGCTTAAGCGAAGCCTGCGACGGTTGAACATCAAGATCGCCACCACGCCGTCGGCCGTGGAACTCCTCCCGCACCTCTGCTGGATCGGAGTTCAAGTGCGTCATCGAGTAGACGTGTGTCAAGAACTCGGAGGTGCCGGAGTAACGGTGCTTGGATCGGTTGAACCGGGAAGACGTACGACTACTTCCTCTACGTTGTTTCAACGCTTCCGCTTCGGTCTACGAGGGTACGTAGATAACCTCTCCCCTCTCGTTGCTATGCATCACCATGATCTTGCGTGTGCGTAGGAAATTTTTTGAAATTACTACGTACCCCAACATTTTTGTACCAGGCTCCTCGGATGTCATCTCAGTGTGAAAATTTGTACGCACCTAGAAGAGTCCTTCATCTTTGATGCATACAATTTTTTTTTTGAATTTGTTTGATATTTTATTTCCTTTACCTTTCATCGGGGGAGCATGAGCTCCGGGTCAGAGTTGGATTTCCGAAACACGAGTAACTTTTTTTGAGGAAAAAACATGAGTAATTGAAAAGGATGTTTCAGTTCACAGTGATCTGTGTCTCAAAAAAATCAGTTCACACTGATCTCCATTTTCTTTTGGGAGGGCAACAGTGATCTCCATTCAGAAAGATACGTTCACAGTGATCTACTTCTGGGCTAAGCCCAGCCCGTTTGAGAGCCGCTACCATTCCACAGCCCAGAATTCTAGTCTCCATTCCTTTTTCTTTTCTCAAGGAAAAACAAATCCCCATTCCAACTCTCCCCGAAACAGAAACACCAACCTCCCCTCGGCCGCCGACCATGGCGGATGCCGCGGCCGCGGCCGCAGGAGCGACGCCTCTCCTCCGCAACCTCCCTGACGAGATCGTCCTCTGCGAGATCCTCGCCCGCCTTGACCCCAGATCCCTCATCCGCTGCCGCGCCGTCCGCCGCGCCTGGCGCCGCGCCACCTCCACCCGCCGCTTCCTCCTGGCCCACCACGCCCGCCAGCCCGCCCTCCCCATCGTCGCCGACAACGGGCACCGTACCTTCATCGCCTTCGACCACTGGGCCGCCGCCGCCGACGCCCAGTTCCACACCGTCGCCCGGCTTGGCGGGTCCTTCAGTCTGGAGCTCTGCTGCGACGGCCTCCTCCTCGTTGCCAAGTCTGGCATGCTTGGCAATCGCACCCGCCTCGCCGTCTGCAACCCGGTAACGCGTCAGCACGCCTCCCTCCCGCCCCTATCGGACTTCAATATCCTGGGGATGTACCTACACGGACCTACCAGCAAGTACCGGCTGTTACTGCAGTGGAGGGGCGCAATGGACTGGGGAGACGACAGCGACAGTGACTGTGACTCGCCTACAGGCAAAAATGGCTGCTATGTCTTTGAGTTGGGATCCGACCAGCCACCGAGGTACATCGGGTTGTCCGAGCCCAAATTCTCGTCGGCTTACTTCCACGGACCTGCCCGGGTGCGTGATAGCCTGCATTGGTGCCTGTTTTATCGCCCAGGCGAGAACCCACTGGAGGATTGTGAGGCTGGAAGGGAACTGGTAGTATTTGACACCACAGCTGAGTCGTTTAGGCAGATGCGTGCTCCAGCTGATCCCACCAAGTCATTCATCTTTCAGATGGATGACATGCTTGGCATCTATTGCTGTAACAAGGCTGCTGAAGTTGTTGATATATGGGTGTTGCCGAACTATGACAGTGAGGTTTGGGACTTAAAGTACCGAGTTGCATTGCCGATCACAGAAATCAGGGGAAAGCTTGAAGGCCATGATGGTGAGGGCTATTGGTATGCGACCGTTGCTTCGGGTGGTGGTGACATGCTCTTGCTGGTCAGTTTTGGTTTTTGGCTGTTTTACGTTGACACTGATGGCAAACTGGTTGCTAGCTTCCAAGACATCTATCCCTCTAGGCATCGGCTCAAACAAACTCTTGTTCCGCATGATTTCTTCAGAACAGTAAAAGGTCAGGCTGTCGACGCTTCACCTTTCACCTGACGGATGTTGAGAGAGGCGGTGCTTCTTAACGGACTAGTTTTCGTATCCTCGTGAGTTGCAATGTCTATGTATTGGATCAAGTATGGGCCTGCTGATTTCTTCTTTTTGTGTCGATCAGAAGTGACTGTCATGTGGTTGCATGAAACCTATGCTTGTTTCAGACTTTAGATACCATTTCGGGATTAAGTGACTACTGCTTGTGTTGATGCTAAAATTACCAAGCCGTTTTTGTTCTGCTTTTGAAATATTGTCGAACTCATCCGCCTCATGTCTCTATTTTCTTGGGCTGAGGACATGCTTTATTCTATATTCATCTAGTGTTCTTCTCCATACTTGATATTAAGCGTTCTTTATGCCTCACATCACTGAAGAATTGATTGATTTACCTCTTGATCTAGTGGTCTTCTTAATAGTCAATTTTTTTGTGTGTTTGCTGTTTGTACCCTTTGTTGTAGCTGGCAATGAGAAGAGGCGGGTTTTACTCCTTGCTGACTTGAAGCTGCACCTGTCTTCTAGAATACCTTGGAGCACAACTAATTTAGTTAAATGCTTGCATGTTGCATCATAGTCAACTTCTCAATGAATTGTTCTGTTATAATTCAATTTTCTTCATGCATCTATCTATTGCATCTACCACCGTCAACTGTGGCTGTCTGTTGCTGGTTATAAGTTAACTAGCATATGAGCTCAGTTGATGTGATGCTCTCGTAAATTAAAACTTGGCTTATGCAGGATCATGTATTGGATTGTAGGCTTGCAGCAATGTGCATTTGTGGGAGATGATTGATGTCCACGGAGCCATCTTATGTGTGTCTGTCATGGTAGCTTGGAGCAGATCTATTTATTGCAGGGTTTAGACATGTTTTACTTTAACAAATCATTCCAAATCCTTTTGATTTCTTGTGTAAAGAGATTTTAGGCTAGGTTTCAGTGTCATATTTATGCCCTTTGCCCAATAGCTAATAAAATAATCAGAGAAATGATGGACATGGTTAGTTAGGTCTTACGGAGACTAAGCTCACCACTATATCGAGAATTGGACATGTCTGTAGTAGTATTGTTCTAGAAAAGTCTGGTACCACAGTCCTGAAAATCTATGAATATCTTGTTGCATTTTTCTGTTGTACGGTTTGCAATTATTACCTATTATTATTTCAATTCAATTGTTAACCATTTTGGATAGATGCTTCATGCGAAGCTTGTAGCACAAATGCTGTTGATAACTTCTTTGGCGGTGCTGTGCATATAAAAGTTCTGGGCACAATTTGTTTTTTGTTGTTTCTACATGCGTTTGGTAGATTCAGATGTTAACATATTTCTGCGGGCAGGTGCTGTACTTTACAGTGAGTAACATCCTGTTCAGAGCACACAGACGCGCTGTTTGGACTTCGGATCATACTATGAAACAGAAGTTGTTTAGGATCGAGGGCATGCTTCATTCTGTTTATCTAGTGTCCTTCTCTTGCTGGCCAGTTTTGGTCATTGGCTGTTTTACGTTGACACTGATGGCAAACTGGTTGCTAGCATCCAAGACATCTATCCATCTAGGCACCGGCTCAAACAAACTCTTGTTCCGCATGATCTTTTCACAACACTAGAAGGTTATGTTGCGGACGCTTCACCTTTAATCAGACGGCTGTTGAGTGAGGCGGTGCTTCTTAATGGCCTAGTTTTCGTATACTCGTGAGTTGCAATGTCTATGTATTGGATCAAGTATGAGCCTGCTGATTTCTTCTTTTTGTGTTTATCAGAAGTGACTGTCATGTGGTTGCACGAAAGCTATTCTTGTTTCAGACTTTAGATACCATTTCGGGATGAAGTGACTACTGCTTGTGTTGATGCTAAAATTACCAAGCTGTTTTGTTCTGCTTTTGAAATATTGTCGAACTCATCCGCCTCATGTTCTATTTTGTTGGGCTGAGGGCATGCTTCATTCTGTTTATCTAGTGTTCTTCTCTGTACTTGATATTAAGCATTCTTTATGCCTCATATCGTTATTTCTTGAACTGAAGAATTGATTGATTTACCTCTTGATCTAGTGGTCTTCTTAATAGTCATTTTTAGTGTGTTTCCTGTTTGTACCCTTTGCTGTAGCTGACAATGAGAAGAGGCAGATTTTACACTTTTCTGACTTAAAGCTGCACCTAACTTCTAGGATACCTTGGAGCATTACTGATTAAATTAAATGCTTGCATGTTACGTCATAGTCAACTTCTCATTGAAGTGTTCTGTTATAATTTAGTTTTCTTGATGCATCTGTCTATTGCATCTACCACCTTATACTGTGACTGTATGTATTCTGGTTGTAACTAGGATATGAGTGCAGATTGTGATGCTCTCATCAAAATCAAATTTGGCTCATGTAGGATTCTGTTGATTGTAGCAATGTGCATTTGTGGGAGCTGATTGGTGGTCTAATGTGGGGCCATCTTACGTGTGTCTGCCATGATAGGTTGGAACAGTTTTATTTCTTGCAGGATTTAGAGTTTTAGACATGTTTTACTCTAGTGAATGATTCCAAATCATCTTGATTTCTTGCGTAAAGAATGAGTTTTTGGCTAAGTTTCAATGTCATATTTCTGGCCCTTTGCCCAATAGCTAATAATCAGATAAACGATGGAGATGGTTAGGTAGGTCTTATGGAGACTAAGCTCATCACTATATTGAGAATTGGACATGGTTGTGGTAATATTGTTCTAGAAAAGACTGGTACTGCAGTCCTGAAAATCTTGTTGCATGTTTCTGTTGCAAGGTTTGCAATTACTACATTTTATTATTTCAATTCAACTGTTAACCATTTTGGATAGACGCTTCATGCGATGTTTGAAGCACAGTTGCTGTTAATAACTTCTTTAGTTGTGCTGTGCATATAAAAGTTCCGTGCACAATTTCTTTTTTTGTTATTTCTGCATGCATTTTGTAGATTGAGATGTTAACATATTTCTGAGGGTAGGTGCTGTACTTTACAGTTAGTAACATCCTGTTCTGAAGCATTCTTTATGCCTCATATCACTATTTCTTGAACTGAAGAATTGATTGATTTTACCTCTTGATCTAGTGGTCTTCCAATAGTTGTTCCTGTTTGTACCCTTTGTTGTAACTGATGGTGAGAAGAGGCAGATTTTACTTTTTGCCTACTTGAAGCTGCACCTGCCTTCAAGAATACCTTGGAGCACAACTAATTAAATTAAATGTTTTCATGTTGCATCATAGTCAACTTCTCAATGAATTGTTCTGTTATAAATTATAATGCAGTTTTCTTCATGCATCTATCTATTGCATCTACCACCGTGAACTGTTGCTGTCTGTTGCTGGTTATAACTAGTATATGAGCTCAGTTCATGTGATGCTCTCGTAAAATCTAACTTGGCTTATGTAGGATTCTGTATTGGATTGTAGGAATGTGCATTTGTGGGAGCTGATTGACGGTCAAATGTGGGGCCATCTTACGTGTGTCTGTCGTGATAGGTTGGAACAGTTTTATTTCCTGCAGGATTTAGACATGTTTTACTCTAATAAATGATTCCAAATCTTCTTGATTTCTTGCGTAAAGAATGAGATTTTGGATGAGTTTCAATGTCATATTTCTGGCCCTTTGCCCAATAGCTAATAGTTAGCCACTGTATTGAGAATTTGACATGGTTGTAGTAGTAGTAGTAGTATTGTTCTAGAAAATAATGGTACATCAGTCCTGAAAATCTTGTTGCATTTTTGTGTTGCACGGTTTGCTATTATTGCCTCTTATTATTTCATTCAACTGTTTATAGCTGTGCTGTGCATATAGAAGTTCCGGGCACATTTTGTTGTTGTTGCTGTTTCTACATGCGTTTGGTAGATTGAGATGTCAACATGTTTCTGAGGGCGGGTGCTATATCCTGTTCAGAGCGTAAAGATGCATTGTTTGGACTTCGGATCATACTATGAAACGTGAGTGGTTTAGGATTGAACTCGGTCTGAAGAGCTCGAAATGTGCATGTGATGCTGCAACTGTGCAACAGAAGCGGGTGCGCCATTGAACAGCGGCTACATGTGCACTACTGAAAAAGCATGCTAGTGCTGAACACGAGTGAAAATCTGGAGATCATTGTTTTCAGTATTAAGAAAAAGGGTTTCCCCCTTTGTATTACAAAGCAACCATCCGATACAACCAACGAGAGGTGCTGGGGCGGAAGCAGCACCCAAAAGAAAAGAAAGAGAAAAAAGAAAAGAAACAAATGCCGATAACGGCGGATCAACAAAAATGACGAAGCCTCGCGACCGCTGCGTCCATCGGAAATCGTCCCCCTAGCTCCGAGACTCCGAAGCGCCGGTACCAATCAACACCTCCAAGAAGGGACGCGATGATGATGACGCTGCTGCCAAGGGTTTCCCCCAGTACGCGGTGGGGATAGAGGAAGGGTAGCCTCGACGCCCTCCAGGAAGGTCCGGTGGTACCCTCAGGCGCCACCGCGTCGGTGTCAGCCAAGCCAACAGGGATTTCTCCCGATCCCATCCTCCACCTCAGGCACTCCGGAGCTCGCCACCAAACCGACCACCATCCTGCGCCAACACGGCCACGAAGCTTCCCACGTTGTCTCACCATGGCACCGCGAAGATGGCCTGGACAACGAAGAAGGGGAGCCGGGACTAGGGCAGCAGCACCGTCAGCATACCGGAGGGCCCCATCTCCACCGTCCACGACGGTAGCTGACCGAACGCCAAAGCAGGAGCCTACCGGGGTCGTGGCCCCACAGGCCCGGCCAGGCCCTCAGAGGCCTAGACAGCTCCCGCCTCCGCATGCCGCAATGGCACGCCGCTTGCTGCCGCCGCTTCGCTCGAAGTTGCACCACCTCCTCACCACACAGACGACGCGAAGCCACGCCAGGGGCCGGCCCGCTAGGACCCAAATGGGGCCCGCGGGCCCCGATCTGAGCCCGGGCGCAGAATCACCAACTGCGCCACCACGCCATCTCGCCGCCAAGGGCGCGCCACCACCACATGAGCCGCCGACCACCGCCGGGACGCCACCGTCATCAAGCCGAGGAGCACCGCCGCCCCCATGCCCCGGCAGGAGGCCATGTGAGACAGCAGCCCCACTGTCGCTAACACCACCCGGCCACGGGCGCCGCCCGGCGGCAGGAGGAGGGAGAGACGAGGCGACCGAAGGAGGGAGCGGGGCTCGCGCCGCCCCGGCCACCTCCCGGGGAGGCGGCACGGAGTGGATCCGGAGGGGAAGGGAGAGAGGTGGGAGGGAGGGGGGCGGGGTGGCCGGCGGTCGGCGGGGGGAGGGAGGGAGGAACCCTAGAGCCTGGGGTGGGTCTGCTGGCACGTTCGAAACGAGCTGGTCTTGTTTTCAGTATTGCATAGTACTACCTGGTACTCCCTCCGTTCCGAAATAATTGTCTTTCTAGCCATCTCAAATGAACTACAACATACGGATGTATGTAGACATGTTTTAGAGTGTAGATTCACTCATTTTGCTTCGTATGTAGTCACTTGTTGAAATATCTAGAAAGACAATTATTTCGGAACGGAGGGAGTACTATTGTTATTTCACTAACCAAACGTAATTACCGGGTTACCTCTACTTGTATTTTAGGCAAAAATGTATTTGTGTAGTTCATAAAAAGTGGGCGTAGAAACCGGCATTTTAGTTAGCGAAGCTCGGTTTTATAGCAAGTTAGCGAAAATGGCGGCCAAAATCAAGAAATTGTTTGGTTTTTGGTAAAATGCAGAACCCACGGTTAGGTTGCGGCGCCAGAGCGTAGGCAGAGGAGTACTATACTACGTCCGGGACCTAAGGCTTATTGCTTATGCCCGCCATGGTTGCCGTGTTGGAGCAGCTAAGGAGACCAACAATGGTGTGCCATCGGAGCGGAGAGCTGGGTCGCGGGCGGTCTGTAAACGACACGTGGCAGGAGGGGGGGGGGGGGGTAGCACAATGGCGACGTGGGCAGGTACATCGGCGGCCCGACGAGGTTAATTCAACTATGCGTATGCGGGCACCTAGTTGTTGGATGGAGGCTGTTCTTCTGTCTGGAACAGCGACGAGGTTTGGCCGCTCCTGATGTTGGATCAGCGCCTCTACAGTCAGTGTTGTTCGCCATCATTACGTGAAGTACTTAGTTGTTGGAGTCGTTTCAGAACGCACAGCTCAACCATGCGCCAATTCACAATAGTACTTCTTCTTGTCGCATTGTGCACATAAGCTACGAACAGCCCGCATCTCCGACTCCAAGGCATTGCTTAAGTTATCCTCATCGATTAGCGTGATCCGTCGATGGTCTCGGCCAAAGTGGCATCATGCATGCCTGCAGCAGAACAACCAACCCTTTATTTTTACATAAAACAAATCGGCACGGCATTGCCCGTCCGTCGAATGAGTTGCAGTCTTAACCAATGGAGCCCGACGATTCGCGCCCGGCCCAGTGAAATCATCGCCCCAAAGCGGCTCGAATCAGTCCAAGCGCGCCCTTTTCGCATCACAGCGCAGCACGCCCCAGCTCCGGCCGATCCACACACATGATCGCCACCGCGCAGGCCATTTTAAAACCCTTCCCGGCCAGTGGAATCACAGGCTCGCAGCGTGCTGACCTTAGGGAACTCGACAAATCCGCCATGGGATCCCATAATCGGCCCCGGCTAACCCCGCGACGTGTCCCGGCGAGGAGTATTATAGTGGCCGCAGCGGCGCCGTGCCGTGCCGCGGGGGCGAAGCCCATGTGCGCGGCACCGGTCCGGGGATCATTAGCACGTCCAGGTGCACCGCGCCCCGACAAAGGCGTGGCCTGGAAAAGCGCCTTAAGCCCGGTGATCAGGGGCTAATCTTCGCTGTCATTGGTGGGTTAGTTTAATTGCTTTGCTCTTATCCTCGGCGCCGCTGTTGGAGCCGGCCATTTGGCAGCTTGGGGGAAGGAGGGCGTGGGGGTTATCTTGAAGCTAGATATGGGCTAAATCAACCAATTCGATATTCACAAACCCTCAAGATTTGATGTATACGTACGAAAGGTTATCACACAACAATTCTTCTCTCAAGGCCTCTCTCAACCCTAGCCACTGCCGCCAAGTTTCTCCCCCCACGCCATCGCATCGGCCCCCCTCCCCGTCCGACGTCCTCGTCGATGGGAAGAGAAGTGGGAGGCCGTCTTCAAATCCTTTTTTTTTTTTTTGAGGAACCAGCAGGAGCACTGCCTTTTCATATAAGAAGGAGAATAAAGTTTATGTACAAGAGTGTTCCGCCATCGAGAGAAACCGACAAAAACCCTAGGAACTAATCAACCGATACCGCCGCCACTGTGTTTCGCCAAAGGCCAAAGTCCTTGCTTGATGTCGCCGAAGGCAATAGCCGCAACCTCTAGGTGCGTGAGGCGAGTTCCATTGAAGATGCGCCGGTTTCGCTCCTTCCGGATGTTCCAGATGGTGTAAAGGAAGCGGCCGCCCGCTTCTTCCGGCCCTTGGGCAAATTGTTGGTGAACGAATCCCACCATCCAAAATCCCCATCGAAGGGGGCAACGTGGGCGTGGCCCAGAATCCTCTCCGCCCACACGGACGTGAGACCAAATCTACAGCTGCAAACGCAGGCGGTCCTTACAGAGATGAGTGGCGTCTCCGGTGCCCCAAGGCAAAGGGGCGGCAATGAGGGTCGTGTGGCCACCACGAACGGCTAGCATGTCGGCCGTGAGGATTTTTCCGTGGAGCACAAGCCGCGAAGAACTTGCATTTTGGCTCGCGTGTGCCTCCCAAATCTTGGCCGGGAAAACTCGGATAGGATGCAGAGAATCGGGCAGCGTGGGCGAAGCAGCGAGTAAATGCCATTAGGGGTCCACCGCCAAGTGATGGAGTCCTCCGGTCCGGCTTCAACTCAACCCGAGAGATATCGATGCGAGGGCAATGAACTCCTGCAGATGGGTAGGCGATGAAAGACGGCCACCGATCCGATCCAGCTCCTCCTTGAGCTCCTTCATCACAGTTCTTCTCTTCTGGTGGCAATTTTGTACAGCCCGGAAGGCCCGGACAGGGGCCCCGTCTGTCCCAAATCGCCGTGCTGAATAAGGATTTTCTCCCATTGCCCAAGGAGATGGAGGTAGAAGCCTCAAGAGCGCCATATCCGCCTCATCGCAGGCACCGCAGAGCCCGCCCATTGGCGGCCAGATCAGTCCACATAAGCCAAGGCGCGCAGACGGAGCGCCCACCAAATCTCTCGAGGTCAAGTGATTCCTGTGCCCCCATGGGCTTAGGCCGCGATGCCTTCCATTGACCAGAGAATGTCCGCCAGACGTGTTTTCCGAGTCTTCCCCACACCAGATGAAGTTACGAGTGATCTTACTAAGCTTCTGGATTGCCCAAGTGGGAAGCGAGAGCGCAGTGAGGTGATGATTTGCGATGGCGCTGTCTGGACTTTGCAAGGAGACCTGCCGGTCGCGCCAGTTCTTCCCTTCCACCCGGAATCGCCCATTGCCTTGTCTAGAAGAGGTTGTAGGTCAACCCTTCTGAGCCGCCTGGTATGTAGTGGGAGACCTAGGTATCGGCCGGGGAACGAGGACAGCTTGGCCGGGAAGGCCGAGAGGATTTCCGGGAGATCGATGTCCCGACAATAATGGGGAACACCTCGGTCTTGCCGACGCTTGACGAGGCTGATGCATCCCCAAAACAGCCAGATCCTAGCGATTGCGTCCGATCTCTTCTTTGACGGGTTAGCGAAGATGCCCGCATCGCCGTGCATAGAGAGAAACCTGCAGGAGGCCGTTCGCGTCTGATGGGCTTGAGGATCCCGCCCGAAGCCGCCTCAAACATAAGTTGCAGAGGATCGATGGCGTAATGAAGAGCATAGGTGACACTGGTCGCATGCGAAGGCCTTTTCCATGTACGAATGGGGTTCCGGCTCCCATTTAACAAAGACCTAGAGGAAGATGAAGCGAGGTCATGCAGATCCATTCCCGCCACGCCCAAATCCCAACTGTTGCGGCACCTCCAGGAGGTAAGCCCAACCCACAGTCGAAAGCCTTGGAGATGTCGAGCTTGAGGAAAAGGCTCAGGTTGAAGAGCGGTGCAATTCTTTGATCAAGTTTTGCACATGTAGGAAATTATCGTGGATGCACCGCTTACGCACAAAGGCACTCTGGCACTTGGAAACCAGCGACGGAAGAAGAGGGGCTAGTCGGTTAGCCAACATCTTGGAGAAGATTTTGGAGATGCTGTGTATCAAACTGATTGGGCGGTAGTCGCCAATCGAGGATGCGTCGGCTTTTTTCGGGAGCAGAATAATGTTGGCAGAATTGATCAGGCCAGTGCAGTCGCCTCTCGGGTTCGCGAGCTGCATCACCACAGCCACGACATCCACTTTGATGATCTCCCAGCATGATTTGAAGAAGACGCCGATGAAACCATCAGGGCCCGGGGCCTTGACCGAAGGTAAGGAGAATACCGCCTCCTTAATCTCCGCCTCGTCGAATGGAGCGTCCAGAGCCGATAGGTCGTGGCGCCGCATCCCGATGTTCTCCTGCATAATGGACTTGGTGCGCCAGGCAGGCGTGCGATGTTAGCCCGAAGTGGTCCGAAGGGCTCGTTCCTTGTCATGTCTAGTAATTGCCACCCGAGGTGGTGGTGATTGTCTGGATGAAGTTCTTACGCCTTCGTCCGCTCGCCGAGCGTGGAAAAGCTTTGTGGTGGCATCCCCCAGTCGGATCCAGTTGAGCCGAGAACGCTGTCTCAGCTTGATTTTCTGAATGGCGAGGAGCCCTGTGCACGAGGCCTTAAGTTGTTTACGCAATTCCCTCTCCGAGTCCGAGAGCGGTCTTCCTCCTCAAGAACATCCAGCGCCAGATGATCTCCTTGGCAATCGCGATCCGGGAGCCAAGCATCCCGACCTTTTCCTTTTGCCACTTGCGCAGGCCTTCGCGGTCCGACATAGCTTGATATGAATCTTGCGGATGGCATCCCGGCCCGAACAGTTTGTTCCATGCCAATGCAACAGTGTCCTTGAAGCCCGGAGACGGCTTTAATTCCTCGAATTTAAAGGAAGGCTTTCTTGAGTGGTCGACGCACCCTCAAGATATAATGGAGCATGATCCGAGCAAGCTGTGGTGATAGCCTCAAGGTGCGATTGGGAAAGAGCATGTCCCAATCGTCGAGTGGAACACGTGGTCAATCTTGGTAAGGACCGGGTTGGCTGATTTGACCAGTGAAACGGCGCCGCCTAGGTGAAGCTCCTTTAGCTGCAAGAAATCAAGGGCCCCACGGAACTTTCCCACCAAAGCGGCGGTTGATGTTGGTGTTGTTTTATCCGCCGCTTTAGTGATGAGGTTGAAATCCCCAGCCAGAGCCACCCGCTTCGCCATGGTCTTGAGAGTCCTCGGCCCTCAATGAAGGCCAACTTGTCTTGCTTTCGCTTTGCGGCCATAGACGCCGTGATTGTCCACAAAGCTCGCTCGTTGAGCATGGTGACGATGGCGGAGATGGAGGCCGGAGTTGCATGGAAGTCGGATAGGGTGAAGAAGCGATCCGACGCGCCAAAATCAAGCCCGCGGTGCCGCGGCCGGAGGTATAGTAGTTTGCGAAACACGGGCCAAGCATCTCGCGGATGGTGGCGCTATCAACGGCCTGGAGTTTTGTCTCCTGGAGGCAGACAATGGATGCATGGGAGTCCCGGACGATGTCCCGAACGGCATCCCGGCGGGCACGCGAGTTCAGGCCTCGAACGTTCCAACAGATGATGTTGACGTTAGGTTGTGCCATTAAGGAAACTTTGAGTGATCACGGCAGGAGCAGCTTCTCAGAGCCGAGTAGCTGGTAGATGGACGGTTGACGCAAACACACATGTTGTGGAAGATAGCAGACGAACATGAAGCACCCCAAGGGTGAGACAATAGGCGACCTCGAGCCGCGGCGATGCGTAGCATCTGGAGACTAAAACGGACAGCAGAAAGCAGAAGGCGATACATCTTGGGACGGCAGACCTCCCAGGCCGAGCGTCGGACGCAAGGGCCACTAGAACTACTAGGACGCCTACACATCAGCAACTTGAGCCTCCACGGTTGCTTTCTTGCCCTTCTTCAGCTTCTTTTGTGTGAGGTTCGTGGCATGTGAAACAAGCCCCGCAATCGCCTGGACCACGGGAGCGGCTAGCGGAGTGGCGAACATGTTCAGGTACGCTTGTTGGCCTTGTCGTCGTGGCCGACGGATGGATCAAGTACACCGCAGACCCTAGCAATGATCTCTTGACCGCGTCCGAGCGGCGCCCGGGGAGCAGAGCCTTCTTCTTGTCAAGGCGGGCGCTGCGACGAGTAACCGCTACAACAGCCTTGGCCTTGCGTGGAGCTGGAGGGCAGCAGCGGGCGTCGGCGCGCTTGGCGACGGAGTCGAGGAACGTGTCCGAGTAGCCGGAGGAAGCGGTCCGCTTCAGCACCGCCGACGGCCAAGAGCGGGTCATCGGCGAGCAACTCAGCGTGGGCGTCGCCGGGCAGCAGAACAACAGCAGCAGAGGACCCATTGAAGGTAGCCGGGCGAGCCACCACAGGCCCAACAGGGAGCAACCCAGCCGCCAAGTCATCAGGTGGCAGCACGTTTTCAGGCACCAAGTCCGCACATGGCAGCACACTTACATGCACGGGCCCTATGCCACCTCCATGGACGGGCTCCAGGCCATCAACAGTCAAGTTTACATGCACGGGCCCTAGGCCAACTCCATGCACGGGCTCCAGATCATCTTCAGGTAGCACAACAAAGAGCCAAGGGCTCCAAGCCAAGATCGTGTAGCGTATCAGTCCATGCACCTCCAGGCCGGCAGCAGGCACGGGCAGAGGCGAGGCGGTCGAGCTCAGGGAGTCCACCGTAGGGGACGACAGCGGCGCAACAAAAGCAGTAGGAAGCGCGGCAGTCGTGGGAACCAGCCCGGTGATGGGATGGTCATGCTGAGGCGTGTCCGTGGCCGGGACGGACCAGGCTTCATTCGTGGCCTCGCCCGAGCCAGGCCGAGCCGAGTCGAGCGCCAGCCCCGCCAGCCCGACAACGAGGGGAGAACTGCGTCCTGCTCGCTCGAAGCGCCCATGCACCGCCAGCGGGGTGGGCTGACGGCGCGGCGACGAAGCTCAACTTGGAGAAGAGCACCTCCGCCTTGTCGACGAGACCGACAAGCGTACGACGCATGGCAGAGAACTCAGAGCGCAGCGGAGCGAGTGCCGCCTCGAGCGCCAAAGCCATCTCGTCCCGGAGCGCCCGAGCTTGCCCTCCAAACTGCAGCCCGCCGTTGGAGGCCGCCGGGCGAAGCTGACAGAAGGCACCCGAGCCCAACCCCGGCGCCAAAGAGAACGGGGCCGCAGCGGCAGGAGACCCCGCCCGGCGTCGTCCGTGTCGTCCGTCCGCCCCGTCCCGGCGACGGGGAACGGTGCGCTTCAGGCACCTCCATGCGGGTCTCCCTAGCATGGACATCGCGCCCGCGCCCATCTCTTCCGCCGCCCCATGGCGTCATCGCCGGTCGCCGCCGCTATCGCGCGCGCCGGTACCGGGCGTGGTGGTCGTTATCCTCGCCACGGCGGCGAGGCGCAGCGCCCGTGAGGGGATGATGGGAGCAGCCGAGGTCAGCACGCTTCGAAGCGGAGGGGGAACGCCGTCGACGTAACCCCGGTTCCACACCAGTCCGACCGAGGCGGGCTGAACGGGCGGCACGGTTGCCGGTGACGAGCAGTCCAGCGGGCGCTTGCATGGTCTTCCACCGCATCCGATGGACCAGACGCGGAAGGTGGCGCCTCTCTGCAACCGGACGGCCGGCCGTTGGCGAACACCTGCAGACCGCCGAACGGCCTTGTGGTGAAGGTGAGCCAAATGATCTTCGGGATCAGGTTTGGGTCCGCCGTCCACGCCCAAAGGTCGAGCGTCTCCGAGTTTGTCCTGAGCGCGGAGTGGTCTTCGAGACGGTCGAGGGAGCAACGCCGGCCGATGATGCGTTCGGCGACGAACGGGGTCCAGGCGTAGTCCGGCACGTTCTCCAGGCAGAGGCGCACTCTGTAGTTGAGAGCCGCGCCAAGCGCCCGCTCCAGCGGCCGCCAGGGGCGGATGTGGACGATGCCACCGCCGCACGCACCCGCCCCGCAGCGAGGGCCTCGTCACAGTGCGCCTTGTGATTGAACTTGACGAGGAACTCAACTGGGTGGTACGGAGTGACGGCCACATCCGCGTGGCTCAAACGGAACTGCTTCCGGATGGCTCGGTCGACGTCAAGCGCCTCAAGGCGCCGCGGCGAGTTGACTGACCAGGCGATGGCGGCAGTCTGCTCCCAGTCGAGCATGTCACGGTCCATGTCGGCGAGGACGGATGATGCAGAGTCCTCCTCGGCGAAGGCCCGGCGCCTAATACCAAAGCGAGGCGCGGGCCATCGCGGGCTGGCGTGGTTGAGGAAGGGCCGACGCGGGAGGAGCGGCAACGATGGCGGCCCAGGAACTCGCGCCCGGCGAAGTTGGCGATGAACGAGGGCGAGCAGCCGTGGAAGGGGGAGCCTGGGCGGGGGAGGTCTTGGCTTGGAGCGCAGCGGGCACTTGCGCTCGATATGACCAGAGAGCTTGCGGGATGTGCGCGGATTGATCTTCGCAAGCGACGGAGCGGTGGTGCTGCGGAGCAAGGCAACGAGAGCAGAGGCCCTCCGTGCGCCTTTTGAAGCGGAGCTGGCTCGCCCGACGCTGCTCCACGAGATGGAGAGCCGCGGGATGGGCAGGGGATGCAGCAGGCCGGCTTGAAGGCGCGTCCCGTCGAGGGCGGCGCGGGCGGCGCGCAGCAGTCCATCCGGCCTCCTCCCGAGGCAAGGATGGGACGTCGTCCGGCGTGCGTGGGCAGCCTGGAGGCACGAAGACGGCCAGGTCAGAGCCGGGCGGGATGGTAATGGCTGAGCGGAGGCGAGGGGCCGCATTGAAGGCGTCGGTCGCCGCAGCTGTCGGCGGACGCGAAGACACCACGCCTTGATTGCGCTCGGCGCCTTGAATGCAGGCAGAGGGGGCCAGAGCGCCATCAAGGCTCGGGGAGGGAGGCAGCGAATCCGGCACCATTTCGCCCGGATCCCCGGACAGGCGCGACAGCCGCGAAGCGGAGGGAGACACAGGCATGGCCGCGGCGGCCGGATCCGACGCGGAGGCAGCAGACTCAGGCCAAGGGGGCAAGCTCAGATCCGGAGCCGAAACCAGCGCAGAAGACCGCAGACGCAGCCGCTGCTCCTGAGAAGAACCACGGGCCCCAGGAGCGAGGCGGACCGCCTGAATGGAGGGGAGGCAGCCGGGCGGCCAGGGCGCGACGGGCGCCATGCGAGGCGGCCGCGCCCGAGGACGGGGCCGAGGGGAGCGTGGGGCTTCCCAACGGAAACATCGTATTTTTTTAGGCGTGATTTAGCTCCACACTTCTCAAAATCCTTTTTTTCTCCTTAAATTTTGTTTCCACAACAACATTGACGAGGTGGTGGTGGCGATTGCATATTGCAATAAGGTCTCTCCGGTCACTTCCTGCCTCGACGATGTGCGATTCCACACAGCCAAGGGCCTGTGAAAGTTTGTGTCCCCGAATCCCTCTTCAGATCTTGGTAATTGATGCGTCGAAGAGCAATTGGCTGGGCATTAGTGTGATGACTTCGACTATCTTCTTATGTGTCATTTTGCGATATGGTTCGATTTCTTCAATTCTCTGGACCGATGGTGATGGATTGCAAATTTTACGTGGGATGATGCTTCAACCAATGCTTCTTCAACGATTTCTAGTGAGCAAGCGGTTATTCCGGTCTTCAAAGACAAATCTAGCAAAGATGTTTTTTCCGTTGTACTAATAGTTATTTTCCTTGATAAATACTCCCTCCGTTCCAAAATAGATGCCCAACTTTATACTAATTTTAGTATAAAGTTGGGTCGTCTATTTTGAAACGGAGGGAGTATCAGATATAAGGTGTCCTTTAGTGTCTTAAAAATATATTTAATGCACACGTCTTTCTATTGTAGGTTAGAAGCTTTTAAAGATACGAAATGAGTTCAAAAAAAGAAGAAATGAAAATGCATGCCAGTGGCCCGCTACCAACAATTAGCACAGCCCACGGTATATGCCACCAATTTCAGTGACAAACCACAGTAGTTGGTCTACTAAAAAAACCACAGTAGTTGGGTGGCTTAGACCGACTCTAATGCGAGGACTAAAAAGAACGCGCGGTCTGTCAGCTTTTTGTTCGTTTGGGTCGGTGAGTCCACCCCTTTCGCGTCTGGACTGTCAGTGTGTCCAACACGCGGACACATATTCATCCGCGCAGCCGATATGTGGCCATCTTTTTTGTTTTTTGCGTGCATATCAAAAAAATTGCCCAAAGTTCACATAATTCGAACAAATACAAATATCTCATAGTTTCACAACCAAATAATATCTCATAGTTTACAATCCAAATAAAATTTAAATTCTCACAAATACATTTGAAACAAAAATAGCCGATACATCAATTGGTTGCCAACTTGAGCCCACATATGCTCAACCAAATCATCTTGCAGTTGAATGTGAGTTTCCAATCACGTATTTGATGATGAAATTCGATAAACTGTGCAAATGATGCCGCTCCTCCAATGCTCTGGCCCAACTTTTTCACCCTTAAATTGAAACCCCTAATTGTGTATTTCATCCTCATGTTCATTCTCTACGATCATGGTGTGCATGATCACACAAGCACTCCTCAGCTCTCATAATTTTTTGGTGCTCCAAGTTATACCAGCATATCGAGCGATGCCCCATCTAGATTGAAGAACACCGAATGCACACTCCACATCCTTTCTAGCACTCTCTTGTGCTTAGTCAAATCTCTTCCTCTTCTCTCCTATCGGGTTGGGGATTATCTTCACAAGGTCTACTGAGGATATATACCATCAGCTAGGTAGTATTCTTTGTTCTAGTGGCGATCATTGATCTCAACATTGACCTATGTACAACTGCCTTCTGCAAGCCTCGTGAACACCAAAGAGCGCTAAAGCACGTTGATGTCAGTGCGAGAGCCGGCCATGCCGAAGAAAGAGTGACAAATACAGAGATCTTGTGAAGCCACAACCTCAAGTATGACAGTGCAAGCTTTCACATGGCCCCTATACTGCCCCTACCAAGCAGGAGGGAAGTTCTTCCACTAATAGTGCACACAATCTATGCTACCAAGCATCCCCGGAAAGTCTCTACTGGCATTGATCACCAACAACCGGGCCGTATCTACAACAGTTGGCTCTCTCAAGTACTCCGGGCCAAATACTACCAAGACAGCCTTGCAGAACTTATACATTGAGTCCAGGCATGTGGACTCACTCATTCAGACATACTCATCAATGACATCACGGGTTACTCCGTATGCAAGCATCCGAATAGCTAATGTGCATTTCTGATAAGAGGAGAAGCTAAACTTTTTTTTGCATGGTAATATGTGTCTCATTCATATCATAAAGATCAAAGTACAGGTCACTAAAGAACGACATGACAAAACTGAAAAGATGGCTGAAAATCTCTGAGCTTGACACCAACACCCGTCACCTGCCTCCGGCACCACCGCAGCAA
Source organism: Aegilops speltoides (assembly GCA_021437245.1). NCBI lineage: Eukaryota > Viridiplantae > Streptophyta > Magnoliopsida > Poales > Poaceae > Aegilops > Aegilops speltoides. The sequence continues at coordinate 455,284,186 of CM038147.1, read as the reverse complement.
CCGCCGAAGAAAAGGATGACGAATCACCTCCTCACCCGAGCTCGACGCGGCTCCATCACTAATATGCATCTTTGCGGACCTCCAAGGTGGCTCACCAAAAGTAAAGCCCTTGTCGTTGAATGAATCAGACCAGGACAACACCCCAGACACGTCATCAAACTCCAGATCTAGCACCCCACCATGACTAAGACGCCGAACGAGGAAACCATACCTACCATCCATGAAAAAGCCCATCACATGTTTCATCTTCCAGATGTCGTCGATGCAGACCACAATATGCATCCGCTCCTCGACTACCTCCCAAACTCCACGTCGGCGCTGGAGCAAACGTTGTCGTAACGGCGGAGACCGAGGACACAGGTCCACCGCGAGGATGCTACTGCAGCCACACCATCCTTGCTGGAACTGACTCGTTTTCAAATTCATCCCCAACAATAGAGCCGATGGCCTTGTCAGGGAAGGATCCGAAGAATCTTTATTCAGCACCGTCATCGTCGCTGCTGAAGCAGAGACGATGAACAAGCTAAAAACCTAGACTATGAAGGAGTAGAAACGATTCCCACGCATGGATCCAGGGACCCCCCTCACCACCGATGACCGAGGTCGCCGGCGGAGGGGAGCCGCCGGAGAATGGCGCTGGAAGACTGGCCTCTCCCGGCGGCGGCTAGGTTGCAGCCGCCAGGCGTGAAGGTAACCTACGTCACCACCCCCTCCCCAATACGATTGAACACATGTCTAGCCATCCGGAAACGACGTCGAAATAGGATGTGTTTGAAGAGTGGGTTTCGGGAATGGAAGTAATCCTGCCAAAGCAGGCAATGGTCGCTTTCTCTATTGTGATTCAACGCCGGAGTATGCCCCGGGATCGAGCCATGATATATCAGCTGCTGCCCACTAATGTGGTCATGGACGACCAAAGCAGCAACCACAATCTCCTCATTGTCAGACGATGAATTAACTGAATCACAAATGAAATTGTTGAAAAAGTACTCGTCACCATTGTCCATTTGTACCTAGTGGGCATGGTGGAAGAAGCCGGACGGTGAAAAGCCCATCGGCGTGGAGGCCCTGGCAGCAGGCCTGTCGGTGTGTAGGCGAACATGGTGGGGACCGGTGACCGAGGTGGCCGCACTTGGCTGTGCTGCCAGCGGCGGAGGCAATGGGGTGTCATCGAAGTTGGGGCGTTGTGACGGCGGTGAAAATAGTCCACCAACATTGGAGTATGGGGCCGTCAGGGGGTGGCGTGCTACTGGGGAGGTATTTGTGTGCAGGCGGGCGGCCTGGGCAGCGGAGCTAGGCGGCGGAAGGGTGTGGTGGTTGTCGATGGTATGAAGGGGGAATGGCTAATGTGCCACTGACTGGCAAGCTAGGGAAGGACAAGGGTGGGCATCACACGCATCCACTATGTGCCCGCGCCGACGCAATGCCGGCCTAATTTTCGGCTTGAAATGGGTCGCTCGATGTAAGTGCATCTAGTGCCCCTCAGTGATTTTGGTGTATTGAAGACTTATAGGTTAAGTAACTGATGCGTTTGTGAGTGTACACAGGACTATAAGTCTATGAGGAGTTTGATATTTACAGAGAAAGTCGACCCCTAAAAATGAAGTTCTTCGACTGAAGACTTTGATATTCTGAAGACTTTCTGAAGACTTTGAAAGTGAAGAAATTGGTGTGACCATGAAGACTTGATATTCATTCGAGGAATCTGAAGCGTGAGGACTTTTGTTTTCGTAGTTTCATTTTCTCCTTCTTGAGTCATAGGAAACACCATACTGTTAAAGGGGGTCGAGGAAATACTAAGGAAAAATCTCCATGTGATGCTCAACTCAAAATCCTACACCTACCAATCCCTTCGAGTGAAGCCATTGAAATCTCATACGCTTCATCAAATTCTTCAAAGGATGTGAGACGCAGTTCTTCCGTCATCGATGACTTTGTTCGATCGAGGAGTTAGGAATTCGCCAAAGTCGAATTGCCTACACAAAGGAGGAACATGATAGCCCCGAGGACTTTGAAAGTCAAAATTTCCGACCGTTCTTTGTCATCGCTACGGCAGACCAAAATATCTTATCCACCTAACGGTCATATCATTGAAGGGCATTTATGTCTTATCATGTCGGGCTGCTCCCTAGGCTATAAATAGCCGCCCCCTACAACCACTAGTTGGTTGGCTGCTCCGAGAGAACTTGACACTTGTCATTTGAGAGCAACCCATCCTCTGAGGACTTTGAGCGAAAATCATCAAGTGAGGAAAATCCCAAAACCAAACCCATTAAAACCCCAAGTGATTGAGCATCATCAAGAAATTGATCCTGAGTGGATCCGAAGCTTGTTACCTTTGAAGATCTGTGCTTCTTCCAGACGGTTAGGCGCCAAGGTCTAGAACATCCAAGAGGAATTGTGGATCGCCGAGTGACCAAGTCTGTGAAGGTTTGGAAGTCACCAAGACTTACCACGAGTGATTGGACGAGGCTGCGTGGTCTTAGTTCAAGGAGAATACGGTGAGGACTGGGTGTCCCGAGTTGCGGCTCGAGATCGGGTGTCCGGACTGGTGTCCTCGAGTTTAAATACTCACCGCTCCAACCAGACGCATAACCGAGACAGCAGCTTGAACTGGTCTACCAAATCATTGTCTTCACCAACCGACTGGTTCTATTTCCTCAACTCATTCATTTCCTCATTCTGTGTTGCATGTTGTTCATATCTGTGCTTGAAGACTTTGATCAAGACTTTCACAAATTCCTCGCTCAATTTCTTCATTTGTTTGTCTTCATTTTGTTATCCTGTGTTTACGCTTCTCGCACTCTATTCTAGTCTTCATTTCATCATGCCGACTATGTGTGTAATCTGTTATGTTTACCTCTCGAGTACTTATTCTGCAGAATAGTTCTTCGCTAAGGAATTTCTCACCGCAAATTCCTCGGTGAAGAATTTCATAAAATCGCCTATTCACCCCCTCTAGTTGATATAACGACTTTCAATTGGTATCGAGCAAGGTACTCCTTGTTCTCGTGTGATTTTGGTTTAACCACCGAGTTCTAGTTATGTCGACCGCAGTATGATCAAGGTCTCGGCTGGGTGTCCTACCTTCGATGGAACGGACTATCCCTACTGGAAGAATAAGATGTGGATGCATCTTGAGGCAATTGATAATGATCTCTGGTATGTTGTGGAAAATGGTGTCCCCATCCTTTCAAACACCGACCGCCATCGATGTGAAGAGATTCAAACAACTCGACTCTCAAGCAAAGAATATCATATGTGGCCATCTGAGCAAAGGACAGTATGGAAGAGTGAGTGCTTTGGAAACTGCTAAGCTTATCTGGGATAGGCTATCCAAAGTAAATGAAGGAGTCTCAACTCAGCGTGACTCTCGAGTCGATGTTCTTCGAATCTCTTCAACCGCTTCAAAAGACTCGACAATGAAAATGTTCAACAAACCTTCGATCGCCTTCACCGACATCTCAAATGAGCTTCAAGCCCTCGGTGCCACCGACATCATCGACCATGAAGTAGTGAAGAAACCGCTAAGATCGCTTGATTCCTCATTTGATACTCGGGACCGATGATACAAGAGCGTCTTGACTACAAGTCACTTGATCCTGCCGATATCCTCGAAAGGCTTAACACTCACGAAGTTCCACTTTGTCAAAAGAGAGATCTCTATGGCTCAAACTATGGCAAACCACGTGCCTCAAGGCTAAGGTTGTGTCGACTCAATGTGAGGATTCGGTAGTAGCCTTGGTGATCCCAAGAACTGAGCCAGATCTAGCTCTCCTTGTGAAGAAATTCCGAAGTTCACAAGACGTGGTCGTTTTGGAAAATCCTCAAGAGGAAATGATTCTTCATCCAAAGGACTACAAGAGAAGACTTTGCCACAAATGCAAGAAGCCTGGTCACTATATTCAAGATTTCCTCGATGGGAAAAGGAAATGAAGAAGAAGAAATACAAGGACTACAGCTTACGATGAAATGAAGAAAAGAAGAAATCATCAAAATCTTCGCCTTCAAAACCATCAAAGTCTACATCTCACAAGAAGGGCAGCTCCAAGAAAGCTCGTGCATTCATTGGCAAGGAAATGGACTCAAGTTGAATCTGAGGAAAATGATGAAGAGGAGGAGTCCAAGAATCTGAGTCCGTGTGGCTAGTCGGCCGTTACTCGCTTTCGTCAAGAAGTCCATCTTCAACATCAAGAAACTGATTCCACCAACAAGCCCGATGAAGATAATGATGGCTACGCCCCACCTATTGCTTCATGGCAAAAGCAGCTAAGGTACTCAAATACAACTCCTCCGATTCTAGTGAAAATGAATCGATGAGGATCTTAAGCCTAGCTACTCTAAACTTGCTAAAATTGCTGTGAAACAACAACGGGCTCTTGAAAAGGTTCAAAACATGCTAGACAAAAGTGATGATATGTTGGGTGAAGAAATGGATCGACTAAAGCCCTCGATCGAAAATCTTCAGAGACTTCAGCCTAAGTATGATAACCTTCAAGGTCATCATAACTCTCTTGTCCGATCATGATAAACTTTCTTATGAATTTCTTCAAGAAAAGCAAGACAATGAGAAGCTTTCTCTTGAAACTATTCAAAGAAAGGCAGATCTTGAAAAGCTAAGAGTATGTTATGAAGATCTTCATAAGGAGCGTGATTCATTACTAGCTCAACAAATCAGCGCTTCTCAGGAAGAATTTGTTCCTCCATGCTTAAAGTGCATTGAACGTGAATCTGCTAATTCTTCACCTGAATGTTCAAATGCTTCAAATGTTACAAATTCTTCATCTGCCTCTGCTATCACTAATTCCTCATCCGAGGACATTGCTAGTATCACCGACAATGCAGGGTGAAGGAATTGTACATGACAGTATGTACAAAAGCCTCAAAGGGCATCGACACTTTGTGATGTGCTCAAAAGCAGATCCTCAACGAAACCCTAGGAAAGAGGGTATTGCCTTTGAGAGGAAACTCAATGCCGATGGAACATATTGGAAACCCGAGCAAGATCCCAAAACCTCATGGGTTGCTTGCAAAGGGACCTCCAGCTGATCCATCTAACTTATCCGCTTTACATGTGAATCTCCTCATTCTTCCGATGAGTCATTTGACTCAACTATAAACTGTTCAAAAATCGAATGGTGAAGTATTGGTAGATATGTTGGCACTAATCTGCAGAACGGTTCCCTATGAAGAAAATCTGGGTTCCCAAAAGCTGTGTTGAAAGTCTTCGTGAATGTCCTCATGACACCACCAAAGAAGAACAGAACCCCAGATCAAATTCTTCATATGGACCAAACTCTTCAAATGGATCCAAATCCTCATATGAACCAAATTCTTCACGAGGATCAAATTCTCAACTGGATCAAAGTCCTCATATGATTATTATCATGCTAACAAATCTGTCTCGCAGGTAAAGCTAAGGGCTATGAATATGTGCATTATTCTTCAAACCATTATGTTCATAAGTCCTCAAGAATTATTCGCTTATTCATATGCTTACCCTAACCCTCCTATGCTAAGCGAAATGGTTTGGCATCTTTGCCACCTTTCTCACATGGTGCTCGCAGGATGATGAACTCTTTGCCACCCTCCGATGTGGGTGGTGAAGAAAAGAACTAATTTCTTCTCAGGGTCAGTCTCCGGCGTGCTCGAACGTCTCAAGAATTTGTCGGGACCCGACAAAATTGCTCGAAAGGACGCAGCGAATCATGATGAAATGAACTTTCATTTCACACGCCCTCATACTTGCTATATCTGTTATTGCTTGATGAAATTCATCGATGAACTTGATATCATATTCTTCACCGATGAAGCATATGAGATTGTAAGTTACACTAATTCATCTGCAGGATGATCAACCCAAAACCACCGAATGGGTCCTCGATAGTGGATGTACAAATCACATGACCGGTGACAAGAATATATTGATGGATGCTCCTTTATCACCGCCACCTCTGAAGCATATCATATTTGCCGACAAAGGCAAAAGTCGTATTGGGTCTTGGTAAGGTTGCTATCTCTAAGGATAAGCACATGGACAAAGTCATGCTTGTTGAGTCCTTAGGATACAATCTCATGTCGATCTCAATGCTTTGTGATCTTGATATGGTTGTTGTCTTTGGCAAATATAGCTGTGTTGTGATTATGGAAGTCGACAATTCCAAAGTCTTCAAGGCTTTAGGAGAGGAGATCTGATATTGTTGATTTCTCTACAGACCACAACCAGCCATGTGTCTACTTGCAAAAGCTTCGTATATGGCTATGGCATCGACGACTTGGTCATGCAGCATGAGGAATTTGAACACACTTGCGAAGAAGAAGCATGTCATTGGCATTGAAAATGTCAAATTCCTCAAGGATCACTTATGCGGAGCATGTGAAGCCGGAAAATGACCAAGGCCAAGCATCCAAATAAGACTATCATGACCACTACTCGTCCATTCAATTGCTTCACATGGACCTATTCGACCTAATCATTATTCAGCAGTCACTAATGATGCATCTCTATATGGTTTTGTCATTGTTGATGATTATTCTCGATATACATGGGTACACATTGTTACTTACAAACATGAAGTGCAGGAAGTCTTCAAACGATTTTCCTCGAGGGCTTCAACTAACTTTGGTGTGAAGATCAAGCATATCAGAAGTGACAATGGAACTGAGTTCAAGAATTCTGGTCTTGATGCCTATCTTGATGAACTTGGTATTACTCATGAATTATCTGCCTTATACTCCTCAAAGAAATGGCGTCGTGGAGCGCAAGAACATGACTCTTGTAGAGATGGCTCGCACTATGCTTGATGAATACAAAACGCCTCAGCGTTTCTGGATTGATGCAATTGACACTGCCTGCCACATCATCAACAGAGTATATCTTCACAAATTCTTCAAGAAGACTGCATATGAGCTCCTCACTGACAAGAAACCCAATGTGAGTTATTTCAAAGTCTTCGGTGCTAAATGTTGGATTAGAGATCCTCACCACAACTCTAAATTTGCACCAAAGCACATGAAGGTTTTATGCTTGGTTACGAAAGGACTCAGACACCTACTGAGTCTTCAACATTGTTCTTCACAAGATTGTCGACATCAGATGTGGGGTTCGATGAAACTAATGGCTCGCAAAGAGAGCACCTACCTTCTCGTGTTAGATGAACCAGCACCGAGGATGTTATCAAGCACAAGGCAACCGAGGATGTCATTCCCATCAAGAATCTGTGAAGAATTCATTCTGTTCGTGAAGAACGCCGAGTGATGCACTGAAGAACATGATGAGGAAATTGGTGTCAAGAAAATGCTGATCAAAATCCTCAACGACAACCAACTCATCCACGTGTTGCAAAAGAAGTGCAAGTGGAGAAGATCATCGATGACATCAGCAAGACCAGTCCTCTCACCCGCTCAAAAGCCTCACACTTATCTAACTTTTGTGGGCACTATGCTTTTGTCTCTATCTCGAGCCCACTAAGGTAGATGAAGCATTTCGAGCCGAGAGGATTCAGGCTATGCAAGAAGAATTACATCAGTTCGAGCTGAACAATGTCCGGAATTGGTCAATCGCCTGATCCTCGCAAGCATAATATCATCGGCACAAAGTGGATCTACCGCAACAAGCAAGATGAAAATGGCCTTGTTGTGAGGAATAAGGCACGACTAGTAGCTCAAGGCTACACACAAGTTGAAGGAATTGATTTCGATGAAACTTTTGCACTGTTGCTAGACTTGAGGCTATTCGCATTTTACTTGCATATGCTAACCATCATGATATCATCTTATATCAAATGGATGTGAAAAGTGCATTCCTCAATGGTAAGCTTGAGGAAGAAGTATATGTTGCTCAACCCCTGTGTTTTGAAGATCCCAAGAATCTCGACAAAGTCTTCAGACTAAATAAGGCCCTCTATGGCCTCAAGCAAGCCCCTCGGCGTGGTATGATACATCAAGGAATTCTTCGTGAAGAATGGCTTCACACCCGTTCACTCGATCCTACTCTATTTACTAAATCATATGATGGTGAACTGTTTGTGTGCCAAATATATGTTGATGATATTATCTTTGGCTGTACTAACCAACGATATAGTGATGAATTTGCCTATATGATGAGTGAAGAATATCAAATGTCTATGATGGGAGAGTTGAAATTCTTCTTAGGTCTTCAAATTCAATCGAGCAAAAATGGCATATTCATCTCAGAGAAATACCTCAAAGATGTAATCGAGGAAATTCGCATGCAAGATTGCAAAGGCGTCAAAATTCCTATGCCCACAAATGGCCATCTATGCATCGATGAAAATGGTATCGACTTCGATCACAAGGTATACCGCCCATGATTGGTTCTTTATTGTACCTATGTGCATCTAGGCCGATATAATGCTTAGTGTTTGCATGTGTGCCCGATTTCAAGCTGCACCAAGGAATCACACCATAAGGCTCAAGCATATTCTTCGATATCTAGCTCACACACCAACACTAGGATTATGGTACCCCAAGGGCTCGCTTTTGATCTCATTGATATTCGACTCGACTATGCCGGTGATCGTGTGGACCGCAAGTCAACATCCGCACTTGTCATTTCCTCGACGATCTTTGGTCCGTTGGTCCTCAAGAAATGTAACTGTGTATCACCGCTCACCGTTGAAGCTGAATATATTGCTGCTGGGTCATGCTGTGCTCAATCGCTTTGGATGAAGCAAACCTCAAGGACTATGGCGCAACGTGAAGAATGTGCCTCTCCTCTGCGACAACGAGAGTGCCATCAAGATTGCTCACAACCCAGCTTCAGCACTCAAGACTAAGCACATCCAGATTCGCCATCATTTTCTTCGTGATCATGTGTTGAAGGGCGATATCTCCATCGAGCATGTGAAGATCAAGAACAGCTAGCTGATATCTTCACCAAGCCCTTGGATGAGAAGAGATTTAGCAAGTTGCGGTGTGAGCTAAATATCTTAGAATCTTCGAATGTTCTTTGAAAAGGACACACATCCTAACCCTTATGCATAATTGATGACTTAGATGTGCAACACATGAAGAAACGTTGTTCCTCAATCAATGAAGAATAACACTCTAAGTGTGAAGAAATCAATGAAGAATTTGATACTCAGAACCCTACGACAATTGTACGTGGTGTCTGAAATCATCATTCTTATACGGTGGGCTACGCCACCACAAAAGCTGAAAATCTTCAATCTGAGTTTTTCCTCGCTCTTGAAATTCCTCAGTTTTTCAAATTCTTCAACTTTGCAAAATCTTCAGTAGTTCCGTCATTGTTCTTCATTGGCTATATATATATATATATGAGTTTATGTCCTCTACAGCATTCACTTATTGCTATTTCTTCAAGTTGCGATTTCGCTAAGTGAATGTGATCGACCCTTCCCTCTATGCTATACTCAATCCAATCTATTCACAAATTCTTCATGTGCGTTACGATTGAAACTGCTCAAAGTCTTCACCGGTCCTTGACAAATGAAGAAATTGCGAACTAAACTTTTAACAAATCTTATCCAAATTTTCGGTTTTACCGCTCAAACCGCTCCACATCCCACGATGTATTAGTTTAATCACCCACGATCTTACACGATCTTATCTCACACAAGATGTGGGTGACACACGTCGCGTGAAGGAGAAAGGGCAGGGCATGTTCGCCCAAAATCTTCAGCGAACAGTTTTTCACCGTGGCTATAAATACCCCTTTACCCTCCTCACTTGATTTACTCCGCCGATCGCTGTCTCTCGCCGAGCTCTCCTCAAACCCTAGCGCCGCCGCTTCTCTCCATCGCCGGTGAGGAAAAGCTTCACCGCCTTGACCTCATCGCCGTCGTACTCGCTACCGTCGCGAAATCTTCACTCCGCCGCCGCCGTAGTCATCTTCCTCTGCCAAGTTAGGGCGTGGAAGATCTAACGTGATTTAACTTCTCTCAGCTTCATCTCTGCTCGTCGTGTTCTTCATTCGGGTAATTAAGAGTCACTTTTATTACTCGCTTGATTCTCAAATCTTTCTGAAAATCTTCAAAGGTGTTTTTACTCCTCAAAATCTTCACATATGAACACCTCACACACTATATGTTCTTGATTTATCTCCCTAAGCATTCATTTCTTCAAGATTCCTCAATTGTGCGGATTTTGAATCTGTACAACTCTGGAACCTAAGACGAAACGCTTAGTGAAATTCCTCAAGGCTCAAACTGGTCAAATTCCTCAAAACTTGCTTCTTTTGAAAAATCTTCTGAGAACGCATATGACCTCCCCAAATTCCTCGCACCTACACTCTGTTCACAGGTACTCATGTCCGCTGCTGAATCACTAGGTTCTCATCAACTTAACTCATTTGCAGCGTTCCTCGAAGAAAAACTACATACTTCTTCAGAGTGCTCTATTGTTCAAATTCCTCACCTGAAGAAAATGGCAGAAGGCAAGAGACCTCAGAAGGGAGGAAAGAAACCGGAAGTCATGACTGCTTTTGAAATTCCTGAGGAAATATACAAGGACTACTGCACACTTGATGAATCCAAATTTGGCAAGGAGACCAAGAACTAGCGCAAAGTGCGCATACAGAGGATTGAAAGGAGATGGGCACGAGAATGGCGTGAATACCGCTATGTCACTCCTAAGTACATGAGGAAGTTCGCTCTGAATCCTCCATGCCCAAGAGCTCCTCTGGCACCTGGCCAAGTTGCTGATCCCACCAGCGTCAAACGTGGTGAAGATTTTCCTGAAGAATGGTCCAGGCGCCAAGCAAAATTGGCAAGACAGGCCAAGGAGGCGGTGAGGAAATTCAATGAGGATACTGCTGCTGCTGCTGCTGAGCCCTCGGTCAAACCGAGGAAATCAATGCCAAAGAAGCCAGCACGCAAGCCAAGTGCTTCACCGTCAGCGCCCTCACGGCCCAGTTCCTCAGTTGCGCCCTCACGGCAAATTCCTCAGACTGCTGCTGCTCATTCAAAATCCTCAGCAGCTCCCTCCAAGTCTTCAACACCTGTGCATCTTGCAACTTGTCAAAGGACTCAAGGATTCTCTATTGCTTCGGTGTTTCACAAGTTCTCACCGCACCAATGTCCTCAACAGTCTCACTCTGCTGAAGACTAAAGCAACTGCTGGGCGCGGTCCTCGCCAAGTCCAAAGAAGAAACAGGTTGCATTCAATGTTCCTCTCGATGATGAGGCCTCGATGAAGAACTTGAAGAAATCATCAGAGACAGACTGACCAAGGCCGCTAGAGCCAAAGGAACCAGTGTACCTCTGCTTCGAAGAAGATCCTCGACTTCATTGACCTGTGGCATCAGGATCCTCACACTCCTCTTCCGGATCTGCCACTGACCCCTGGTCAAAGTCACATGCTGAACCATTTCATCGCTGAAGAGAAATGGAAATTTGAGAAGGCTCGTGAATTAAAGAGAGCAAAAGCAAGAAAAGAGAAGCTTCTGAGGAAAAACATCATCAACTTGTCTCCTGAAGAACTTCTTAAAGCTCAATCAGAAATCCAAGCACTCAGCAAGGATTTTGATGCTTACAATGCTGACTAGCAAGGAGCCAAGGTGAGATTCGTCAGTCTGACGAATAGAATGACAACGTTGCAGCTTCATCACAACAAGAAAATCCCCAGGCTGAAGAATCTGCTCAGCCTGCTGATGAACATGCCAGCACTGCTGATGACTTTCAGCATGCTGATGAGAACACAAGTTCCGTGGCTGATGACTCCATTCCACCACTGAAGAAATTCCTGTGGCATCCACTAGTGGTGCGCTCAAGAAATCAAGGAAACAGGCAACCTGCACTGGTTGTGCTCAAGAAAATGAACCACATCCTCGGCTCCTCCCGCACCAACACCAACTCCAATTCTTCCTTCGCCTATGAAGTGAAGAAGACAAAGGCTGCAGAGAGAGCTGCGAGTGAAGAAAAGGAAGGCATCACCAGCGCCAAATTCTTCTACCGCGAAGAAAATGAAGCCAATGACCAGCTCGATTGAAAATCCTATTGATGCCATTCCCATCTCCTCCATGTCGCCTAAGGAAATGGTTCCTTTGGAGAAGAATATACGATCCCAAGCGGATCGATGAAGAAAATCATTCTTGCTACTTGTAACAGCTTGATGAAGAAATTGAAGTGGAAGCTTTCCTTCAACTCCTGTTGTTTCTCACCCGTGCCTCGGTTCATCATCAAGAGGCAGGTGTTGAGGAAATTGAAAAGAAGATGAAGATGTGGATATTGGGTGCACTACACCTGTAATTAACGATGACTTTTGGGAAAGTCAAGACCCCAATACTCCTCTCTTCACTCCGCTTCAACAAGTTCCTCACCACCAACTACTACTGCTCAAATGGGCTCAAGAAACTCATCCCACATCATCTGTCAACGAAGAGATTCCAGCCACTAGCGCCAAGAACAAACTGCTGATCCTCAAACCGCACAAGGAGAGGAACCAAAATTCCTCACCAAGAACCCGAGCTCGCGATTCCAGAGGTTGTTCTGCAAATCACCGATATTCCTCCGCCCAAGCCAAAGAATTCGCTCTCAAGCAAGCAAAATTCAAGGTGAAGACTTCTTCTCCGAGCACGTGTTCTTCATGCTTATAATCCCTATGACTCGCTCGAATGAGGAAAAGACGCTCGACTCCAACACAAGCAAACTTCTATTCCTCGCTATTCGACAAGGACAAGATCTTCGACCATGAGCATATTCCTCATGTAGATATGGAATCACTACCGTGCTTGAGCCAAGACTCGTGTTCTTCACGATGCGAGGCTGCTAAATTTCTGCACCGATATATGTGATCGAATGAAGAACTCATTCTTCAATTCTATGCCACCGCACATCACCGGAGATGTCAAGACATCAACTCATGGGTTCTCGATTGATGATGAGAATACTCACTACAAGGCACCAAAGAATCGAATTGCTTCGTGTCCTTACTCTTGATCCTCCCCATGAATCTGCCGCTGCTGCACAATGATCGTGAATCGTCTCGATCACTTCATGCAAGTATCTTGATGAAGCCACTGAAGCCAGGCCAAGCCCCTCGAACCAAATTCCTCGTCAAGGATTTGCTCTATGTGCCTCGGACTGTGTACAAAATCTTGACGAAGACTATGAGTCCAATCAAAGGCCACGACTCAAATGATGAAGACGTCGTTGGCATCATGAAGAACTTGCTCTTCAATATCATTCATGGCGTTCCTGTCAACTTCCATGATTTCTTCATGAGGACTCTGGCCAACGTTGCAATGTCACCTTTTGAGCTGAAGCCATATGCGCCTTGGATCATGAGATTCATAAGGGCAAGATCTTCACCAATTACAAGGTCGACACTCAACCATGGCAGCTTCCTCGCCGCCCATTGAAGTCCTCAAGCGACCAATTTCATCATCGATGACAAGGGCAAGGCAGCAGCTGTAATTGATGAAGGTACTCGCCCATTGATGGTCGGTTTAGCAAAGCTGCATCTTACTCCACCAATGATGATTCTGCACGCATGACACCGCCGCTAATACCTCAACCAAGAAACAGCCTCAAGCAATCGCACCTGTGGTGATGACTGATCGTGAATTACTCCTCGCCTTCATCGGAAGGTTGATCGCAATCGAAATGGGTCAAGCGCCAATTTGCTGCAATTCTTCACAATATGACCTCAACGATAATGCAAAGAAGAAAACCAAGACTACCTTCATGAAACCCTCAACCACACTGGCTGTTCTCAATCATGTCTACTCCAAGAAGAATTGAAGACCATGGGTCTTCGTGAAACTTATGACCGGTCTCGCACCACCTCAAAGAAATTCAAGAGAGTCAAAGTTCCTGATTTGGTGGCCAGCTCTTATTCTTCATCGCGCGAAACTGATGAATATGAAGATTTGGACGACACTGCGGCAAGCCCTACTTCAACAACCAACCCCGACAACGCTGGCGCTCCCTCATCGACTTGAATATCTTCAGGGGCGTTAGTCCTTAGTTTCGATCCTTTTGGTCATTTGATGACAAAGGGGGAGAAATCTGAGTTAGTCTTCAAGCGGGTTTATACTATGGGCGTTTTTATTAAGTTACAACTCTCGTTCTTCCAAACTTTTATTGGATCGAGTTGTAATCTTAAACCGATGGTGCCTCGATACTTTTGATCGTGCATTGTCTTGACTTTGCATCGCGTGCTCGATACTCTCTTTTTGAGAGATGTGCTCTGATACTTTCGATCGTGCTTCTGATGCTCTAATTTTGATACGTGTTATGCTCTGATGCTTTTGAAGCACTAAGCTCTGAATGTGATATTTGAGCTCTGATACTATTGCATGTATGCTCTGATATTTTGATACGTGTTAATACTATTGCATGCATGCTGAATCTCATCAGGCACCATATTTCATCATGCATTTCAAATTCTTCCTAGTATATTTATCAAATGCGTGTATGAATTACAAGATATAGGGGGAGATCTCCATGATTAAAATCTTCAAATGTGCATTGCCTCAAAAGCAAATTCCTCATTATGCACATATTCAGGGGGAGTTCTTCTATATCTTGCAATCAAATTCCTCAATATCAGTATTTACACTTCATATGTTTATCCCCGTTGAAAACTTAATCTATGTTGTCATCAATCACCAAAAAGGGGAAGATTGTAAGTGCATCTAGTTCCCCTCAGTGATTTTGGTGTATTGAAGACTTATAGGTTAAGTAACTGATGCGTTTGTGAGTGTACACAGGACTATAAGTCTATGAGGAGTTTGATATTTACAGAGAAAGTCGACCCCTAAAAATGAAGTTCTTCGACTGAAGACTTTGATATTCTGAAGACTTTCTGAAGACTTTGAAAGTGAAGAAATTGGTGTGACCATGAAGACTTGATATTCATTCGAGGAATCTGAAGCGTGAAGACTTTTGTTTTCGTAGTTTCATTTTCTCCTTCTTGAGTCATAGGAAACACCGTCATCGTTAAAGGGGGTCGAGGAAATACTAAGGAAAAATCTCCATGTGATGCTCAACTCAAAATCCTACACCTACCAATCCCTTCGAGTGAAGCCATTGAAATCTCATACAGATTCACCAAATTCTTGAAAGGATGAGACGCAGTTCTTCCGGTCACCGATGACTTTGCTCGATCGAGGAGTTAGGAATTCGCCAGTGTGAATTGCCTACACAAGGAGGAAAATGATAGCCCCGAGGACTTTGAAAGTCAAATTTCCGATCATTTGTCTGTCTGCGCCACAGACCAAAATATCTTATCCACCTAACGGTCATATCATTGAAGGGCATTTATGTCTTATCATGTCGGGCTGCTCCCTAGGCTATAAATAGCCGCCTACAACCACTAGTTGGTTGGCTGCTCCGAGAGAACTTGACACTTGTCATTTGAGAGCAACCCATCCTCCGAGGACTTTGAGCGAAAATCATCAAGTGAGGAAAATCCCAAAACCAAACCCATTAAAACCCCAAGTGATTGAGCATCATCAAGAAATTGATCCCGAGTGGATCCGAAGCTTGTTATCTTTGAAGACTGTGCTTCTTCCGACGGTTAGGCGCCAAGGTCCAGAGCATCCAAGAGGAATTGTGGATCGCCGAGTGACCAAGTCTGTGAAGGTTTGGAAGTCACCAAGACTTACCACGAGTGATTGGACGAGGCCTGCGTGGTCTTAGTTCAAGGAGAATACGGTGAGGACTGGGTGTCCTGAGTTGCGCTCGAGATCGGGTGTCCGGACTGTGTGTCCTCGAGTTTAAATACTCACCGCTCCAACCAGACGCATAACCGAGACAGCAGTTGAACTGGTCTACCAAATCATTGTCTTCACCAACCGACCGGTTCTATTTCCTCAACTCATTCATTTCCTCATTCTGTTGCATGTTGTTCATATCTGTGCTTGAAGACTTTGATCAAGACTTTCACAAATTCCTCGCCAATTTCTTCATTTGTTTGTCTTCATTTTGTTATCCCGTGTTTACGCTTCACATACTCTATTCTAGTCTTCATTTCATCATGTTGACTATGTGTGTAATCTGTTATGTTTACCTCTGAGTACTTATTCTGCTGCAAATAGTTCTTCGCTAAGGAATTTCCTCACCGGCAAATTCCTCAGTGAAGAATTTCATAAAAATCGCCTATTCACCCCCCCTCTAGTCGATATAACGCACTTTCACTCGCGGACAAAAAGCGGATGCTCGTCCGTTTTTGTCGACGCGTTGGGCCGCAAATTGTGTTTGTTTTGACCTAAATGTGCGGACAGTTTGCATTGTGTTGCTCTTACAATGCCTACAGCTGGGTGCCCCAAACCTTCCTCAAATGCTTAGACGGACGGCTTGCTGAGTGATCGGTCAATTAAATGTGATCCAGATGGGCACCTCAAACAAGCCTCAAACACCCGGGCTGACCGGCATCACTCGTATTCATCCCAAATCTGAGGGCGGATATGGGGCGGCCCGGTCACATCCGCCACGTTGAACTGACGTTAAGGTCCCACAAGAAAACAACCGTAAACCCGACGGTCTGATGGGCGTCTCCTATGATGGGTAGGAATTCCATGTGGCGTCGGCTGGGGGGCAAAGTCCGGCTATTTAATTCGGATGGTGTTCCCCGTCCCTAGCCACATCCACTTCATTCCTCTCCGCGCCGCCAATCCGAGCCCATCCACCTCTCTCCCTCTCTGCCTCACTCTTCCTTCGTCGTCCAGTTTCTATATGGCCCGGCAAAAAAATGACTTATGCTATGCTAACACCAGAGTGCCAGTTCAAGATTCGGGAGGATATCTGGGCGAGGCGTGCCGGCCGCATCGCATCCGGCTTGCCTCCGGACTCACCGAAGATGGAGGAGGAGGAGGAAGAGGATGGGGAGCAGCAGTCGATTCCTATGGAGGTGGCAGATTCAGAGGAGGAGGGTGCGGGGGATTCAAAGGAGGACAATGCGGAGCAGCCGTAGGCAGAGCCAACACGGACTGCGGGCTTCGACACAGAGGACGTGATGGAAGAGTTCGCATTCACCCAAGCGACAGAGATGGTATAGCAGCTGGCCATCCCGAAGTCCATCCAGGATAAGGCCTAAGTCGAGGCCAACCGACAGTTCATCCGGTGAGAATGGGTGGTACGCGCTTTTCACCAAACAAGACGCAAATTGCAGCTGCCGCCCATGTACCCAGAGTTGGGCACGGAGATCGTGGGCATCTCCGACGAGGATTAGGGTAGTGTAAGTTATTTGATCCATGTAGTACGTAAGTTTTTCCCTTTGCATGTTTTTTTTATAGATTTAAGGTTTCAAGTATGAGGTATCCGGATACAGAGAAGAAAATTTGAGGTGTGACTGCTCACTATCTGCGGACACACCCGCGGGCGTTTAAGGACCCAAATTTGCTGTCCGCAGTTGTAGATGCTCTTACATGATCTTTTTTCCCGATAACAAAGTGAAATATATTAGTACCAAACTAATAATAAGTACACTTGGCCTATGCAGTGACACAATGTAGAAAACTAATTGAGATTTCTTTAAGAAAAAAACTAAAAGGCATTGAGGATCTACACAGGAACGTGGAGTTTCTCAAATGAGCTCGGGTAAATAGTAAAATTGAACAAATTAAAAATGATTTTTTTGCAAGCGTTGACAAAATTTCTAAGAGGTTGCAAAGATTGGCCATGATATCATATTTGTGGAAGTCATGGCAAAAAAAATCGATACTCTGAAAATGCTACTTCGGAAGCACTTTGAAGCATTGATTTTGTTTTCTTTTTGCCACGACTTTCACAAATGTGATTTCATGATGAAATTTTGCAAGCTTTTAGAACTTTTGTCAATGTCTGTCATAAAAAAATATTTTTTATGAATAATTTTTGAATTTGTTTTGATTGTACTATTCACCCAAGCTCATTTGAGATCGGGCTGAGAAGGTTACTTTAGATCTACACAACCATATTATTAAGAATAGAAAGAGAAAAAAGAATGTGATACCAAATGTCACGTCGAAGCGACTACATGAAGAACCATCAACATTAACCACCATCCTCAACAACATACAAATTACGAAAAATGTTCTTCGAACGCCTCTAAAAGGTAACAATACACAAGTGGCGTCATCGTCGGATGTAGCCACTAAATGACATATCAAGGGTTTTCACTATGAAGAGTAGGCCCGAGCAATCTCCAAACAATATCTTCAACAAGGGCACGATGCTTAAACACTGCCATTGTGAGGTACAACTAACGAATGACATGCCTAGAGGTTGTCACCCCAGATTTTGACACTTGGTACTCAAAGAGCACCACTAGCCGAAATCACCTTGGGGTGTCACCACCACTTAGTGAAAGAGTTGATGCTATCTAGAGGGGTATGCACACGTCATCATGGGATATGAGAAGTCTAACCCATCCATGGCATATACATTTGAAGGCGACCACTCATGAGCACAATCCTGACATGGACATCACCACGTGATTATAACCATGCTTGCTTACACGCACCATAGCGCAACGCGGAGAGCCATGGCCTATCTTGATGAGGGGTACAACTACTGCAAGACCTGCAAAAAGATTGATTCAGGTACACTTTGATTGATACAAATTAAGTCTTATTGCAGGATTCATAAATTTAAGTTGTACTCTGGCTGAGCCAAAATAACCATGGGTCCTTTCTTCGCTAAAATATTCTAAGGCAGCCATATAGAGTATCGAAAATTTTACACTCAATCTAAAGCCTTATTAAATGAAATGATTTAACAAATAAACAATTCTCTAACAAATCTAACCACTAAACCCCCTTTAAATCATCCAATTAGGTAGGTGCAAAGAGTGAACCATTGAACACTAGTTTTAATTTTATCCATATGCAATTATTAGAAAATTACTCTCAAAACCGATGACAATTTAGAGAAATAGAATATGCACCATTTTTGGTAATTAGATGACATATAGCTTCAGACATGCTTTGATATTAATCATACGGGCTCGATTTTAAAATGGTGAAAAGATCATGTCGTCCTATCCCTTCTAATCTAAATTTCACATCATATTGTTACTTCCTTAAGAATAGTGAAGCTAATACAAACATGAAGCTATGTTTATCCCACTAGAAATTTATGAGACAACTTATAGTGTAACCGTCCATTTTGATACATGAGGGGTAATATTTCATTTCTCCAAGTTCTCGACATTAATATGGAGGCAGGATCTTCCAACCTTAATGCGTGTAGGGTTGAGTTTAAAATCTACACATATAAATATTTATACTGAACTTTGTTACCTCGTAGTAACTCACCTAGTCATATGTTGTTTTATTGATACTTTTCATGACATAATATACATATAATACTATTTATGGGCGTTATTAACAACTAAAAAATTTCCATTTATATTAAGGTTTCAATTTCCCATACAATGTCCATAATTCCATATATAGCTATATAGATTTGTAGTGCTAAACCAAAATTGTGTTTTTTTACAACAAGTAATTGTATTATCTAGTTTGGGGTGCTTAATCATACTAATATTTTGACATTATTTTGCTAATGTAGCTATGTCATTGATGTATAATAATGTCTTCATATATGTACTATTTTCCATGGTATTGCTAAATGCATGTATAACTTGGAGAATGCTTTTCGAACATGTGGATCTAGTAAACTTGAAGAGATGTTTGTAGTTCAAGAATATGGAGTTTAGGTGTACCTAAATAGATATTTCTAGAGTGCGTGAAGTGTAAATTAGTAATGTATCATAAGTCAAGTTTGTCGATGATTACTTTGCACCCAATCCAACTTGCCCGGAGAAGTGTTTTCGGCAATGATGTCGGATGCACTAATGTCTCTTCAACACCATTGCAAAATATGTTGAGGAACATGATGAAGGAAATATGCCCTAGAGGCAATAATAAAGTTATTATTTATTTCCTTATTTCATGATAAATGTTTATCATTCATGCTAGAATTGTATTAACCGGAAACATAATACATGTGTGAATGCATAAACAAACAACATGTCACTGGTATGCCTCTACTAGACTAGCTTGTTAATCAAAGATGGTTATGTTTCCTGACCATGAACAAAGAGTTGTTATTTGATTAACAAGGTCACATCATTAGTAGAATGATCTGATTGACATGACCCATTCCATTAGCTTAGCACACGATCGTTTAGTATGTTGCTACTGCTTTTATCCATGACTTATACATGTTCCTGTAACTATGAGATTATGCAACTCCCGTTTACCGGAGGAACACTTTGGTGCTACCAAACGTCACAACGTAATCGGGTGATTATAAAGGAGTACTACAGTGTCTCCAAAGGCGATGTTGGGTTGGCGTATTGAGATTAGGTTTTGTCACTCCGATTGTCGGAGAGGTATCTCTGGCCCTCTCGGTAATACACATCATCAAGCCTTGCAAGCATTACAACTAATGAGTTAGCTGTGAGATGATGTATTACGGAACGAGTAAAGAGACTTGCGATAACGAGATTGAACTAGGTATTGGATACCGACGATCGAATCTCGGGCAAGTAACATACCGATGACAAAGGAACAACGTATGTTGTTATGCGGTCGACCGATAAAGATCTTCGTATAATATGTAGGAACCAATATGGGCATCCAGGTCCCGCTGTTGGTTATTGACGGAGACGTGACTCGGTCATGTCTACATTGTTCTCGAACCGTAGGGTCCGCACGCTTAAGGTTTCGATGGCGCTTATTATGAGTTAATGTATTTTGATGTCTCAAGAAGTTCGAGTCCCGGATGTGATCACGGACATGACGAGGAGTCTCGAAATGGTCGATACATAAAGATTGATATATTGGATGGCTATATTCGACACCGGAAAGGTTCCTAAGTTTCGGAGAAAACGGAGTGCCGAGGGGTTACGGAACCCCGGGAAGTTATGGGCCTTAGTGGGCCAAGAGGGAGAGAGGGCCGCACCAGAGGTGGCGCGCCCCCTGTGGGAGTCCGAATAGGACAAGGAGGGGGCTCGGCCCCCTTCCCTCTCCCTCTCCTCTCTTTCCTTCCCCTTCTCCTTCCTAGTTGGACTAGGAAAGGGAGTCCTACTCAACTAGGAGGAGGACTCCCCCTCCTGCGCGCCTATAGGGGCCGGCGGCCTCCCCTCCCTCCTTTATATCACGGGGCAAGGGGCACCCTAGGACACACAAGTTTGATCTACGGATCGTTCCTTAGCCGTGTGCGTGCCCCCTCCACCATATTCCACCTCGGTCATACCGTCCGCAAAGCTTAGCGAAGCCTCGCGCCGGTGAAACATCAAGATCGCCACCACGCCGTCGTCTTGACGGAACTCTCCCTCGACACTCGGCTGGATCGGAGTCTGAGGGACGTCATCGAGCTGTACGTGTGTCAAGAACTCGGGCGCCGGAGTAATGGCGCCGGATCGGTCGGATCGCGAGGAGAACGTATGACTACTTCCTCTACGTTGTGATCGCTTCGCTTGGTCTCGAGGGTGCGTGAGACAACACTCTCCCCTCTCGTTGCTATGCATCACCATGATCTTGCGTGTGCGTAGGAAATTTTTGAAATTACTCGTTACCCAACAAAGGCATCCGAGCCTAGGTTTTTATGGTTTGATGTTTTGCACGAGTAGAACACAAGTGAGTTGTGGGCGATACAAGTCATACTACCTACCAGCATGTCATACTTTGGTTCAGCGGTATTGTGAGATGAAGCGGCCTGCACCGACATTACGCAGACGCTTACGCGAGACTGGTTTCACCGCCACGAGCACACGTTGCTTAAAGGTGACCGGTGGGTGTCTGTCTCTCTCACTTTAGTTGAACCGAGTGTGCTACGCCCGGTCCTTGAGAAGGTTAAACGGAGTCTATTTGACGAAGTATCGTTGTGGTTTTGATGCGTAGGTGAGACTGGTTCTTGCTTAAGCCCGTAGCAGCCACGTAAAATTTGCAACAACAAAGTAGAGG
The DNA here is from genome assembly GCA_021437245.1 of Aegilops speltoides. NCBI lineage: Eukaryota > Viridiplantae > Streptophyta > Magnoliopsida > Poales > Poaceae > Aegilops > Aegilops speltoides. The sequence continues at coordinate 455,262,306 of CM038147.1, read as the reverse complement.
ACGTCTAACTTGTTTTTGCAGGCATGTTGTGATGTGATATGGTCAAGACGTGATGCTATATTTTATTGTATGAGATGATCATGTTTTGTAACCGAAGTTATCGGCAATCGGCTGGAGCCATATGGTTGTCGCTTTATTGTATGCAATGCAATCGCTACTGTAATGCTTTACTTTATCACTAAGCGGTAGCGATAGTCGAGAAGCATAAGATTGGCGAGGCGACAACGATGCTACGATGGAGATCAAGGTGTCGCGCCGGTGGCGATGGTGATCATGGTGGTGCTGCGGAGATGAAGATCACGAAGCACAAGATGATGATGACCATATCATATCACTTATATTGATTTGCATGTGATGTTTATCCTTTATGCATCTTATCTTGCTTTGATTGACGGTAGCATTATAAGATGATCTCTCACTAAATTATCAAGAAGTGTTCTCCCGAGTATGCACCGTTGCCAAAGTTCGTCGTGCCCGGACACCACGTGATGATCGGGTGTGATAAGCTCTCGTCCATCTACAACGGTGCAAGCCAGTTTTGCACCGCAGAATACTCGGGTTATACTTGACGAGCCTAGCATATGCGAGATATGGCCTCGGAACACGGAGACCGAAGGTCGGCGTGAATCATATAGTAGATATGATCAACATAAGATGTTCACCATTGAAAACTACTGCATTTCACGTGATGATCGGTTATGGTTTAGTTGATTTGGATCACGTGATCACTTAGATGACTAGAGAGATGTCTTTCTAAGTGGGAGTTCTTAAGTAATATGATTAATTGAACTTAAATTTATCATGAACTTAGTACTGATAGTATCTTGCTTGTTTATGTTTGATTGTAGATAGATGGCTCGTCTTTGTTGTTCCGTTGAATTTTAATGCGTTCCTTGAGAAAGCAAAGTTGAAAGATGATGGTAGCAATTACGGGATGGGGTCCGTAACTTGAGGATCATCCTCATTGCTGCACGAAAGAGTCACGTCTGGATGCACCGCTAGGTGCCGGACTTCTTCTTTGGAGCAACACCGGATGTTGTGAGCGTCTGGCGAGCAAAGCGATGACTACTCTATAGTTCGATGTGCCATGCTTTACGGCTTAGAACCGGGACTTCAACGACGTTTTGAGCGTCATGGAGCATATGAGATGTTCCAGAGTTGAAGTTGATATTCCAACAGAATGCCCGGATTGAGAGATATGAAGTCTCCAATAAGTTCTATAGATGCAAGATGGAGGAGAATAGTTACATTAGTGAGCACATACTCGTAATGTCCGGGTACTACAATCACTTGACACAATTGGGAGTTAATCTTCCGGATGATTGTGTCATTGATGTAATTCTTCAATCACGCCACCAAGCTACAAAGGCTTCGTGATGAACTATAATATGCAAGGGTTAGTAAAGACTATACAGAGCTCTTCGCAATGCTAAAAGCTGCGGAGGTAGAAATCAAGAAGGAGCATCAAGTGTTGATGGTCAATAAGACCACTAGTTTCAAGAAGAAAGGCAAAGGGAAGAAGAAGGAACTTCAAGAAGAACAGCAAGCAAGTTGCTGCTCAGAGAAGAAACCCAAGTCGGACCTAAGCACTGAAACGAGTGCTTCTCTGCAAGCGGTAGTCACCGAAGCGGAACTGCCCCAAGTATTTGGCGGATAAGAAGGATGGCAAGGTGAACAAAGGTATATGTGATATACATGTTATTGATGTGTACCTTACTAGAGCTCGCAGATAGCACTGGTATTTGATACTGGTTACATTGCTAATATTTGCAACTCGAAGCAGGGACTACGGATTGCGAACACCGGCAAAGGACGAGGTGACGATGCGCGTGGGAAATGGTTCCAAAGTCGATGTGATCGCGGTCGGCACGCTACCTCTACATCTACCTTCGGATTAGTTTTAGACCTAAATAATTGTTATTTGGTGCTGCGTTGAGCATGAACATTATATCTGGATCTTGTTTGATGCGAGACGGTTATTCATTTAAATCGAGAGAATAATGGTTGTTCTATTTATATGAGTAATATCTTTTATGGTCATGCACCCTTGAGGAGTGGTCTATTTTGATGAATCTCGATAGTAGTGATACACATATTCATAATATTGAAACCAAAAGATGCAGAGTTGATAATGATAGTGCAACTTATTTGTGGCACTGCCGTTTAGGTCATATCGATGTAAAGCGCATGAAGAAACTCCATCTTGATGGACTTTTGGAGTCACTTGATTATGAATCACTTGGCACTTATGAACCGTGCCTCATGGGCAAGATGACTAGAACCCGTTCTCGGTACTATGGAGAGAGCAACAGATTTGTTGGAAATCATACATCTGAGATGTATGTGTCCAATGAATGTTGAGGCTCGTGGCGGATATCGTTATTTTCTCACCTTCACAGATGACTTAAGCGAGATATGGGTATATCTACTTAATGAAACATAAGTCTGAAACATTTGAAAAGTTCAAAGAATTTGAGTGAAGTTGAAAATCATCGTAACAAGAAAATTAAATTTCTACGATCGATCGTGGAGGTGAATATTTGAGTTCTGAGTTTGGTCTACATTTGAAACAATGCGAAATAGTTTAGCAACTCACGCCACCGGAACACCACAACGTAATGGTGTGTCCGAGCGTCAGAATCGTACTTTACTAGATATGGTGCGATCTATGATGTCTCTTACAGATTTACCGCTATCGTTTTGGGGTTATGCTCTAGAGACGGGCGCATTCACACTGAATAGAACACCGTCGAAATTCGTTGAGACGACACCTTATGAACTGTGGTTTAGCAAGAAACCAAAGTTGTCGTTTCTTAAAGTTTGGGGATGCGATGCTTATGTGAAAAAGCTTCAACCTGATAAGCTCGAACCCAAATCGGAGAAATATGTCTTCATAGGATACCCAAAGGAGACAGTTGGGTACACCTTCTATCACAAATCCGAAGGCAAGACAGTCGTTGCTAAGATTGGATCCTTAATAGAGAAGGAGTTTCTCTCGAAAGAAGTGAGTGGGAGGAAAGTAGAACTTGATGAGGTAATAGTACCTTCTCCCTTACTTGAAAGTAGTTTGTCGCAGAAATCGGTTTCTGAGACATCTACACCAAGTAGTGAGGAAGTTGATAATGTTGATCATGAAACTTCAGATCAAGTTGCTGCAGAACCTCGTAGATCAACCAGAATAAGATCCGCACCAGAGTGGTACGGTAATCCTGTTCTGGAAATCATGCTATTAGATCATGATGAACCTCACGAACTATGAAGAAGCGATGGTGAGCCCAGATTCCAAAAATGGCTTGAGGCCATGAAATCTGAGATGGGATCCATGTATGAAAACAAAGTATGGACTTTGGTTGACTTGCCCGAGGGTAGGCAAGCGATAGAAAACAAGTGGATCTTCAAGAAGAAGACCGACGCCGACGGTAATATTATCGTCTACAAAGCTCGACTTGTCGCAAAGGGTTTCGACAAGTTCAAGGGATTGACTACGATGAGACCTTCTCACCCGTAGCGATGCTTAAGTCTGTCCGAATCATGTTAGCAATTGCCGCATTTTATGATTATGAAATTTGGCAAATGGATGTAAAGACTGCATTCTGAATGGATTTACGGAAGAAGAGTTGTATATGATGCAACGAAAGGTTTTATCGATCCAAAGGGAGCTAACAAAGTGTGCAAGCTCTAGCGATCCATTTATGGACTGGTGCAAGCATCTCGGAGTTGGAATAAACGCTTTGATAGTGTGATCAAAGCATTTGGGTTTGTGCGGACTTTTGGAGAAGCCTGTATTTACATGAAAGTGAGTGGGAGCTCTGTAGCATTTCTGATATTATATGTAGATGACATATTGCTGATCGGAAATGATATAGAATTTCTGGATAGCATAAAGGGATACTTGAATAAGAGTTTTTCAATGAAAGACCTCGGTGAAGCTGCTTACATATTGGGCATTAAGATCTATAGAGATAGATCAAGACGCTTAATTGGACTTTCACAAAGCACATACCTTGACAAAATTTTGAAGAAGTTCAAAATGGATCAAGCAAAGAAAGGGTTCTTGCACGTGTTACAAGGTGTGAAGTTGAGTAAGACTCAATGCCCGACCACTGCAGAAGATAGAGAGAAAATGAAAGATGTTCCTATGCTTCACCATAGGCTCTATCATGTATGCAATGTTGTGTACCGGACTGATGTGTGCCTTGCTATAAGTTTAGCAGGAGGTACCAAAGTAATCCAGAGTGGATCATTGGACAGCGGTCAAGAACATCTGAAATACGAAAAGGACTAAGGATATGTTTCTCGTATATGGAGGTGACAAAGAACTCATCGTGGCAGTTACGTTGATGCAAGCTTTGACACGATCCGGACGATTCTAAATCGCAGACCGGATCGTATTTACACTAAGCGGAGGAGCTGTCAGTTGGTGCAGTTCTAAACAAAGCGTCGTAGCGGGATCTACATGTGAAGCGGAGTACATAGCAGCTTCGGAAGCAGCTAATGACGGAGTCTGGATGAAGGAGTTCATATCCGATCTAGGTGTCATACCTAGTGCATCGGGTCCAATGAAAATCTTCTGTGACAATACTGGAGCAATTGCCTTAGCGAAGGAATCCAGATTTCACAAGATGACCAAGCACATCAAGAGACGCTTCAATTCCATCCGGGACTTAGTCCAGGTGGGAGACATAGAGATTTGCAAGATACATACGGATCTGAATGTTCCGCACCGTTGACTAAGCCTCTTCCACGAGCAAAACATGATCAGCACCAAGACTCCATGGGTGTTAGAATCATTACTATGTAATCTAGATTATTGACTCTAGTGCAAGTGGGAGGCTCAAGGAAATATGCCCTAGAGGCAATAATAAAGTTATTATTTATTTCCTTATTTCATGATAAATGTTTATCATTCATGCTAGAATTGTATTAACCGGAAACATAATACATGTGTGAATGCATAAACAAACAACATGTCACTGGTATGCCTCTACTAGACTAGCTTGTTAATCAAAGATGGTTATGTTTCCGACCATGAACAAAGAGTTGTTATTTGATTAACAAGGTCACATCATTAGTAGAATGATCGATTGACATGACCCATTCCATTAGCTTAGCACACGATCGTTTAGTATGTTGCTACTGCTTTTATCCATGACTTATACATGTTCCTGTAACTATGAGATTATGCAACTCCGTTTACGGAGGAACACTTTGGTGCTACCAAACGTCACAACGAATCGGGTGATTATAAAGGAGTACTACAGTGTCTCCAAAGGCGATGTTGGGTTGGCGTATTTGAGATTAGGTTTTGTCACTCCGATTGTCGGAGAGGTATCTCTGGCCCTCTCGGTAATACACATCATCGAAGCCTTGCAAGCATTACAACTAATGAGTTAGCTGTGAGATGATGTATTACGGAATGAGTAAAGAGACTTGCCGGCAACGAGATTGAACTAGGTATTGGATACCGACGATCGAATCTCGGGCAAGTAACATACCGATGACAAAGGGAACAACGTATGTTGTTATGCGGTCGACCGATAAAGATCTTCGTATAATATGTAGGAACCAATATGGGCATCCAGGTCCGCTGTTGGTTATTGACCGGAGACGTGTCTCGGTCATGTCTACATTGTTCTCGAACCGTAGGGTTCGCACGCTTAAGGTTTCGATGGCGAGTTATTATGAGTTAATGTATTTTGATGTACCGAAGAAGTTGAGTCCGGATGTGATCACGGACATGACGAGGAGTCTCGAAATGGTCGAGACATAAAGATTGATATATTGGATGGCTATATTCGGACACGGAAAGGTTCGGAAGTTTCGGAGAAAACCGGAGTCTTGGGAGGGGTTACCGGAACCCCGGGAAGTTATGGGCCTTAGTGGGCCAAGAGGGAGAGAGAGGGCCGCACCAGAGGTGCCCCAGTCCGAATAGGACAAGGAGGGGGCGCGCCCCCTTCCCTCTCCCTCTCCTCTCTTTCCTTCCCCTTCTCCTTCCTAGTTGGACTAGGAAAGGGAGTCCTACTCAACTAGGAGGAGGACTCCCCCTCCTTAGCGCGCCTATAGGGGCCGGCCGGCCTCCCCTCCCTCCTTTATATCACGGGGCAAGGGGCACCCTAGGACACACAAGTTTGATCTACGGATCGTTCCTTAGCCGTGTCGGTGCCCCCTCCACCATATTCCACCTCGTTCATACCGTCAAAGCTTAGGCGAAGCCTGCGCCGTGAAACATCAAGATCGTCCTGCGCCGTCGTCTTGTGGAACTCTCCCTCGACACTCGGCTGGATCGAGTCTGAGGGCGTCATCGAGCTGTCGTGTGTCAAGAACTCGGGGCGCCGAGTAACGGCGCCGGATCGGTCGGATCGCGAGGAGAACGTCGACTACTTCCTCTCGTTGTGATCACTTCCGCCGGGTCTCGAGGGTATGTAGACAACACTCTCCCTCTCGTTGCTATGCATCACCATGATCTTGCGTGTGCGTAGGAAATTTTTTGAAATTACTACGTTACCCAACACATGATCCTTAGTTTAAACTAAGGAGGAGTGCATTGGGAAAAATAAGAGTGAGCTCGTTGATGAGGTGTGTCACGGCCCTTCAAGTACTTGCCTTTTGGTGTTCTGCTGACGTTATTGATGAATATGTTCACACGAAGACACACACAAGTCATGATTGAGGTCCACAGACTGAAGTACTTGAGGGCATCCAATGATGAAGACATCGAGGGACTCTTGGGTTTGAGTGAAGAATGAGGATGACCAACGATGCTTTGATCAATTCATTGCATGCACTGGACATGGAAGAATAGTCCCGCGGGATAGAAAGGTTAGTACAAAGGGCATCCAAAGATCCAACCATTATTCTTTAGTAGGGTTTGAGTGAAGAATGAGGATAACCAGGGATGCTTTGATAGATTGATTGCATGCACCAGACATGGGAAAATAGTCCTGCGGGATAGAGGGGTTACTACATAGGGCATTCCAAAGGTCCAACCATTATTCTTGAGGTACTTGCATCATATGATCTATGGATTTGACATTCATTCTTTGGATTTCCTGACATTCATTCTTTGGATTGTCTTACTCTTATAATGACTCTAATGTGCTTTTGAGATTACCACTATTTGGAAGGCTGGTTGTTGGAGATGCTCCACCTTGCAACTATTTTATCAATGGCCATGAGTACAAGATGAGCTACTACCTTACAGATGCTATCTATCCTCTAGGGGCTACATTTGTGAACACAATCCAATATCTTCAAGGTAACAAGAGAGACATTATGAAAAATCTCAAGAGTCGGCAAGATAGGATGTTGAGAGAGCTTACAATGTGCTTCAAAAGTGCTTTGCGACTGTCCATGGCCCTATTGAGCACATGTCCTATTACCAATCATGACATGTGGCATCATATTGCACAGCATGATCAGTGAGGATGAGAGAGGCTTGCCTAAAAACTTTCGATACATTCCTGTGGGGGTCCCGTCGAGTCGGAACACGATGCAAATAGTATACAAAGATTTCTCGCAGCGCATCAAATTAGAAGTGACAAGTTCATACCCAACTCAAAGATGATCTTGTCGAGCACTTGTGGGAACTTCATAGCACGTGATTGTTGTGCTTTTATTTGGATTATTACATCATTTGGACCATTTCGTGTCTTTGAATTTAAATAATTAAATTTTTGGGTTTTTATCATTGTATGCCACTAGTTGTGTCACACTACCTAGTTTTTCTATTAGAAATTACAACTGCTCAAAAATGCCATTGATCTGTGAGATGCTTTCTCAAAAATGCCATTAGATATCTAAATTTGCCATCGTTCCATTAGATGTTTGCTCAAAAATGCCATTACAAATTGTTACTTATTGTCAAGTCAAACCCATTGACCATGTTATATGCCAAAAATACCCCTAGACCCACATGTCAGTTCTCTCTATCGCACAATGATAAGTGTGGGCCCCACTTGTCCAAAGTAAGCTAGCGAATAATTTTAGAGGAAAATAAGAATGTTGTTGGGATCAAGTGGGACCCACACTTTATTGTGATGGGATAGAGGGAGAGGTGACATGTTGGTCCATATGTATTTTGGTCATAATAACATGGCAAATGAGATTTGAGCTGATAGTAATGGTGTCTAGTGACATTTTTAGCATGCACCTAATGAAGCGATGCCATTTTTGAGCAGTTGAAATTACTAATGGCAAAACTGAGTAGTGGGACATAACCAGTGGTAAAAAAAATCATAAATTTTAAACTTTGATTTTTGTAATGTTCGTGGGTTGTGTGAACCTTAATTATCATGTTTAAAATGGAGTGATGTAATTAAAAGATACTCCCTCCGCCCCATAATGTAAGATGTTGTTGGGATCAAGTGGGACTACACTAGTGTTAAAAACGTTTTACATTACGGGTCGGAGGGAGTAATAGAACTAGCAAAAAGAAAAGCAGAAAGTCAAGTTTTAGGAGTTTGGTAAAGAAGCATTTTTTACCTCCTCACATTTCAAGAGTGTTAGAGCGCGTTTGGTTCACATCTGTGTTTGAGGGCATTTTGCATACTTGTCTCGGTTGGGCCTGGCTGAGCTAATGCAGACTAAAAACCAACATCTGCATGTAGTTTGGTGGCCTGCATTAGGCTCTTTGCATGAGGGGAGCAATGAGTTAGCATGTTGTTTGGTTGCCTACGTCGTTGTTGTTAGACAAACAACATGTTGTTTGTGTAGGGGAATGTTGCATGGAAAATTAAAAAAATGCTACGCGCACGCAAGATCTATCCATGGAGATGCAGAGCTACGAGAGGTGAGAGTGTGTCTACATACCCTAGGGTTTGTGGAATATTTGGGTATTTATAGAGCTGAGAGGCGGTGGAAAGGACCTCCGTGGGTCCCACCATCCATCAAGGCATGCCAGGGGCCTCTGGCGCACACAGGTGGGTGGTGGGCCCCACGGGCCTCGCCTCATGCACTTCCTTGGCTCCCAAGTTGTCTTATGGGCAGAAAAAGATCTCTAAAAAGTTTCATGGCATTTGGACTTCATTTGGTACTGATATTCTGCGAAGTAAAAAACAAGCAAAAAACAGCAACTGGCACTTGGCACTATGTCAATAGGTTAGTCCCAAAAAATGATATAAAGTTGATATAAAATGAATGTAAAACATCCAATAATGATAATATAATAGCATGGAACAATCGAAAATTATAGGTACATTGGAGACGTATAAAGGCACATGCATGCTATGCTCGATAACCTGATGGATCGGATATCCGGCTGGATGAAGCTCCGGGACGAGATGAATGCCTCGTTTGAAAATGCTACTAGCGTCATCCGACGACTAAGGGAGGACAAGGTGAGGCTCCACACCAAGCACGACCGACCGAGGGCGAAGATCGCCGGAAGTGCGAAACAGCAGGATGAGACCAGTGCCTTGTTGAAGAGGACGGGCGATGTCATCAAGAAACTTATGGATGAGAATGCCATGCTCCTCATCGAGCGTGAAAGGCTTGTGGAGGAATCTGTGGATGCTGCCAAGCAGTGTATTGAGGACATAAAAGAGATCATCGCCGCTTGCCGCAAGAACTAGTCTCCACGCCCTGCATCAACGCATCAAGAAAGTAGAGATAAGCGATCCAGATCGTTGTCTGCGTCTTCCTTCTTCTTTTTCCCTCGTGTATTTTGGGCATTGCTGCATGTGCCATTTTTCATTATCTTCCTAAATAGTTATGTAAGACAATTATTATCCATTGTCATCGTCATTATATTTATACCAGTCTTGCTATAAGTCTCAGTTGATGCTATATATGTCCGTCAGATCTTACATCAAGATCCGTGCAAAATTTTCATGTCAGATTTCCTTTTTTTCTCTTTTAAATCTCAATCGAGTGAGACATAGCAACACTATAAAACAGGGTCTCGGGCGTCATTAATGGAGAAGTTGGGAGAGAGGTGGGCGGCGGATGAAGGTCAAAGCCCTCGCCTCCCAATAAGCTCGCGCAGGGATCTGCTCGACGTATCTATAATTTATGAAATATCCATGCCATGTTTACAAATATTCTATATGGTTTTTGTAATATTTGAATGCAACTAACCAGGACTGGCACTGTTTTCAGCAAAACTACCGTGGTGTTGTTTTTGTGCAGAAATAGAAATTCTTGGAATTGGATGAAACTTTTTGGAGATTGTTTTGGAACAAATGAAGAATATTGAAGCAAAGAACCACTAGAAGGGGGCTGCTGCCCACTAGGCACCAGGGCGCGCTACCGCCCGCAGGCGCACCCTGGTGGGTAGTGCGGGCCCTGGGGCCCATCTCAGCATGAGACCAATGCCAAAAATTCCTATATATTCAGAAACCTCCAAAAGTTAGCCTAGATCAGTAGTTCCGCTGCCGCAAGCCTCTGTAGCCACGAAAATCCAATCTAGACCCTGTTCCGGCACTCTTTCGGAGGGGGAAATCATCATCGGAAGCCATCTTCATCATTCTGGCGACCACCATGATGGGGAGGGAGTACTCCACCCTCAGGGCTGAGGGTTTGTACTATAGCTATGTGTTTGATCTCTTTCTCTCTCTCTCTCTCTCTCTCTCTTGTTCTTGATTTGGCACGATCTTGATGTATCACGAGCTTTGTTAATATAGTTGGATCATATAGTGTTTTCCCCTCTCTATCTTGTTGTGATGAATTAAGTTCTACCTTTGAGATTTCACTTTTATCAGATTGAATACTTTGTTGGATTTGAGAGCACTTGATGTATGTTTTGGCACTCAACTCGCGAATTCCCGAGGTGACATTGGGGTAATCTATGCATAGGGGTTGATGCAGGTTTCCATTCCTATTTCTCCGGTACAAATCTTGGGGCACTCTTTGAAGTTCTTTGTGTTGGATCGAGTATTATGAATCTGGAATTGTTTGATGCATGTCATATAAATCAACTCATGGATACTCGTGGTAACATTGGAGTATCTAGGTGACATTTGAGTTGGTTGATGTGTATCATATGGTTTATTTTAGTACAAACTCTTGGGATGTTTGTGACACTTATAGGAATAGCACAATAGATCGATCGAAAATGATAACTTTGAGGTGGTTTCGTACCCTACAAACAATTTCTATCTTATGTTCTCCGCTAATAGGAACTTGGGAGTGATTCTTAATCGCACGTTGAGTGATGGTTATATGATCCAATTATATTAGCATTGTTGAGAGATTGCACTAGCAAAAGTATGAACTCTAGGCCTTGTTTTCAAGCATTGCAATGCCATTTGTGCTCACTTTTTTTACTCGTTACCTTGCTGGTTTTTATTGTTACTATTACAAAAATCAATATCTACTATCATTACTACACTTCATCTCTTCGTCGAACTAGTGCACCTATACAGTTTACCATTTTCTCTGGTGTGTTACTTTTTATTATTTGGTTGCAGGGTTGTTTGAGAGAGACCATCTTCATCCTACGCCTCCAACGGATTGATAAACCTTAGGTCATCCACTTGAGGGAAAATGGCTACTGTCCTACAAAACTCCGCGCTTGGAGTCCCAACACGAGTCTACAAGAACAAACTTGCGTAGTAGACATCAAGCTATTTTCTGGCGCCGTTGCTGGGGAGGTGAGTGCTTGAAGGTATATCTTTAGATATTGAAATCGAATCTTTTAGTTTCTTGTTTTATCACTAGTTTGGTTTGTATAAATAAAACTACGAGAAATGGAATTGAGGTTGCCTCATATTATTCATCTTTATCATGTGTTTCTTGAAAATGATGGATTGGAACATTGTGCTCAACTGATAGAACAAGAATTCAATAAAATTTTGGCATAAAATCCTTGAATGATAAGCATGATTGCAATGTTGATAGTATGAATTATTCGAATATTCATTATGCTAATGATATGCAAAGCCATAAGCTTGGGCATGCTATGTTTGATGAAGATGGTATTTTTAGTCCCCATGTTTTGATGAGAAAATTTATTATGATGATAGCATGCCTCCTATTTATAATGATTATATTGATAAAAGTGTATTTGGTGAAGTCATGACTTTATTTAGTGATGAATCCACTATTTTGGAAGAGGTTTCAAATGATTGTGACAATGAAGGTGCTATCTTTGATGATTATTGTGATGACATGTATGCTATAAAGAATAATCATAACCATGAAACTTGTCATCATGATCTTAATGTTCAATTGGATTATGCCAATCACGTATCACATGATAGTTATTTTGTTTAGTTGGCTCCCACTATTGATGAGAAGAAATTTTCTTATGTGGAGATCATGAAAATAATGCTTTATGTGATAGTTATATTGTTGAGTTCATTCATGATGCTACTGAAAATTATTATGAGAGAGAAACATATGCCTTTACATATCTCAATAATATCAAGTTTCCTCTCTATGTGTTGAAAATCTTGATGTTTTGCTTGTATTGCCGTCCTATATATGCTAGTTGATTCTTCCTCCCATAAATTGTTTGCTCAAAAAATACTTATGCATAGGAAGTGGGTTGGGCTTAAGTGTTCTTCTATGTGATTCATGATGCTCTCTTTGTGATTCAATTCTTTACTTTTACTCGAACCTCATTGAAATCATCATGCCTAGCTAAAATGCATTAAAGAAAAGTGCTTGTTGGGAGACAACCCAATATTTCTACCTACTGTTTCTTTGTTCACACGATTAGGCTACAATAGTAATCATGTTTTATAGTTTTTGTTTCAATAAAGGGCCAAGTAAAGCCTTTGGGATAGTGTGGATGATAGCTGACTTGATTCTGTGCAAAAATAGGAACTTTTGCATCCAGTTCTGGAATTTTTTTTAATTCAAGAAACATGCTTTTGATCTGAATTTTTTATAAATGATTTATACATAAATTCCCTATGTTTTCCTAATTTTTATGAATTTTTAGAGTTGCAGAAGTACGGTCATTGTTCGGATCATTACAAGCTGTTATGTTTTTGACAGAATCTGTTTTCAATGCATAGTTTGCTTCTTTTAGTGTTTCCATAGCTTATATTAAGTGATATAAATTGTGGAAATTGTAAGGTACAATAGGCATTATGTGGAAACAATTATTAATCTTGTCTTGGACAGTACCCAAGTGAATGATTTGCTTTTTATCATACCAACCTATCTCACGAAGTTCCATTAAGTTTTGTGTGATTGAAGTTTTCAAGTTTTGGGTGAGACAACAATATGAGAAGAATAAGGAGTGGCAAGACCCTAAGCTTGGGGATGCCGAAGGCACCCCAAGGTAATATTCAAGGAAGATCCAAGCAACTAAGCTTGGGGATGCCTCGCAAGGCATACCCTCTTTCGTCTTCAACATTATCGGTAACCTCACTTGGAACTATACGTTTATTCGTCACATGACATGTGTTTTTTCTTGGAGCGTCATTTTATTTTGTTGAGATTTTCTTGATTCTATTTAGAATAATGTTCTGCATCTCTTACTTCAATAAAAGTATCAAGTATAGCCCTTACCATGCTTATTTTGAAAGCCTATATGTGGCTGTTTGAAAATAGAAAGTTGCATGCTTCTCTAGAAAAGTAAGAATGTGATAAAATGTTGAAATTGTTTGCACAATAAGATATGATAAATTTTCTACTGTTTGATAAATTTTTAGAATTTTTTAAGTTAAATACGTATGGATCTTACTTCATCCTTTACATACTATCCTGTTTAGACTGATTGCTGTTATGTTTGCATTGTTTGCATATATTTTACTTGTTTAATGATTCTATTTGAGGATATGAGTATTAAATATGTAGATGCATTTAGTATGCAATGTTAAATTGCAATTTTAGTGATTTGCTGTAGTAGATAATAATAAGGTTTTTCATTGATTTATACTAACTTATCTCATGAGTTCTTCTTGAGTTTTGTGTGGATGAAGTTTATAAGAATTTGGGAAACCGTGATATGAGAGGAATCAAGGAGACACAAGAGCTCAAGCTTGAGGATGCCCAAGGCATCCCGAATTAATATTTCAACAAGTCTCAAGCATCTAAACTTCGGGATGCCCCGGTAGGCATCCCACCTTTCTTCATCAACAATTATCGGTTAGCCTCGGTTGAGCCTAAGTTTGTGCTTTTTCACATGATGTGTGCTATTCTTAGAATTTGATTTTATTTTGTTTTGCTTTCTGTTTAATTAAAATACTTAGATCTGAAACTTTTAAATGATAAGAGAGTCCTCACTTAGCTACCTATTTACCTAACTACTCATTTGACCTTCACTTATATCATTTTGGAGTAGTTTGTCGAACACTCTCATGCTTCACTTATATTATTTTGAGAGTTGATAATAGTGATGACAATTTACACAAGCCATGAAATTGGTCATAATATGATGGATATTCAAGAAGGGTATAATAAAAACTCTCATGTAGATCATTGGATATGATAAGTTTGATTCCTTGCAACAGTTTGGAGATACGGAGATAGTAATATGTGAGTCATATTGGTGAGTAATTATGCTTTAGTAAGAATATTGGTGTTAAGGTTTGTGATTCCCTATGCAAGCATGAACGTCAATAGTTATGCAATGAAGTTACATCCTACTTGTGGTGCATTATTTAGTGTTAGTTATGTTAAATGCTCATTTATAATCATTTTCGTTTCTTGGTTGGTCGCTTCTCAATCTATTTTCTAGCCTCCATTTGTACTAAGCAGGAATGTTGCTTGTGTATCCAACTCCTGAAACCCAAAGTTGTGCCATCTGAGTCCACCATACCTACCTATATGTGGTATTTCCACGCCGTTCCAAGTAAATTTGCATGTGCCAACTCTAATTTTTTCAAAATGAATTTCCGTTTTGTGTGCCCGTGCCACTCATGAAGCGACAGGGGGTGATAAATACTTTCCATGCTAGGTATTTTATTCTCACGATGAGTGTTTATTCACTTGTCATTGCATGAGAGTGTGGCAGGTAATAGGGTTGCCAGTCCCAAAATGAAAAATACTATGATAATAAATTCCTGGGAAAGTGCTGGTACGGTAGGCACCCGTGGATATGGCTAGCCATCGATTGTGAAAGAATGGTGGAAAGGAAATAAGCTTTACTTTTTGTTTGTGAACCGCCTATGATTTACCTATATCATGGAAGATATTGGGAATTCTCGGTCGTTTTCGTTGACAGGAAGAGCATGCCTCTAAAAATAGTTTTATCTCTCGATTTAAGCTATGAGCTCTGGCACCTCTACAAATCTCCGCTTCCCCCTGTGAAGGGCCTATCTATTTACTTTCATGCAATTTTTATTTTTATTTTGTGTCACCATCTTCTCTTACAAAGCACCAACTTGGGAACACAATTGTCATACTTGTGCATTGGATGTAGCTAATATTTGAGTGTTTTCCATGAATGGATCAATGATTGAGCATAATGGGCTAGGGATAGCTTTCTTTAGCATGGATATTTTGAAAGACATTGCTACATCTTGACCTTGCGTTGGTTTTCCTTGAAGAGGAAAGGGTGATGCAACAATAGTAGCGTAAGTATTTCCCTTAGTTTTTGAGAACCAAGGTATCAATCCAGTAGAGGCTCCTCAAAAGTCCCACGCACCTACACAAACAAACAAAGAACTCGTGACCAACGCAATAAAGGGGTTATCAATCCCTTCACGGCCACTTGCAAAAGTGAGATCTAATAGAGATAGTATGATAAGATAAATATATTTTTGGTATTTTATAATATAGATTGGAAAAGAAAGATGCAAATAAAAGTAGATTGAAAGCTTATATGATAAAATATAGACCCGTGGGCCATAGGTTTCACTAGTGGCTTCTCTCAAGATAGCATAAGTATTACGGTGGGTGACCAAATTACTGTCTAGCAATTGATAGAAAAGCGAATAATTATGAGATTATCTAGGCATGATCATGTATATAGGCATCACGTCCGTGACAAGTAGACCGACTCCTCCCTGCATCTACTACTATTACTCCACACATCGACCGCTATCCAGCATGCATCTAGAGTATTAATTTCATAAAGAACAGAGTAACGCATTAAGAAAGATGACATGATGTAGAGGGATAAACTCATGCAATATGATATAAACCCCATCTTTTATCCTCGATGGCAACAATACAATATGTGCCTTGCTGCCCTAACATCCTTTGGGAAAGGACACCGCAAGATTGAACCCAAAGCTAAGCACTTCTCCCATTGCAAGAAAGATCAATCTAGTAGGCCAAACCAAACTGATAATTCAAAGAGACTTGCAAAGATAACTTAATCACACATAAAATAATTCAGAGGAGATTCAAATATTTCTCATAGATAAACTTGACCATAAACCCGCAATTCATCGGATCTCGACAAACACACCGCAAAAAGAGTTACATCGAATAGATCTCCAAGAAGATCGAGGAGAACATGGTATTGGGATTCAAAGAGAGAGAAGAAGCCATCTAGCTAATAACTATGGACCCGAAGGTCTATGGTAAACTACTCACAACTCATCAGAGAGGCTATGGTGTTGATGTAGAAGCCCTCCGTGGTCGACTCCCCCTCCGACGAAGCGCCGACGAAGGCTCCAAGATGGGATCTCGCGGATACAGAAGGTTACGGTGGTGGAAATAGTTTTCATGGTCGCCTCTGATGTTCTCGGGGTACGTGGGTATATATAGGAGGAAGAAGTAGGTTGGTGGACGCCTAAGGGGCCCACGAGATAGGGGGGCGCCCTCCACCCTCGTGGCTTCCTTGATTGCTTCTTGACTTGTACTCCAAGTCCTCTGGATCACGTTCGTTCCAAAATCACGCTCCCGAAGGTTTCATTCCGTTTGGACTCCGTTTGATATTCCTTTGCTTCGAAACACTGAAATAGGCAAAAAAAAACAGCAATACGGGTTGGGTCTCCGGTTAGTAGGTTAGTCCCAAAAATGATATAAATGTGTAAATCAAAGCCCATAAACATCCAAAATGGGTAACATAATAGCATGGAACAATCAAAAATTATAGATACATTGGAGACGTATCAAGCATCCCCAAGCTTAATTCCTGCTCGTCCTCGAGTAGGTAAATGATAAAAACAGAATTTTTGATGTGGAATGCTACCTAGCATAATTCTCAATGTAATTTTCTTTATTGTGGCATGAATGTTCAGATGCAAATGATTCAAAATAAAAGTTCATATTGACATAAGAAATAGTAATACTTCAAGCATACTACTTAAAGCAATCATGTCTTCTCAAAATAACATGGCTAAAGAAAGTTCATCCCTACAAAATCATATAGTTAGGTTATGCTTCATTTTCGTCACACAAAAATGCTCCCATCTTATACACCCCCGATGACAAGCCAAGCAATTGTTTCGTACTTAAATAATCTCAAACTTTTTCAGCTTTCGCGAAATACATGAGCGTGAGCCATGGATATAGCACTATGGGTGGAATAGAATATGATGATGGGGATTGTGTGGAGAAGACAAAAAAGGAGAAAGTCTCATATTGACGAGGATAATCAACGGGCTATGGAGCTGCCCATCAATTGATGTCAACCTGAGGAGTAGGGATTGCCATGCAACGGATGCACTAGAGCTATAAATGTATGAAAGCTCAACAAAAGAAACTAGTGGGTGTGCATCCAACTTGCTTGCTCACGAAGACCTAGGGCATTTTGAGGAAGCCCATCGTAGGAATATACAAGCCAAGTTCTATAATGAAAAATTCCCACTAGTATATGAAAGTGACTACATATGAGACTCTATATATGAAGAACATGGTGCTACTTTGAAGCACAAGTGTGGAAAAAGAGATAGTAACATTGCCCCCTTTTTTATTTATTTTATTTTTTGGGCCTTCCTTTTTTTGGCCTTTCTCTTTTTTTTTGGCCTTTCCCTTTTTTTGGCCTTTCCCTTTTTTTATTTTTTTATTTGGGGATAATGCTCTAATAATGATGATCATCACACTTCTATTTATTTAGAACTCATGAATTACAACTCAAAACTAGAACAAGATATGACTCTATATGCATGCCTCCAGCGGTGTACCGGTATGGGCAATGAATAGAGAGTGACATGTATGAAAAATTATGCATGGTGGCTTTGCCACAAATACGATTTCAACTACATGATCATGCAAGGCAATATGGCAATGATGATGTGTGTCATGATGATAAACGGAACGGTGGAAAGTTGCATGGCAATATATCTCGGAATGGCTATGGAAATGCCATAATAGGTAGGTATGGTGGTTGTTTTGAGGAAGATATAAGGAGGTTTATGTGTGATAGAGTGTATCATATCACGGGGTTTGGATGCGCCGGTGAAGTTTGCACCAACTCTCAAGGTGAGAAAGGGCAATGCACGGTACCAAAGAGGCTAGCAATGGTGGAAAGGTGAGAGTGCGTATAATCCATGGACTCAACATTAGTCAAAAGAACTCATATACTTATTCCAAAAATCTACAAGTCATCAAAAACCAAGCATTACGTGCATGCTCCTAGGGGGATAGATTGGTAGGAAAAGACCATCGATCGTCCCCCACCGCCACTCATAATGATGCACAATCTAAGAACACCTCATGTTTCAAATTTGTTACACAACTTTCACCATACGTGCATGCTACGGGACTTGCTAACTTCAACACAAGCATTCTTTAAATTCATAATCACCCAACTAGCATGACTCTAATTTCACTACCTCCATATCTCAAAACAATTATCAAGTATCAAATTGATCATAGCATCCAATTCACTTCCTATGATAGTTTTTATTATACCCAACTTGGATGCCAACCATTCTAGGACCAATTTTATAACCATAGCAAATACTATGTTGTTCTAAAAGACACTCAAAATAATATAAGTGAAGCATGAGAGACTAACAATTTCTACAAAATTAAGCCACCGCCATGCTAAAAAAGATATAAGTGAAGCACTAGAGCAAAACCTATCTAGCTCAAAAGATATAAGTGAAGCACATAGAGTATTCTAATAAATTCCAATCAAGTGGGTGATACGTCTCCAATGTATCTACTTTTTCTGAACATTTTTGCCCTTGTTTTGGACTCAAATTTGCATGATTTGAATGAAACTAACCCGGACTGACGCTGTTTTCAGCAGAACTGCCATGGTGTTGTTTGTCGTGCAGAAAACAAAAGTTCTCGGAATGACCTGAAAATCCACGGAGATAACTTTTGGAAAATATAAAAAATACTGACGAAAGAATCAAGGTCGGGGGGGCCACACCCTATCCACGAGGGTGTGGGGCACGCCCCCTGTCTCGTGGGCCCCCTGATGCTCCACCGACCTCAACTCCAACTCTATATATTCTGTTTCACGGAGAAAAAAATCAGATAGAAAGTTTCATTGCGTTTTACCATGCAGAGCCGCCACCAAGCCCTAATCTCTCTCGGGGGCTGATCTGGAGTCCGTTCAGGGCTCCAGAGAGGGGGATTGGTCGCCGTCATCATCATCAACCATCCTCCATCACCAATTTCATGATTTTCACCGCCGTGCGTGAGTAATTCCATCGTAGGCTTGCTGGACGGTGATGGGTTGGATGGGATTTACCATGTAATCAAGTTAGTTTTGTTAGGGTTTGATCCCTAGTATCCACTATGTTCTGAGATTGATGTTGCTATGACTTTGCTATGCTTAATTCTTGTCACTAGGGCCCGAGTGCCATGATTTCAGATCTGAACCTATTATGTTTTCATGAATATATGTGAGTTCTTGATCCTATCTTGCAAGTCTATAGTCACCTATTATGTGTTATGATCCGACAACCCCGAAGTGACAAAAATCAGGATACTTCTCGGTGATGACCGTAGTTTGAGGAGTTCATGTATTCACTATGTGCTAATGCTTTGTTCCGGTTCTCTATTAAAAGCAGGCCTTAATATCCCTTAGTTTCCGCTAGGACTCCGCTGCCACGGGAGGGTAGGACAAAATATGTCATGCAAGTTCTTTTCATAAGCACGTATGACTATATTCAGAATACATGCCTAGATTACATTGATGAACTGGAGCTAGTTCTGTGTCACCCTATGTTATAGCTATTACATGAGGAATCGCATCCGACATAATTATCCATCACTGATCCAATGCCTATGAGCTTTTCACATATTGTGCTTCGCTTATTTACTTTTCCGTTGCTACTGTTACAACTACTACAAAACTGCTGTCTTTACTTTTGCCATTGTTACCATTACTATCAATACTACTTTGCTACTAAATACTTTGCTGCAGATACTAAGTTATCCAGGTGTGGTTGAATTGACCACTCAACTGCTAATACTTAAGAATATTCTTTGGCTCCCCTTGTGTCTAATCAATAAATTTGGGTTGAATACTCTACCCTCGAAAGCTGTTGCGATCCCCTACACTTGTGGGTTATCAAGACTAATTTCTAGCACCGTTGCGGGGAGCATAGCTCTATTCTTTGAGTCACTTGGGATTTATATTAGTTGATCACTATGAGGAACTTGAAAGACGAAAGAACTAAGATTTTTCCCTCAACTACAAGGGGAGGTAAGGAACTGCCATCTAGCTCTGCACTAGATTCTCCTTCTATTTTGAGTAAGCTTGCGACACCTAAACCTGCTACTGCTAAAAATTCTGATATGTCGCATGTTATTGATGATGCCACTTCTGCTATGCATGATACTTATGATGAAACTACTTCTGTGCGTGATACAACGTTGCGAATTAGGTGAATTTCTTTATGAACAACTTGCTAGGGTTAGAGAGAATGAAATTATTAATGATGATATTATTGATGATAGTGATGATGAAAGTTCTCCCCCTAATTATGAATTGCCTGTTGTTCCTGAGGGTTATGTTATGGATGAAGAAGCTGCTAGAGCTATTTTTGCTTGCAAGGAAAGATATGAACTTAAGAAGTTATTAGCTAAATGGAAGCAGCAATCTCTTAATGCTAGAATGAAACCTGGCCCCGCTTTTGCTACTTCACCTATTTGTGTTACTGATAAGGATTATGAATTCTCTGTTGATCCTAAAATTATTACTTTGGTTGAATCTGATCCTTTTTATGGCTATGAATCTGAAACTGTTGTGGCACATCTTACCAAGTTAAACTATATAGCCACCTTGTTTATTAATGATGAGAAGTATTGCTATTATTATATCCTTAAGATATTTCCATTCTCATTAAAGGGTGATGCTAAAACTTGGTTTAATTCTCTTGATCCTGGTTGTGTGCGTAGTCCCTAGGATATGATTTATTACTTCTCTGCTAAATATTTTCCTGCTCATAAGAATAAAGCTGCCTTGCGGGAAATATATAATTTTGTGCAAATCAAAGAAGAGAGTCTCCCACAAGCTTGGGGGAGGCTTCTCCGATTACTTAGTGCTTCACCTGATAATCCTCTGAAGAAAAATGAAATACTTGATATCTTTTATAATGGACTAACCGATGCTTTCAAGGACTACTTGGATAGTTGTGCTGGTTGTGTTTTCAGGGAAAGAACAGTTGACCAAGCTGAATTACTATTGAATAATATGTTGACTGATGAAAATAATTGGACTCTTCCTGAGGCAATTCCTGAGGCAATTCCTGAGCCATTGAGCCAACTCCTGAGCCTATTCCTAAACCAACTCCGAAGAAGAGGGGTATTCTATTTCTCAGTCCTGAAGATATGCAAGAGGCAAAGAAATCAACAAAAGAAAAAGGTATTAAAGCTGAAGATGTTAAGAATTTCCTCCTATTGAAGAAATACATGGTCTTAATTTACCGCCTGTCGAAGAAACACATTATCTTGATAACCCGACACAGGTAGTAAAGGTAAATTCTCTCTATAGATATGATAAAGTTGAAATCCCGTCTACTAAATTCCATAGCCCATGCTTAGATGAATTTGATGACTTTATGGCTAGACAAGAAAGTTTTAATGCTTATGTTGGAAGAGAATTAAAGAATAATGCTTTCGAAATCGAACGCTTTAGTGATTATATGGCTAGAGTGAGGGGTGAACTTAAACTCATTAGCAAATATGCTTCTATGGTTACCACTCAAGCTGAGCAAGTACTTAAAGCTCAAAGTGATTTGCTCGATGAATTAAATAATAAACATGACTTTACTGTTAGAGTGGCTACTAGAACTGGTAGAATAACTCAGGAACTTTTGTATCCTGAAGGCCACCCTAAGAGAATCGAGCAGGATTCTCAGAGAAATAATTTAGAGGCACCTACTTCTTCTAAAAAGAAAAGGAAAAAAGATAGGACTTTGCATGCTTCTAGTGAACCTGTTGTAGACGCACCTGAGAATCCCAATAATATTTCTATTTCTGATGCTGAAACACAATCAGGTGATGAACATGAACCTAGTGATAATGTTAATGATAATGTTCATGTTGATGCTCAACCTAGCAATAATAATGAAGTAGAGGTTGAACCTTGTGTTGATCTTGATAACCCACAATCAAAGAATCAACGCTATGATAAGAGAGACTTTGTTGCTAGGAAGCACGGTAGAGAAACAGAACCATGGGTTCAGAAACCCATGCCCTTTCCTCCTAAACCATCCAAGACAAAGGATGATGAGGATTTTGAGCGCTTTGCTGAAATGATTAGACCTATCTTCTTACGTATGCGCTTAACTGATATGCTTAAATTAAATCCTTATGCTAAGTATATGAAGGATATCATTACAAATAAAAGAAAGATACCGGAAGCTGAAATTTCCACCATGCTTGCTAATTATACTTTTAAGGGTGGAATACCAAAGAAACTTGGAGATCCAGGGATACCAACTATACCATGCTCCATTAAAAGAAATTATGTTAAAACTGCTTTATGTGATCTTGGAGCCGGTGTTAGTGGTATGCCTCTCTCTTTATATCGTAGACTTGAATTGAATAAGTTGACACCTACTGAAATATCTTTGCAAATGGCTGATAAATCAACTGCTATACCTGTCGGTATTTGTGAGGATGTGCCTGTTGTAGTTGCAAATGTCACTATCTAACGGACTTTGTTATTCTTGATATTCCCGAGGACGATAGTATGTCGATTATCCTTGGTAGACCCTTTCTGAATACTTCAGGGGCTGTTATTGATTGCAACAAAGGCAATGCCACTTTTCATGTTAATGGTAATGAGCATACGGTACACTTTCCGAGGAAACAACCTCAAGTTCATATCATCAATTCTATTGAAAAAATTCCAACTATCATTATTGGAGGTTTTGAATTTCCTCTTCCTACTGTCAAGAAAAAGTATGATATTCTTATTGTTGGGGATGTTCATATCCCCGTTGAGGTAACCTAGTGTTATTCGAAATTTCTCCGGTTCTGTGTTATTCAGAATGAGTTTGTTAACAAGACTTGATCAATCTTGTTAGTGGATTCATTTTGATGATCATGAGATGGATGAAACTAGAAGGCACAACCTTCTGTACCCTCTTTTTTACTTTCTGTTATTTAGCATAAATAAAGCAAAATAGTATTATCTGTCTATTTTCTGAATCATCCGTGCAATAAAAAATATCCTGAAAATAAAAGTGCGCCAAATGCCCTGCAAATTTAGTATGATTTTTATGGAATATTTGAGGATTTTAGGCACTGAAAACACTGCAGAGGGGGGCAAGCACCTGGCCACGAGGGTGGAGGGCGCGCCCACACCCCCAAGGCGCGCCCCTGTCTCCTGGGATCACGGTGGCCCCCTCCACTTATTCCTGCACCCACAAACTCCATCTTCATCCTAAAAAAATCCCCATCCAGCTCAAGCACGAGTTCTAGCTCATTTTGCTGCGATTTTCGATCTCCTTGCTCAAAGCTTCATTCACAAAACTGCTTTGGGAGATTGTTGCTTGGTATGTGACTCCTCCATTGGTCCAATTAGTTTTCTTTCTAGTGCTTTATTCTTTGCAAATTTTTGCTGCATAGGTGACCCTGTTCTTGAGCTTGCATGTCAAATTTATGAGGTCCCAAGTAATTCTAATGCATGATATAGGCTCTAGGCACTTGTAGGAGTAGTTGCTACCAATCTTGTTTAGTTTTATTTACTTTTATTTTGAAGTTACTAAAATTTTTAGGAATTTTCAGAAAATGATAAGGAGATTTTTGAGGGGCTCTTCTAGCCAAGGCTCCAAGGATAAACAAGCTAAAGTGAAGGAGAATGCCAAGTATAATCTTCCTCGCATAGCGGAAGTATGGCCGTGTGAATGGCCTTGTGATAATTTCTTGAGAGAAGCCGGAATTTATGAAGACTTTTATTCCTTGATTGAAAATACAGGCCTCACCAACTTGCTCCACGACCGTATCGATCAGTATCTCTTACTCACCAATACTTTCGTGCAAAACTTTTATTATCATCCCAAGAATTCACCTCCATCAGTATCATTTCATTTATATGATGAATTCAAGGAAATATCTTTACGTAATTTTTGGGCGGTATGTATAATACCCTTTGAGGGCAGATTAGATGAACCACATCATAAAGATGTGGATGGTTTTGTGAACACCATTACTGTAGGGGATCCGAAGAAGGGTTCCGATGCGAGAATCACTAGCATGCACTTTCCTGTTTTATGCTACTTTGCCATATTTGCTAGTCGATGCTTAATTGGTCGTGGAAATAGTGGAAACTTCAGTGTTCCTGATATTATTATTCTATTCCATGCCTTGTTTGGTGATAACAGTTTTAGTATTGGTGTCGTTATTGCTAAACGGCTAAGCCTGAACCGTATAAAGGGCCCCATCTTTGGAGGTATCTATGTTGCACGCCTTGCTAAACATTTTGAGATACCTATTAGGCACTATGAGAAAGAGGAGACAATATTGCCTCCTTACCTTTTAGATTACAGGAGCATGGTAGCACATGAGTTTATTGTTCACAATGATGTTAAGATGCTCCTGTATAACCTGAGATTTAATAAGAAACACAATGAGATTATTACCCTGCCTGCGCCTCTGTTATTTGATTTGACTGCAGTTAATTATCTTGTCTCGCCGGAAGCGGTGTACGCCCATAGAGGCCAGGCATCCGCTCTAGAGCCTGAGTCGGAACCTCCACTGGACCCTTATCGTCCATCATCTTATCAGTGGGATCCGGAGGAGATCGCTAGTCAGTGGTATCCTGATTACACTCCTCAGTACACTGGGGAGAGTAGCCGTATTTCTCACCGACTTTACATTCATGTTCACACACTATTCTAATTGTCGGTGCTCATACTCTTTTATTGTATTATCCATGCTAGTTTAATTTATTTTTCTAGCTTTCTTCTTGTGTGTTTGATAAACCTTAAGAAAAATCAAAAAAATAGTTAGTTTAATTTCCATGCTTGTAGTATAAATTAAAATGAAAACCCAAAAAGATTTCTCGTTCTTATTCTTGCTTGTTGGGAGCTTTCCCGTGTAAATAGTTTTATTTTCTTTTCTTTCCTTTGGGAGTCAAGAGTAGAAGACCATACTGAAAATGTTTAGTGGCTCTCATATGCATGATTGTTGATTTAACTTAGAGCCCATATTACTTTGTCTTCTCTCTTGAGTTGAATGATTGCAGATTCCAGCTTAGTCCAATGCACGTGTGCTACCTCTTGAGCACTGCGTTGGATTTCCCCAAAGAGGAGAGGATGATGCAGCAAAGTAGCGTAAGTATTTCCCTCAGTTTTTGAGAACCAAGGTATCAATCCAGTAGGAGACCACGCACAAGTCCCTCGTACCTACACAAAACAATAGCAACTCGCAACCAACACTTAGGGGTTGTCAATCCCTTCACGCTCACTTACGAGAGTGAGATCTGATAGAGATAATATTTTTGGTATTTTTGATAGATAGATGCAAAGTAAAAAGTAAAAGGCAAAGTAAAAACAAAGCAAGTAAATAAAGTGATAGAGATTGATATGATGAGAATAGACCCGGGGGCCATAGGTTTCACTAGTAGCTTCCCCCAAGAGCATAAGTATTCTACGGTGGGTGAACAAATTACTGTTGAGCAATTGACAGAATTGAGCATAGTTATGAGTATATCTAGGCAATGATCATGTATATAGGTATCACGTCCAAAACAAGTAGATTGAAATGATTCTGCAACTACTACTATTACTCCACTCATCGACCGCTATCCAGCATGCATCTAGAGTATTAAGTTAAAACAGAGTAACGCCTTAAGCAAGATGACATGATGTAGAGGGATAAATTCATGCAATATGATAAAAAAACCATCTTGTTATCCTCAATGGCAACAATACAATACGTGCCTTGCAACCCTTTTTGTCACTGGGTAAGGACACCGCAAGATTGAACCAAAGCTAAGCACTTCTCCCATTGCAAGAACTACCAATCTAGTTGGCCAAACCAAAAAGGATAATTCGGAGAGACTTGCAAAGATAACTCAATAATACATAAAAGAGTTCAGAGAAGAATCAAATATTTTCCATAGATAATACTGGACCATAAACCCACAATTCATTGGTCTCAACAAACACACCGCAAAAAGAAGATTACATCGAATAGATCTCCACGAGAGAGGGGGAGAACATTGTATTGAGATCCAAAAAGAGAGAAGAAGCCATCTAGCTACTAGCTATGGACCCGAAGGTCTGAAGTAAACTACTCACACTTCATCGGAGGGGCTATGGTGATGATGTAGAAGCCCTCCATGGTGGATGCCCCCTCCGTGAGCTCCTAACAGGACCCAAGATGGGATCTCGTGGATCTGAAGGTTGCGATGGTGGAATTAGGTTTTGGCTCCTGTACGATCGTCTGGGATACGTGGGTATATATAGGAGGAAGGAGTACGTCGGTGGGCGTCGGGGGCCCACGAGGTAGGGGCGCGCCAGGCGCCCTCCACCTCGTGACCGCCTCGCACTTCTTGGAGTAGGGTCCAAGTCTCTGGATCACGTTCGGTTGGAAAATCACGTTCCCGAAGGTTTCATTCCGTTTGGACTCCGTTTGATATTCCGTTTCTTCGAAACACTGAAATAGGCAAAAAACAAGAATTCTGGGCTGGGCCTCCGGTTAATAGGTTAGTCCCAAAAATAATATAAAAGTGGAAAATAAAGCCCAATATAGTCCAAAACAGTAGATAAAGTAGCAAGGAGCAATCAAAAATTATAGATACGTTGGAGACGTATCAACGTGCTCTATTATTATTATACACACCGTTCGGTCGTGCAAGTGAAAGGCAATAATGACGATATATGATGGACTGATTGAGATGAGAGATGCTGGTATGAACTCGACCTCTCTTGTTTTTGTAAATATGATGAGTTCATCGTTTCTGAATCAGCTTATTAAGAAGTATACGTATTTGCAATGACATTTAGAGATTATAGTTGCTTATGCCATGCTTAATTAGCTATGAGTTATAATGGTTTACCTTGCGTGCCAACATGCTATTAAAACGATTGTGATGTGGTATGATGGGATGGTATCCTCCTTTGAATGAATTGAGTGACTCGACTTGGCACATGTTCACGCATGTAGTTGAAACAAATCAACATAGCCTTCACGATATTTATGTTCATGGTGGATTATATCCTACTCATGCTTGTACTTGGTGTAAATTAATTTTAATGCATGTTCATGATTGTTGTCGCTCTCTCAGTTGGTCGCTTCCCAGTCTTTTGCTAGCCTTCACTTGTACTAAGTGGGAATACTGCTTGTGCATCCAAACTCCATAAACCCCAAAGTTGTTCCATATGAGTCCACCATACCTTCCTATATGCGGTATCTACCAGCCGTTCCAAGTAAATTTGTATGTGCCAAACTCCAAACCTTTAAATGAAATTCTGTTTTGTATGCTCGAGCAGCTCCTGTTTCAACTAGGGTTCTCGGTATCTTCCATGCTAGGTGGGTTATTCTCAAGAGGAGTGGACTCCGCTCCTCATTCACGAGAAAATGGCTGGTAACCGGGATGCCTAGTCCCATGATCAAAAAGATCAAAGCAAATCGAAATAATTAAACAAAACTCCCCCAGGGCCATTGTTAGTTGGAGGCACTCGTTGTTTCCTCTATATTGAAACACTGAAATAGCGGAAACTTCAGTGTTCCTGATATTATTATTCTATTCCATGCCTTGTTTGGTGATAACAGTTTTAGTATGGGTGCCGTTATTGCTAAACGGCTAAGCCTGAACCGTACAAAGGGCCCCATCTTTGGAGGTATCTATGTTGCACGCCTTGCTAAACATTTTGAGATACCTATTAGGCACTATGAGAAAGAGGAGACAATATTTCCATTATGTTTGGGAACCGCCTATAATGTATGTAGCATGGAAGATATCACCATCTCATAGTTGTTGCGTTCACAGTGAAAGTATGCCGCTCAAAATGTTATTCATCTCGATTTTAAAATTGAGCTCTGGCACCTCTACAAATCCCTCCTTCCCTTTGTGAAGGGCCTATCTGTTTACTTTTATGTTGAGTCATCACCTTCTTATTAAAAAGCACCCGCTGGAGAGCACACTATCATTTGCATTCATTAATATTAGTTTACATTGGGTATGACTTGACTAGATCTCTTTTGCCATGAATTACAATGTTTAGTCAGTCCTTGATCTTTAAAGGTGCTCTGCATTTATGTTTTGCTGTCTTAGAAAGGGCTAGCGAGATACCATCTTGTTATATCATATTATGATTGTTTTGAGAAAGTGTTGTCATCCGAGTTTTATTATTATCGCTCGCTAGTTGATTATGCCATTGATATGAGCAAATGTGAGACCTAAGTGTCATTTTGAATATGGTTAGTTCATAATCTTTGCTGAAAACTTGAATGCTGGCTTTACATACTTGCAACAACAAGAGCAAATAGAGCTTGTAAAAGTTTTTCTTTATCACTTTCAGTTTATCAACTGAATTGCTTGAGGACAAGCAAAGGTTTAAGCTTGGGGGAGTTGATACGTCTCCAACGTATCTACTTTTCCAAACACTTTTGCCTTTGTTTTGAACTCTAATTTGCATGATTTGAATGAAACTAACCCGGAGTGACGCTGTTTTCAGCAGAACTGCCATGATGTTGTTTATTGTGCAGAAAACAAAAGTTCTCGGAATGACCTGAAAATCCACGGAGATAACTTTTGGAAAATATAAAAAATACTGGCGAAAGAATCAAGGCCAGGGGGACCACACCATGTCCACGAGGGTGGGGCACGCCCTCTCCCCCCTGGGCGTGCCCCCTGTCTCGTGGGCCCCCTAATGCTCCACCGACCTTTACTCCAACTCTATCTATTCTGTTTCGCGGAGAAAAAAATCAGAGAGAAAGTTTCATCGCGTTTTACGATACGGAGCCGCCGCCAAACCCTAATCTCTCTCGGGATGGCTGATCTGGAGTCCGTTCAAGGCTCCGGAGAGGGGGATTCATCCCCGTCGTCATCATCAACCATCCTCCATCACCAATTTCATGATGCTCACCGCCGTGCGTGAGTAATTCCATCGTAGGCTTGCTGGACGGTGATGAGTTGGATGAGATTTACCATGTAATCAAGTTATAGTTTTGTTAGGGTTTGATCCCTAGTATCCACTATGTTTTGAGATTGATGTTGCTATGACTTTGCTATGCTTAATGCTTGTCACTAGGGCCCGAGTGCCATGATTTCAGATCTGAACCTATTATGTTTTCTTGAATATATGTGAGTTCTTGATCCTATCTTGCAAGTCTATAGTCACCTATTATGTGTTATGATCCGACAACCCCGAAGTGACAATAATCAGGATACTTCTCGGTGATGACAGTAGTTTGAGGAGTTCATGTATTCACTATGTGTAGGATCGAAAGTATGTCTAGAGGGGGGGTGATTAGACTACTTGACAATATAAAAATTCAGCCTTTTGATAAAGACAAGTTTTTGGCAGATTCACGATGATGATCAAGTCAAGTATCACCCTACACATGCAATTCTAGAGTATAGGCAGCGGAAAGTAAATTGCACATGTAGTAAAGAGAGGTGGAGAAGAGCAAACGCAATTTGGAGACACGGAGATTTTTCTCGTGGTTCCGATAGGTGGTGCTATCGTCAATCCACGTTGATGGAGACTTCAACCCACGGAGGGTAACGGCTGCGAGAGTCCACGGAGGGCTCCACCCACGAAGGGTCCACGAAGAAGCAACCTTGTCTATGCCATCATGGCATACGCCCACGGAGGACTAGCCTTACTCGGGGTAGATCTTCACGAAGTAGGCGATCTCCTTGCCCTTACAAACTTCTTGGTTCAACTCCACATCTTGACGGAGGCTCCCAAGCGACACCTAACCAATCTAGGAGGCACCACCCTCCAAAAGGTAATAGATGGTGTTGATGATGATGAACTCCTTGCTCTTGTGCTTCAAATGATAATCTCCCCAACACTCAACTCTCCTCACTGATTTGGCTGTGGTGGAAGAAAGGATTGAGTGGAAAGCAACTTGGGAAGGCTAGAAATCAAGTTTCATATGGTGGGAGTGGAGCAACTTGATCTCAACACAAGGGTAGGTAGTTTTCTTCTCGAAAATGTAAGGTAGGAGTGGTAGTTCTTTCGATGGCTCTCTCCACGAATGAAGAGGGGTGGAGGGTATTTCTAGCCTCCACACAAAATCCAACTGTTACACACATTTGACCAATCTCGGTCGGACCGAAGTTGACAACTCGGTGAGACCGAAAGTTCAAATCTTGTGAGCGTTGGGATTTTCGTGGGACCGAAAATACAATCTCGGTTAGTCCGATTCTTCCAAAGACTAGGGCTTGCCAATCTCGGTGGGACCGACTTCATCATCTCGGTGACACCGATTTGATGACGAAGGATTCTGAAGCTTGCTTGGCAACTCAAGTTTCGTGAGACCGAGTTCGAATCGGAAAATCCGAAATTTCTAGGGTTTGGCTTTGTGGCTGAGGTGGTTCATCTCGGTGTGGTGAGTTTTGGAAATCGGTGGGACCGAGATTACTTATGAGTGTATATTGGAATGAAAGATTGCTGATAGTTTGGGAGATGTATCACTAAGCACTTTGAGCAATCGGATCATTAACATAACCTCATCCCTTTTAATAGTATTGGCTTTCCTATGGACTCAATGTGATCTTGGATCACTAAACCAAAATGGAGTCTTGAGCTTTTGCCAATGCTTGCCTTAGCATTTTGAGGGGTCCACTTCTTGACCATTGCCATACCCATATCAATGAACTTTCGAAATGATTCTCAAGAAACTATTAGTTCAATGATATATATGTTGTTATTAATTACCAAAACCACCCGGGGATTAGTTGCACTTTCAATCTCCCCCTTTTTAGTAATTGATGACAACATATAGATCAAAGCTTTGACAAAGGATATAATCAATGAATAATATCGTCGCTTTGAGAAGTATGTGATAAGCAAGAGCTCCCCCTAAATTTGTGCATTATTTAAGATTTGCGTTTGAATGCAAATGCACAATCGATTAGGATCATGGGTCACTCTTCCATGTCACATACATCTTGGTGGAGCGCACAAAATGATAAGAATGAATAGCATGCACCCAATCACCAAGACATGAGTAAATGGTCATACAAGATATGAATAGCATATGATAAGCATTAAGCACACATTAAGGCATAGTACGACCAAGCACTCATCAAAGTAGAGCAAACGTAGTATCAAACACACGGAATGTCTCGAAAATCTCAAAAGTATCTCAAAGAAGAAACCGCAAATGAACGAAAGAAAAGAGCAAAAGCGAGCACTCTCTCTCTCGAAGTCCTATGATCTATACAATTTCTCCCCCTTTGGCAACAAGTTACCAAAAAGTTCGAAAAGTATAGAGCTAAGCGTCACTAGGGACTCTGCTGGCGGCTCCTGTCTGGGTTGATGGAGTTGAGATGGCAGCATCAGCGAAGACTTCAGCTGATGTCTGTGGAGCTGGAGGAGTGGTCACTTTGGGCCGGAGCTGGGCCGATGGAGCTGTGGAGGTCTTGAGGCTGTAGTCCTAGTGTCTGCTACTAGAATAGCAGTGATCGGGGTCTTGTGGGAACCGGAGCAGGCTGTTGATAATCATCCTGTACTAGGTCATCCTGCATCTCACGCATGAGCTCTTCCTTCTCCCTCTTTGCTCCTCAATATCTGCCTCAAGCTTGTTGACAGTGACTTGCACTTCAGTCAGCTTCACATCCAGAGCATGGATCTTGTCTTCAACAATCCTCTCAAGACTCTCCTGAGACTGCACAATGCTGGCCAGGCGTTGTTCAATCCTCTGGGTAGCTTCAAGGAGCTGATCTCCAACACTCTTGGGTTTAGCTGCTGCTGCTTCCTTATCAGCTTTGGCTTTCTTGGCAGCTTCAACCTTTGCTTGTCCTTCAACTGACGTTGGATCCTCCTCATCCATCACAACTTCATTGTCCTCATGCTCAGGCTGCAGTGGCAAGTGTGGTCTATCCAACAAGTATGTGCCCGTGCCAAACTTGGCATTGATTGGCGTCTGAATGTGCGGGGCAAATCCACACGACCTCTTCTGGTCAGCTGCAGTCCTCTTGATAGTCTCAACTATCAAGTCCATCACCTTGAAAGGTGCCTTTTCATCAAGTATATGCAGCATGTTGATAGAATACCCTCTGATCATGCGATGATCTCCAGACTTGGGCATCAAGGTATGCCTCAGAATAGTGTTTGTGGTAGGTAGACCTGCCTGGAGATGATACACTGAGCCGAGCTTCCAGATTTCCACATCCTTAGCTGGTACCTCATTGTACATATTCTTCATAGATTCATGGTTCTTCTTGGGAATTCCATAGACATCAACATCATCCTCTCTCTCAAGACTGGAGCATTCAGAAGGTCTGCCCATTCTTCAACAGTTGAAGAGAATCTTTGGCCTTCACCATCCATGTGATCTTTCCATCCGGATAGAAATGAGCTGTGGCATAGAATTGCATTATCATCTCATCATTCCAATCATCGACCGACCAATAAAGTCAAGAACACCACATGCAAGTGAAGCTCTCATGCACATGTGGAAAGAAGTCTCTGTGCTCTTCATCACAATGTATGCCCGATCAACATAGCGAGTGTCTGCAACTATGGGCTTCTTGTCCA
Source organism: Aegilops speltoides (assembly GCA_021437245.1). Lineage (NCBI taxonomy): Eukaryota > Viridiplantae > Streptophyta > Magnoliopsida > Poales > Poaceae > Aegilops > Aegilops speltoides. Next base: position 455,229,385 of record CM038147.1, on the reverse strand, counting down.
TTAGCACGATCTCATAGAAGTCCTGCTTGCTCTCGGTGTGGAATCTTGGATCAACAGCAGTTCTTCTCCTCACAAAGATATGGATCAGCTTGTCTCCATAGCCCGAGACCTCTATCCTTTCTTTGCTTCATGTTCTCACTCGAGGATGAGCATCATTGTGAAGTGGCGCTTTCGACGAAGTTTCAAGAATACAGTGCCTCATCATCCGACTCACCGGTGGCATATTATCTTTCTTCTTCTCTGAAGTGGAATGTTCTGACAGTTTTCTTGGGCTTGGCAGCAGGCTTGGCTTGAGCTGCCTTGACCGAGCAGATGGCTTGGATTTTGAAGTGGCTCCTGCCCTGATGGCATCTCCCATGAACTTAGACTTCTGAGGAGGAGGCTGGGGTGCTTCCTCATCCTCATCTTCCTCTGCTGCATCATCATGCACAATCCTCTTCCTCTTGAAAGTTTTCTTGACCTTGCTTTTAGTGTCCTCTTCCATACTTAGCTTCTTGGCAACAGTGGACTTCTTCACTTTACTGGTGCCTTTCTTGGTTTGCTGCCCTTGATGCTCTTTGGCAACAACTTTTCTCTTTGGCTTGGAGGAGACCTCTTCCTCAGCAATGAAATCAGAATCTTCTTCATCAGAGTTCCTCTTCTTTCTGGCCCTGGTGGCTGCAGGAGGCAAACCACTTGGTGTGCTCCTCTCACCATCATCTGAAAAGCTGCTTTGCTCAGAACTAGTGCCTGCCTCTGGAATATAAGCAATAGGAGACTCAGACCTGTTACGGGTCACGGCATCGACATGGCCGACAACCCGTGAATAGGTAAGGTGTAGGCGAGTAGAAGAGTTATCACAAATCGCGAAGATTTTGCAAACAAAATGAGTTCAAATTCTAGTATTAGGTTTTCACGAAAGACATTTCGGTCGATCGAGTTTAAAATTCGGTGAATCCGAAGTGTTCAAACAGAAGCATTCACACCACTTTCGGTTGGACCGATGTGGGTTTCGGTCCTGCCGAGAACACTAGGGTTTCACTAAATCCTCATTTCGATCGCACCGATTTGCACAACTTGGTTGGACCGAAAGGTGCAGTGCAATGGCCAGAGGCCAAATCGGTCATACCGAGAATGTAAAATCGGTCTCACCGAGATGTGTTCGACGGAAACCTAACCCTAAAACTTTTACTCGAATCTCGTTCTAACGAACTAATCTGGTGTTAAGGAAGATCTCAAACGTGGCAAGATGCTAGGCAAACCAATCGTGCATAGAATCGGAGATGGGAGCACGAGTGGGATCGAAACTCACCCTAACTTGGTGGAGTTCCTCTACGGCGGCAACGGCGCGGAGAAGATGTCCGTTGACGGCGACGGAGACTCGCGGCGCGGCGCACAAAGCGGCAACGGAGACGATCCGGAGACCACGGCGACGGCAAAGAAGGGGTGGGGCGAGGCGTTTTGAAGTAGAAATGAACGCGCACTGCCCTCGGAGTATATATACCCCTTTGCTGTGGGTGGGACCGAGTTGTAAAACTCGGTGGCACCGAGATGGATAACTGCAAGCAGTTACACACTTCGGTCACGCCGAAAAGTACAACTTGGTTTCACCGAGGTGAAAACCTAGATCAATTCAAGTGCTTTCGGTTTGACCGAGTTTGAGTGGGTTGGTCTGACCGAAATCACTTAGAAGGTTTTGGAAGTTAGCCCTTGACGGATCGGTGGCTCCGAGTGCTCCTCACTCGGAGGGTCCGAAAATGACTTGTTCAAAGTTTGTGATGTAAGCATGAATAGAGTTTGAGACAAGAAAGCATAGATAGCTAGGGGAGGTACTTAGGCATTCTTGTCCATCCATTTGGTCAGAAAAATCAAAACGACCAAAACAACAAATGGATGTCCTTGAATGGATAAAATCATGCATCCAACATGCTCACACAATAAGATAGCAAATGAAATATGTGTCAAACATGCACAAACAAAACACTAGCTACTATCACACAATTTGTCGATGACTAGGTCATCTTTATATGAGTATATTGACATAGGAGTCAAATGAGAACATTTGATCATAGGTCATACTCATCGTTTAAGCACAAGTGGGGTTACCACTTTTACATAAAGCATTGATGTGTTCACATCATTTGAAGATGCTTTAGCTCAATTCTTTAGAGCAAAGCTCCCCTTGATGTGAGAACCCTTTTAAAGGGTCAAACTAACCTTGGGTTGTCGAGAAGACTTCATGTAGATGTTGAAGATGTGGATGCTCAATGTTGATGAAGATCATCAAGAGTTGGGAGCAATCCTTTGGATTCAATCACTTTCAATACCTACATGGGTTAGTCCCACAAGGAACAAACAAGGATATCCATGGACATAGATTGAAGTTCACAATAGATGATGTCCATGAAAGCAATGATTACCTTGTCCCTTGACTTACCAACAAGAGGGTTTGTGACTCCATGAACTAGTGCATAATGTGGAAGTTGGTTGCACAAGTTTTTGCCAAAATGAATGTGAGTGAAGTATGTTGGCGGAGTCACCCTCAAGAACTCTCTAGTTCTTCTTCTTCGGGATCCACATCATCTTGATGGGAATCCTTGGGGTTGTAGTTGAGCTTGACGAAGTAGAACTTGACGTTTCCTTGGGAACCCACTTGACCATGGCTTTAGGTGCTTCAATAAATGCATCAATCTCCTCTTGAAGCTTGTCCTTGCCTTTTAGCTTGTGGTCTTGTGGTGGAAGGTCATCTTGTGCTTGTTCCACATTTGAAGAAGTAGGATCATACTTCTCCTTTTGAGAAACAAACTTTGGAGTGGGATATTGACCTTCTTCCCATTCAACACCCTCGGCGTTGAACTTTCGCTCAAAACCAATTCCTTGATTCTTCCGGTGCCTTCCTTGCTTGTAACAATTTCCTCAAAGTTCTTGCTTCCGCAAGGCTCTTGTAGACACCTTTCTCTATAATCCCTTTCAATAAACTATTTTCTTGCTCAAGTGTAACTTGGCTTGAAACATTGTTAGTGGAATCAAGAGAACTACTAGAACCAATTATGTTGCTTCTAGATGAAGAATTTTTCTTATGCTTGTGATGCTTAGTTTTAATAGGTGGCAAGAAATTAGACAAGAGAAGTCGTTTGGCAAGATACGAAGAACTCTTCTTTCGAAGATCATCATTGATAGCTTTTAGAAACTCATGTTCTTGCTCTAGATTGAGCTTCTCGAAGCGTAGCTTCTCATGAGATCTAAGGAGCTCTCTATGATCTTCTTGAGTTGTTTCATGAGCTAACTTAAGAGTGTTTAGTTCTTTAGTTAGACGCTCAATCTCCTTCATAGCATTGTCATTCGACTCTTCTCGACTATAAAGACTACTAGCATGTTCATCATTACTAGGCTCACTAGATTTGTCATGTAAGAGCTCATCTTCACCAAGCAAGTCATCCTCATCACTATCAAAGTCAATGAATTCAGGGTGTGATACCTTGGGGCCTTTAGCCATGAAGCATCTTCCAATTCCCTCATTTGGTGAATCAAATAAGTCATAGGAGTTGGAGTTGGAGGACACGAGAGCAAGACCGGCAACACCTCATCTTGAACTGTAGTCGGAGTTGAAGTGATAGCTTCTTTCGGAATGATTGTCGGAGTCGGAGCCGGAGACCCATTCACCTACATGAGCTTGATGTTTTCTTCTTGTGTAGCTCCTTGATGACTTGTCTTTCCTTTCCGAATCTTTGCTCCTCCGAGAGGATCTTCGTTCATAACGATCATCTCTACTCCTTCTCTCTTTCCGAGGTGACTCTTCTCTTGAGCTTCTTCTTCTTGGAGATTCTTCTCTTCTCTTGTGGGGAGCCGAGCACTCATTTGAGTAGTGTCCGGGTCTTCCACAATTGTAGCAGTTTCGATCACGGCTAGAAGATCTCTTTTCATCATATGATCTAGACTTTGAGCTTCTCTCTTTGCTTCTATTCTTGTAGAATTTGTTGAAGTTCTTCACCATTAGGCTTATCTCTTCATTGGAAACTAGCTTGTCACTTGAGGTTGTGGGAGCATCACTTGTAGCTTTGTAAGCACCACTTGACTTGTTGTGAAGCTCTTCCTTATCTTTAAGTGTCATCTCATGAGCAACAATTCTTCCAATGACTTGGTTGGCTTGAGATTCTTGTAGTTTGGCATCATTTGGATCAAAGTGCACACGGTGTCATACTTTCCATCCAAAGCTCGAGAATCTTCTTGATGATGAATCGGTCGGTCATTTCTTCGCTTCCTAAGCCGGCAATCTCATTTGTGATGAGAGCAAGCCTAGAGTACATTTCAGCGACTCCTTCACCTTCCTTCATCTTGAACTTGTCAAGTTGACCTTGAAGAACATCTAGCTTTGATTCCTTCACGGACTCGGTACCTTCGTGCATTTCGACCAAAGTATCCCAAATCTCTTTTGCATTCTCAAGACGGCTGATTTTGTTGAACTCCTCGGGACACAAAGCATTGAAGAGAATGTCACAAGCTTGAGATTGTTTTGCAACATCCGCAATTCATCCGTTGTAGCTTCACGATCCGAACTTTTCCTTCCTCAAGAATTCACCTTGCAAACCAACACAAATAATGCCCCATGCGGCTGGGTTATGTCCAAGAATATGCATTTTCATTTTATGCTTCCAACTAGCAAAGTTTGAACCATCAAAGTAAGGACCTCATTTAAAATTACCCTCACTAGACGCCATACTCTCCTAGGTTGTGAAACCAAGCTTATGGAGTCCAATGCAATGGAAACCAATACAATGGAGACCAAAGCTCGATACCACTTGTAGGATCGAAAGTATGTCTAGAGGGGGGGTGATTAGACTACTTGACAATATAAAAATTCAGCCTTTTGATAAAGACAAGTTTTTGGCAGATTCACGATGATGATCAAGTCAAGTATCACCCTACACATGCAATTCTAGAGTATAGGCAGCGGAAAGTAAATTGCACATGTAGTAAAGAGAGGTGGAGAAGAGCAAACGCAATTTGGAGACACGGAGATTTTTCTCGTGGTTCCGATAGGTGGTGCTATCGTCAATCCACGTTGATGGAGACTTCAACCCACGGAGGGTAACGGCTGCGAGAGTCCATGGAGGGCTCCACCCACGAAGGGTCCACGAAGAAGCAACCTTGTCTATGCCATCATGGCATACGCCCACGGAGGACTAGCCTTACTCGGGTAGATCTTCACGAAGTAGGCGATCTTCTTGCCCTTACAAACTTCTTGGTTCAACTCCACATCTTGACGGAGGCTCCCAAGCGACACCTAACCAATCTAGGAGGCACCACCCTCCAAAAGGTAATAGATGGTGTTGATGATGATGAACTCCTTGCTCTTGTGCTTCAAATGATAATCTCCCAACACTCAACTCTCCTCACTGATTTGGCTGTGGTGGAAGAAAGGATTGAGTGGAAAGAAACTTGGGAAGGCTAGAAATCAAGTTTCATATGGTGGGAGTGGAGCAACTTGATCTCAACACAAGGGTAGGTAGTTTTCTTCTCAGAAATGTAAGGTAGGAGTGGTAGTTCTTTCTGATGGCTCTCTCCACGAATGAAGAGGGGGTGGAGGGGTATTTATAGCCTCCACACAAAATCCAACCGTTACACACATTTGACCAATCTCGGTCAGACCGAAGTTGACAACTCGGTGAGACCGAAAGTTCAAATCTTGTGAACGTTGGGATTTTCGGTGGGACCGAAAATACAATCTCGGTTAGTCCGATTCTTCCAAAGACTAGGGCTTGCCAATCTCGGTGGGACCGACTTCATCATCTCGGTGACACCGATTTGATGACAGAAGGTTACAGAAGCTTGGCAACTCAAGTTTCGGTGAGACCGAGTTCAGAATCGGAAAATCCGAAATTTCTAGGGTTTGGCTTTGTGGCTGAGGTGGTTCATCTCGGTGTGACTGAGTTTTGGAAATCGGTGGGACCGAGATTACTTATGAGTGTATATTGGAATGAAAGATTGCTGATAGTTTGGGAGATGTATCACTAAGCACTTTGAGCAATCAGATCATTAACATAACCTCATCCCCTTTTAATAGTATTGGCTTTCCTATGGACTCAATGTGATCTTGGATCACTAAACCAAAAATGGAGTCTTGAGCTTTTGCCAATGCTTGCCTTAGCATTTTGAGGGGTCCACTTCTTCAGTCATTGACATACCCATATCACTGAACTTTCTGAAATGATTCTCAAGAAACTATTAGTTCAATGATATATATGTTGTTATTAATTACCAAAACCACCCGGGGATTAGTTGCACTTTCACTATGTGCTAATGCTTTGTTCCGGTTCTCTATTAAAAGGAGGCCTTAATATCCCTTAGTTTCCACTAGGACCCCGCTGCCATGGGAGGGTAGGACAAAAGATGTCATGCAAGTTCTTTTCCATAAGCACGTATGACTATATTCGGGATACATGCCTACATTACATTGATGAACTGGAGCTAGTTCTGTGCCACCCTATGTTATAGCTATTACATGAGGAATCGCATCCGACATAATTATCCATCACTGATCCAATGCCTACGAGCTTTTCACATATTGTGCTTCGCTTATTTACTTTTCCGTTGCTACTGTTACAACTACTACAAAACTGCTATCTTTACTTTTGCCATTGTTACCATTACTATCATACTACTTTGCTACTAAATACTTTGCTGCAGATACTAAGTTATCCCGGTGTGGTTGAATTGACAACTCAACTGCTAATACTTAAGAATATTCTTTGGCTTCCCTTGTGTCGAATCAATAAATTTGGGTTGAATACTCTACCCTCAAAAGTTGTTCCGATCCCCTACACTTGTGGGTTATCAGTGGGTTTCTCCCAAAAGGTGTGTACAGCAAGGATGATTGTGGTAAACTAAAAAGCAAACACTAATACCATACAAGACGCTCCAAGCAAAACACATAGCATGTGGCGAATAAAAATATAGCTCCAAGTAAAGTTACCGATAAACGAAGACGAAAGAGGGGATGCCTTCCGGGGGCATCCCCAAGCTTAGGCTTTTGGCTATTCTTGAATATCTTGGGGTGCCATGGGCATCCCCAAGCTTAGGCTCTTGCCACTCCTTATTCCATAGTCCATCAAATCTTTACCCAAAACTTGAAAACTTCACAACACAAAACTCAACTGGAAATCTCATAAGCTCCGTTAGTGAAAGAAAGAAAAACCACCACATAAGGTATTGTAATGAACTCATTCTTTATTTATATGGGTGTTAAACCTATTGTATTCCAAGTTCTCTATGGTTCATACTACTTAATACTAGCCATGGATGCATCAAAATAAGCAAACAACACACGAAAGGCAGAATCTGTCAAAACAGAACAGTTTGTAGCAATCTGTATCTCTCGAATACTTCTGTAACTTTAAAAATCCTACCAAAATAGGAAGTCTTGGGCAATTTCTCTATTGATCTACATAAAAAAGAATCAACGCAAAAGCACGTTTCTGTGAATTACAAAAAAAATCGTGCGCGCAAAGTTTCTGTTTTTTTAGCAGAATCAAATTAACTATCACCATAGGTTATCCTATAGGTTCCACTTGGCACAAACACTAATTAAAACATAAAAACACATCTAAACATAAGGTAGAAGCAAAATTTATTCCTAAACAAAAACAAAAACAAAAATCATAAATAAAATTGGGTTGCCTCCCAACTAGCGCTATCGTTTAACGCCCCTAGCTAGGCATAAAAGTGAGGATTGATCTAAGTAGTGCCATCTTTGGCACTCAATTCATAAGTAGCTCGCATGATAGATTCATAATGTAATTTAACTTCCTTTCTTGGAAAGTGCACCATGCCTTTCCTTAATGGAAATTGGAATCTAATATTCCCTTCCTTCATATCAATAATCGCACCAATTGTTCTAAGGAAAGGTCTACCAACAATAATAGGGCAAGAAAGATTGCAATCTATATCAAGAACGAAAAAATCTACGGGGACCAAATTTATATTTGCAACAATGAGAACATCATTGATCCTTCCCATTGGCTTTTTATTGGTGGGATCCGCAAGGTGCAAATTTAAAGAGCAATCATCAAGATCATGGAAACCTAGAATATCACATAAAGTTTTCGGAATCATGGAAACACTAGCACCCAAATCACATAAAGCATAACACTCATGATCTTTAATTTTAATCTTTATAGTAGGTTCCCACTCATCATACAGTTTTCTAGGTATAGAAACTTCCAAATTAAGTTTTTCATCAAAAGATTGCATCAAGGCATCGACGATATGTTTGGTAAAAGGTTTATTTTGACTATAAGCATGAGGAGAATTCACAATGGATTGAAACAAGGAAATACAATCTTCTAAAGAACAATTATCATAATTAAATTCCTTGAAATCCAAGATAGTGGGTTCAATGCTATTTAAAGTCTTGACCTCTCCAATCCCACTTTTACCAAATTTAGTATCAAGATCTAAAAACTCCGAATTATCGGGACGCCTTTTAACTAAAGTTGACTCATCTCCAGTCCCATCATTATTAAGATTCATATTGCAAAACAAAGATCTAATAGGGGACACATCAATAACTTTAAGATCTTCATCATTATTTTCATGGAAACTAGAAGAACACGCTTTTATAAAGAAATCTTTCTTACCACGCAATCTAGCGGTTCTTTCTTTGCACTCATCAATGGACACTCTCATAGCTTTGAGAGACTCATTGATATCATGCTTAGGAGGAGTAGACCTAAGTTTCAAAGAATCAACATCAAACGAAAGTCTGTCAAAGTTCCTAGCCAAATCATCAACTTTGAGCAATTTTTCTTCAAGCATGGCATTAAAATTCTTTTGAGAGACCATAAATTCTTTCACACTATTCTCAAAATCAGAGGGAATCTTATTAAAATTGCCATAAGAATTATTGTAGGAATTTCCATAATTATTAGAGGAATTACTAGGGAACGGTCTAGGATTAAAGTTTCCTCTATAAGCCTTCTTTCCAAAATTATTCCTACCAACAAAATTCACATACATAGATTCATTATTATTCTCAATCAAAGTAGACAAAGGCATATCATTGGGATCAATAGGAGCACTCTTAGTAGCAAACAATTTCATAAGTTCATCCATCTTTCCACTCAAAACATTAATTTCTTCTATAGCATGCACTTTTTTACTAGTAGATATTTCGGTGTGCCATTGAGAATAATTAGCCATAATATTATCAAGGAGTTTTGTAGCATCTCCTAAGGTGATTTCCATAAACATGCCTCCCGCGGCCGAATCCAAAAGATTTATAGAAGCAAAATTCAAGCCGGCATAAAATTTTTGTATGATCATCCATAAATTCAAACCATGAGTACGGCAATTGCGAATCATCAATTTCATTCTTTCCCAAGATTGGGCAACATGCTCATGATCAAGTTGTTTAAAATTCATAATATCGTTCCTAAGAGTGACGATCTTAGCGGGAGGAAAATACTTAGAGATAAAAGCACCTTTGCACTTGTTCCATGAATCAATACTATTCTTAGGCAAAGACGAAAACCAAACTTTAGCACGATCTCTAAGTGAAAACGGAAATAACTTCAATTTAACAATATCATTGTCTGTATCTTTCTTCTTTTGCATCTCACACTAATCAACAAAGTTGTTTAGATGGGTAGCGGCATCTTCACTAGGAAGGCCGGAGAATTGATCTTTCATAACAAGATTCAGTAAAGCAGTATTGATTTCACAAGACTCAACATCATTAAGAAGAGCAATCGGAGTACTAAGGAAATCATTATTGTTGGTATTGGAGAAATCACACAATTTGGTATTATCTTGCGCCATCGCGACAAGTAATCCAACACACAAGCAAACAGAAAAAGGCAAGCGAAAGAGAGAGGAGATTGGGAAAGAGAGGGCGAATAAAACGGCAAGGGTGAAGTGGGGGAGAGGAAAATGAGAGGCAAATGCAAATAATGTAAATGCGAGGGAGATGAGTTTGTGATGGGTACTTGGTATGTCTTGACTTGAGCGAAGACCTCCCCGGCAAACGGCGCCAGAAATCCTTCTTGCTACGTCTTGAGCTTGCTTTGGTTTTCCTTGAAGAGGAAAGGGTGATGCAGCAATAGTAGCGTAAGTATTTCCCTCAGTTTTTGAGAACCAAGGTATCAATCCAGTAGGAGGCTCCTCAAAAGTACCACAAACCTACACAAACAAACAAGAACTCGCAACCAACGCAATAAAGGGGTTCTCAATCCATTCACGGCCACTTGCAAAAGTGAGATCTGATAGAGATAATATGATAAGATAAATATATTTTTGGTATTTTATAATATAGATTGGAAAAGCAAAGATGCAAATAAAAGTAGATTGAAAGCTTATATGATAAAAGATAGACCCGGGGGGCATAGGTTTCACTAGTGGCTTCTCTCAAGATAGCATAAGTATTATGGCGGGTGAACAAATTACTGTCGAGCAATTGATAGAAAACCGAATAATTATGAGATTATCTAGGCATGATCATGTATATAGGCATCACGTCCGTGACAAGTAGGCCGACTCCTGCCTGCATCTACTACTATTACTCCACACAACGACCGCTATCCAGCATGCATCTACTACTATTACTCCACACATCGACCGCTATCCGGTTAGTAGGTTAGTCCCAAAAATGATATAATGTGTAAAGTAAAGCCCATAAACATCCAAAACGGGTAATATAATAGCATGGAACAATAAAAAATTATAGATATGTTGGAGATGTATCAAACATGGTTGCTCGTTAGTATGCTTGAGTATTGATGTCTTCATGTCAAATTATAGACTATTGCTTTGAATCATTCAAGTCCAAATGTTCATGCTACAAAAGAAAAGAGTATATGATGAATATGATAGGTAGCATTGCACATCAAAAATTCCATTTTCAATTTCTACTTTATCATGATGAGTTTTATGAGAAAGAGTTGTTGTCAACTTGTTATAATAATAGGAGAAGTGATTGAAATTATCATTGATCAAACTTATGCACTATGCTAGCACTCACACTTCATAAATTATTTCTTTTATCATTTACCTACTCGAGGACGAGCATGAATTAAGCTTGGGGATGCTGATACATCTCCAAGTATCTATAATTTATGAAGTATTCGTAACATGTTTACAACAATTCTATATGGTTTTGGTATTATTTGAATGGAACTAACCTGGACTGATGTTGTTTACAGCATAACTATCATGGTGTTGTTTTTGTGCAGAAATAAAAGTTCTCTGAATTTGATGAAACTTTTTGGAGATTTTTTTCGAACAAATGAAGAATGTTGAAGCAAAGAACCACTAGAGGGGGGTTGCTGCCTACTAGGCACCAGGGCGCACCATCCCCCAGGCGCGTCCTGGTGGGTAGTGGCCCCCCTTAGGCCCATCTCAGCATGAGACCAACGGCAAAAAATCCTATATATTCAAAAACTTACGAAAGTTAACCTAGATCAGAAGTTCCGCTGTCGCAAGCCTCTGTAGCCACAAAAAACCAATCTAGACCCTCTTTGGCACTCTGCCGGAGGGGGAAATCATCACCGGAGGCCATCTTCATCATCTCGACGTCCACCATGATGAAGAGGGAGTAGTCCACCCTCGGGGATGAGGGTTTGTACTAGTAGCTATGTGTTTGATCTCTCTCTCTCTTTCTCTCGTGGTCTTGATTTGGCACGATCTTTATGTATCGCGAGCTTTGTTAACATAGTTGGATCATATGGTGTTTTCCCTCTCTGTCTTCTTGTGATGAATTGAGTTCTACCTTTGAGATTTGACTTTTATCATATTGTATACTTTGTTGGATTTTAGAGCACTTGATGTATGTTTTGGCACTCAACTCGCAGATTTTTGAGGTGACATTGGGGTAATCTATGTATAGGGGTTGATGCACGTTTTCGTCCTTGTTTCTCCGGTAGAAATTTTGGGGCACTCTTTGAAGTTCATTGTGTTGGAGAGTATTATGAATCTAAAATTGTTTGATACATATCATATAATCAACTCATAGATACTCGTGGTGACATTGGAGTATCTAGGTGACATTAGAGTTGGTTGATGTGTATCATATGGTGTTATTTTAGTACGAACATACTCTTGGGTTGTTTCTGACACTTATAGGAATAGCTTGATAGATGATAACCCGCAAGTATAGGGGATCAATTCTAGCCTCTTTCGATAAGTAAGAGTGTTGAACCCAACGAGGAGCTAAAGGTACGTAGAACAAATATTCCCTCAAGTTCTATCGACCACCGATACAACTCTATGCACGCTTAACATTCGCTTTACCTAGAACAAGTATGAAACTAGAAGTACTTTGCAGGTGTGATAGGATAGGTTTGCAAGATAATAAAAAGCACGTATATAAAAAGTAAGGGTTGTTTAGATGAAGACACAACTAAGTTAGTTTTAGTAGAGAGCTTTTTGTCACAAGAAAGTTATTTGTCCCTAGGCAATCAATAACTAGACCGGTAATCACTATTGCAATTTTAATTGAGGGAGAGGCATAAGCTAACATACTTTCTCTTCTTGGATCGTATGCACTTATGATTGGAACTCTAGCAAGCATCCGCAACTACTAAAGATCATTAAGGTAAAACCCAACCATAGCATTAAAGCATCAAGTCCTCTTTATCCCATACGCAACAACCCCCTTACTCGGGTTTATGCTTCTGTCACTCAAGCAACCCACTATAAGCGAATTATGAACGTATTGCAACACCCTACAACAGGAATCCTCACGCTTGCGCGACATGGAGAGCACCATAGGACAGCACCAATAATAAAACATGCAGCTCAAACCAATCACAATCATCAATTAACCCATAGGACAAAATGGATCTACTCAAACATCATAGGATAGCCATACATCATTGGGAAATAATATATAGCGTTGAGCACCATGTTTAAGTAGAGATTACAGCGGGTAAAAGAGGGGTTACACCGCTGCATAGAGGGGGGAAGGGTTGGTGATGAGGGCGGTGAAGTTGTTGGTGTAGATCGCGGTGATGATGATGGCCCCGACAGCGTTCCGGCATCACCGGAAGCAAGGGGGAGAGAGCCCCCTTCTTCTTCTTCTTCCTTGACCTTCTCCCTAGATGGGAGAAGGTTTTCCCCCCTGGTCCATGGATTCCATGGCGTGGGACGGGCGAGAGCCCCTCCAAGATTGGATCTTTCTCTCTGTCTCTCTCTGTTTCTGCGTTTCAGATTCTGGCCTTTCACCGCTTCTTATATTCCCGGAGATCCGTAACTCCGATTGGGCTGAAATTTTTACACGATCTCTATCCGGATATTAGCTTTCTTGCGGCAAAAGAAGGGCACCAGCCGCCTTACAGGGTGACCACGAGGGTCAAGGGCGCGCCCCCCTACCTCGTGGCCCCCTCGGCCATCGTCTCGCATTGATTCTTCTTCCCAAAATTCATAAATATTCGGAAAAAAATCTCCGTAAATTTTTATCCCGTTTGAACTCCATTTGATATGGGTTTTCTGCGAAACAAAAAACATGCAACAAACAGGAATTGGCACTGGGCACTGGATCAATACGTTAGTCCCAAATAGTATAAAAAGTTGCCAAAAGTATATGAAAGTTGTAGAATATTGGCATGGAACAATCAAAAATTATAGATACGAGGGAGACGTATCAGCATCCCAAGCTTAATTCCTTCTCGTCCTTGAGTAGGTAAATGATAAAAAAGATAATTTTTGATGTGGAATGCTACCTAGCATAATCTCGATCATATATCTAATCATGGCATGAATATTAAGACATGAGTGATTCAAGGCAATAGTCTATCATTTGACATTAAGACGACAATACTTCAAGCGTACTAATAAAGCAATCATGTCAATTCAAAACAACATGGCCAAATAAAGTTACCACTACAAAATCATATAGTCTGGCTAGGCTCCATCTTCATCACACAAAGTATTTAAATCATGCACAACCCCGGTTTTAGCCAAGAAATTGTTTCATACTTTAGTATTCTCAAACTTTTTCAACTTTCATGCAATACATGAGCGTGAGCCATGGATATAGCACTGTAGGTGGAATAGAATATGATGGTGGGGGTTATGTGGAGAAGACAAAAAAGGAGAAAGTCTCACATCGACGCGGCTAATCAACGGGCTATGGAGATGCCCATCAATTGATGTCAATGTGAGGAGTAGGGATTGCCATGCAACAGATGCACTAAGAGCTATAAGTGTATGAAAGCTCAAACTGGAAACTAAGCGGGTGTGCATCCAACTTGCTTGCTCATGAAGACCTCGGGCATTTGAGGAATATACAAGCCAAGTTCTATAATGAAAATTCCCACTAGTATATGAAAGTGATAACTCAAGAGACTCTCTATATAAAGAACATGGTGCTATGATGAAGCACAAGTGTGGTAAAAGGATAGTAACATTGCCCCTCTTTTTTTTATGGCGGGCTTCTTTGGCCCCCTTTTTTATTTAGGCTTGCCAAATCCTCTCCTTTTTTCATGGGGCAATGCTCTATAATGATGATCATCACACTTATATTTACTTACAACTCTATACTAGAACAAAAATATGACTCTATATGAATGCCTCCGGCGGTGTACCGGGATGTGCAATGATCTAGCATAGCAATGATATCAAAACAGACAAGCCATGAAAACATCATGCTAGCTATCTTACAATCATGCAAAGCAATATGACAATGAATGTTCAAGTCATGTATATGATGATGATGGAAGTTGCATGGCAATATATCTCGGAATGGCTATGGAAATGCCATAATAGGTAGGTATGGTGGCTGTTTTGAGGAAGATATAAGGAGTCTTATATGTGATAGAGCGTATCGTATCACGGGGTTTGGATGCACCGGCGAAGTTTGCACCAACTCTCATGGTGAGAAAGGGCAATGCACGGTACCGAAGAGGCTAGCAACGATGGAAGGGTGAGAGTGCGTATAATCCATGGACTCAACATTAGTCATAAAGAACTCAGGTACTTATTGCAAAAATTTATTAGCCATCAAAACAAAGTACTACACGCATGCTCCTAGGGAAGGGTTGGTAGGAGTTAACCATTGCGCGATCCCGACCTCCACACAAAGGATGACAATCAAAAAATATCTCATGCTCCAACTTTGTTACATAACGGTTCACCATACGTGCATGCTACGGGAATCACAAACCTCAACACAAGTATTTCTACTAATCCATAGTCACCCACTAGCATGACTCTAATGTCACCACCTTTATATCACAAAACTATTGCAAGGAATCAAACATATCGTATTCAGCGATCTACAAGTTTTATGTAGGATTTTATGACTAACCATGTGATTGACCAATTCCTGTCATCTCTCTAAATAGATATAAGTGAAGCAAGAGAGTTTAATTCTTTTTACAGAAGGTATGCCAACGCTCTAACAAATATAAGTGAAGCAAAAGAGCATTCTACAAATGGCGGCTTTCTATGTGAAGAGAAATAGGCAATCCAAACTTCAAATGATCTAAGTGAAGCACATGAAGCATTCTATAAATCCATACTCAAAAGATTTAAGTGAAGTCCAATGAGCATTCTATAAATCAACCAAGGACTATCTCATACCAGCATGGTGCATATAAGAAAAGTGAAAACTAAATGCAAAAGACGCTCCAAGATTCGCACATATCACATGAACGAAACGAATCCGAAAACATACCGATACTTGTTGAAGAAAGAGGGGATGCCTTCCGGGGCATTCCCAAGCTTAGACGCTTGAGTATCCTTGAATATTTACTTGGGGTGCCTTGGGCATCCCCAAGCATGAGCTCTTTCCTCTCCTCCTTTTCCTCATATCGAGACGTCCTTGATCAAACACTTCATCCACACAAAACTTCAACAGAAAACTTGGTAAGATCCGTTAGTATAATAAAGCAAATCACTAATCTAGGTACTGTTGCAAACCAATTCATATTTTGTTTTTGCATTGTGTGTACTGTAATATAACTTTTCCATGGCTCAATCCACTGATAGAAATAGTTTCATCAAAACAAGTAAACTATGCATCCAAAACAGAATCTGTCAAAAACAGAATAGTCTGTAGCAATCTAAACATTCAACATACTTATGGTACCCCAACAATTCTACCAAAATTAGGAAAAATAAACATTTTTTATAGAAAGACAGTGCAAAAAGTTTCAGAACCGTTTGACATTCCAGTAAAAAAATGTAAAATCGCACACTACAGCCAAAGTTTCTGTCGTGCACCGCACAAACCAACAAGCATTGTAAACAACCTAAAGGCAAACCTTAGCACATTATTTTTATAATACAATGGAATTGTACAAGGGGATAATTATTTTTGTTGAAAATTTTCTGTAATCAAGATTCACAAAGTTTCCGTGAGCATGAACAAAGTTCAAGGAGCTCCCCCACTTCAACAATGCTTGTCTCTCTCACTTTCACTTTCCTTTTTGAAAAGTTTTGGGTTCCCCTCTTTATTTTTTTTGTTTTTAAACTATATAAAAGCACTCAGCGGAAATAAATGACTCTCTAAAACTTCCGGGTTGTCTCCCTGGCAGCGCTTTCTTTAAAGCCATTAAGCTAGGCATATAGTGCTCAAGTAATGGATCCACCCGGATCCAAAGGTATATCCAAGCCAATTTTAATTAACAATGATTTGTGATTTAGTAGTGAGCACAAAGTAACATATGTCATGCAACAACGAAGTCTAACTCTCTTCCTATGCATCGGCATGTCATAAAAGAACAATTCATGCGCACCAAGTAAAGGCCAACGCATAGTATAAGCAGTTTCTTGCAATTCTATCGTATTGGAAACATAGAGAGGTGGAGATATAGTTCCTCTCTCATAATAATTGCAAGTAGGAGCAGCAAGCACATGCATATTATATCTATCAAAATCATCATGTGTAGTAGTAAAACGCAACCCATCAATATAATCCTTAATAAGCACAAACTTCTCCGATATAGTGTTTTTTATTGTTACTATTACTAAAATCAATATCTACTATCATTACTACACTTGTATCACCATCTCTTCGTCGAACTAGTGCACCTATACAATTTACCATTATATTTGGTGTGTTGGGGACACAAGAGACTTTTTATTATTTGGTTGCAAGGTTGTTTGAGAGAGACCATCTTCATCCCATGCCTCCCATGGATTGATAAACCTTAGGTCATCCACTTGAGGGAAAATTGCTACTGTCCTACAAAACTCTGCGCTTGGAGGCTAATACGTCTCCATCGTATCCACTTTTGCAAACTCATTTGCCCTTGTTTTGGACTCTAATTTGCATGATTTCAATGGAACTGACCCGGACTAACATTGTTTTCAGCTGAATTTTCATGGTGTTATTTTTGTGCAGAAATCAAAGTTCTCGGATTGACCTAAAAATTTACAGATAATTTTCGTGGAATATATGAAAAATACTGGCAGAAAAATATAGCAGTGGTGTCCACCCAGGAGCCACAAGCTCTGGGGGTGTGCTTCCCAGGGTTGTGCCCCCCCCACTGGAGCTCCGGCAACCCTAAGTCCAACTCCATATATACCTATTCGCGGAGAAAAAATCAGAGAGACGGATTCATCGCGTTTCACAATATGGAGCCGCCGCCACCTCCTGTTCTTCATCGGGAGTGTTGATCTGGAGTCTGTTTTGGGCTCCGGAGGGTGGAAATTGATGTCGTCGTCATCATCAACCTTCCTCCATCACCAATTTCATGATGCTCACCGTCAGGAGTGAGTAATTTCCTCGTAGCTAGGCTTGCTGGGCGGTGATGGGTTGGATGAAATTTATCATGTAATCGAGTTAGTTTTGTTAGGGCTTGATGCCTAGTTTCCACTATGTTCTGAGATTGATGTTGTTATGACTCTGCTATGCTTAATGCTTGTCACTAGGGCCCGAGTGCCATGATTTCAGATCTAAACCTCTTATGTTTTCACGAATATATATGTTTTCTAGATCCTATCTTGCAAGTTAGAAACACCTATTATGTGTTATGATCCGCATACCCCAAGGTGACAATAATTGGATTCTTTCCCGTGATTACCATAGTTTGAGGAGTTCATGTATTCACTAAGCGCTAATGCTTTGTTTCGGCTCTCTATTAAAAGGAGGCCTTAGTATCCCGTACTTTCCTTGTGGACCCCGCTGCCACGGGAGGGTAGCACAAAAGATGTCATGCTAGTACTTTTCCATAAGCACTTATGACTATGTACGGAATACACCTCTACATTACATTGATGAATTGGAGCTAGTTAAGCGTCGCTCTATGTTATAACTGCTACATGATGAATATTAACCGACACAATTACCCATCGTTGATCCAATGCCTACGAGCTTTTCACATATTGATCTTTGCTAAGTTACTTTTGTCGTGGTACTGTTACAATCACTACAAAATTGCTATTGCTAATGTTACTACTGTTACCGTTACTTTCATACTACTTTGCTACTGAACACTTTGCTGCAGATATTAAGTCTTTCAAGTATAGTTGAATTGACAACCCAATTGCTAATACTCATGAATATTCCTTGGCTCCCCTTGTGTCGAATCAATAAATTTGGGTTGAATACTCTACCCTCGAGAACTTTTGCGATCCCCTATACTTGTGGGTTATCAAGACCTTTTTCTGGTGACGTTGCCGGGGAGCAAAGCTCTATTTGCTGAGTCACTTGGGATTTATATCTGGTGAACACTATGAAGAATTTGAAAGATAACAAAACCAAGATCGTTCCCTCTAGGACGAGGGGAGGTAAGGAACTACCATCTAGCTCGGCACTCTGCTTGGCTCGCTCGAAACGGCAGATTCGAGCGTTTCCAGCAAGCCATGCTTTAAGTTTCATGCCGATGCGAACCAAGCCTCCATGCACGCAACCAAATGGCTCATTTTCATACCGTCAGGGCCTGGTTCGGCTCTATACAGCCTACCAAACGCGTCTTAAGGTTTAAGGAGACATTTTTTTGAAAGATCCAGCATCGCTGGCATTCATTGATAATAGCAGAGAGCAGCGGAAAACAACAAGATGGTGAAGGTCCTAGGACCAGAAGATCCGAAAATCAAAGAAAAAAATAGCCCTAACACCCGCAACACAACACTCCATACAATCCACACTAGACATCGCAGCTTTGACTCTAACGATGAACCACGAAGAAACTAGGCAAGGTTGGCATCACGAAGGATCACCGAACAAAACTACCTGACACGCGTCATCGTATACCACCGGCCCCCCACCACGGCTTCGACTTCACTGCATCAGACAGTCGAGGCATTTCCACGAACACGCCGGAGAAGAAGAGTCGACTACCATGACCAAAGCCAAGCCTCCGACAATGCTCACCGCTGTCATCGTTGCCACAGAAGCCACCGTGCACGTCCAGTTGTAGGAAGCAACAAAGGGATCAATGTCTTCAAAGACGGCGCCCTAAAGAGGGGAACGACCCTGAAGACGACGCCACCGTCCGACCCTGCAACAGGATCTGGGATTTCACCCGAAGGACTTGATCCGGGAGTAGAGGCTCTGAAGATTCCCGACGACGCCTCCAAGGAGGATAGCGACGCCCACAGGCGCCATCGCCGCCGGCCGGCTAGGACCGGCCAGGCTTTCACCCGGTGCAGCCACTCCCACGCAGTAGGTCGAGGTCGACTCGCACCTCCATTGAACCACGCACCCCTCACACAGCAAGCACGCCAGCACTGTGCAGGGCCACCAGCAGACCTCCCCGACGACGGGCCTGCAGAGACCAGAACGGGTCCTGCACCCCGCATCCAACCGTGGCCGGAGCCTCCCTGCTCCATCAAGCGACATCCGGGCACCACCGGCAGCCGGTAGTGCCCCTCCAGGCCGCCAGCTACGGACCTCCGATTAGCAGCCGCCTCCTCCGGACCGCCTGGATTCCAGAGCAGCAGATCAGGGCAAAGAGAATGCCCATCTTACGCTGCCAAGGCCAGCTCCATGGCGTCCATGTCTTCCCGCTGGGCCGCCGTGCGAAGACCACCGGCCGCCGCCTAGCAGATCCGCGCGCCAGATCTGCGCATCATGTAGCCCTCCCGCTCCGCACGCCTCATACGCGCCAGATCCGCGCGTCCCGGAGCTCCACGCTCCCATGCCCGTACCTGACCAGAGTGGTCAAGGCAGCACGAGTCACCACGCCACAAGGGCCGCCGCCGCAGTCCGACGGCCGCTACCCACCAGATACGGCCGCAAGGGCCCCGGATCCGCCGCTCCACCGGAGGAGAGGTGCTCCAGGCAGCAGGCTCAACCCGCAAAACGACCAACGCACCGGCACCCGCACGCGCTGGCCACGAGGACGACTGCGCCCAGAGGAAGAAGCCCCGTCGCCGCCGCTGCCACACGGGCTTTGCCCGGCGGCGCGCCACGGCGGCGGCGAGGAGGGAAGACGGCGAGACGGCGGCTGTTGGCGGTGGCTAGTTCGCCACCCGTGTCGCTCGTGCGGAGCGACGCGGGGGCCTATCGGTGGTTCCACCTGCCTCTGGTTGAGTGTAAGGAGACGTTTGAGGGGCTAAATTTTAGAGGTTCGGTTAGAAATACCCTGGGATATGTTGTTCTTTACAAAGAAACGAACTTGTCCATCACTTGATATAGACAACTAATTTTATTACAGAAGTTATATTGTTCTAAATTAAACACTCTGCAAAAATTGTAAAGATTTGGGGAAACGACTACAACAATTATATGCGGCGAATAAAAGCCATCACCTATATTTCTGATTAAAAATAGATGGAACTGTGCATGCCTAGCAACCTGATCGGTGAAGAGCGTCATGGCGTAGGATGCAAACTGCCTGAATAAACAATATCTCGATTAACGAGTTGACTACGGACCACTTGCACTCAAGTGCATATCTTATCGAGCAGGATAATCCTATTTTAGGACCTCAGGTTTCAGATGAATGCAAGGCCAAGTACAGTTGATTAGCATCATCTACAGTTGAACTGTCGTATTCATCAAGCAGACCTGTCGTCTTCCTCAATCAGTCTAATACTCTCAAAGCCAAGTTTTCGCCATGTTTGTCTCTTGGGAGATTTGAAACTAGAGTCTTCAAAATGTGGCCTCCTTATTGACTATCGTCATCAACAACAAAATCAAGGACAAGGCGGGGATAGAGGTGTATTGTGGGCGCGAAGCACTCGGGTTCCTTGATGTCGGGAGTGTAGGAGTGTTTTTACTTTTTGCGTAACCATTGTGGACATGGTGTTATCTGAAAAATCCCTTCTTAAATTATAAAAAGACGCTTACGAAAAGGTTGTCTGAATTTACGAAAAGTTTGTTTGGGAGAGGAACGCTTGGGAGAGACGACGCGATACTGGTGCAAATGTTACAGATCCACCGCGGACCATTCGGGGGTGTTAGGCGACCCTATTGCGCCAAGACTTTCTACCGCGGCCACATTGTCGTCTAAAACTTTTGTCTTAATTGATGACAAGGCAAGTTTTATGCATTGCCTAATAAAAGTTTGACAATACCATTGTAATGGCAATAGTATGATGATCTTTCGGAGAGTCGTGGGCAGAAACCATAAATGGTTTATTTGGCAGTCAAGGATAGGGTGTCCGGTTTCTCTTATATGATGATAAGGAGAATTGAAACGTCGCGGAAAACATTGCATGCACGGACGTAGCCAGACCTCGGGTTGCCCGGACACGGCCTAGGCCGTGGCGGATGAACCCTTCGTATACAAAAGATGCCCTAGCACATTGTAGCCACTATAGCTATTGTAGGTCTAGGGGTTGGCCTGGGGCATAGCCTGAGCCTCTCTATACAACTGACTGGGCGGAGACGACACAATGATCGGGTGAAGATTACAGATTGGTCGTTGATTGTTTGGGGGCGCTATGGGCCATCGCACCATTGCCATTGTGGCTGCAATATTATCTAAAACTCTCATCTTCATAAGTAAAAAAGGCAAGTTTTTTCCTTCTTTAAAATTAACTTTCGCAACACCACTGTAATACTATGTATGATCTTTTGGTTAGTTGTATAATGTGTCAGGTGTTACTTCCACGGTAAGAAGGAGAACTTAAAATGATGCGAAAATGCGAACATGGTGTCGGATTTTACTTCCACGATGAGTAGTAGAACTGAAAACACACATAAAACGTTGTCCTCGGGCCAATGTGGCCACAATATTATCTAAAACTCTCGTCTTAATGAATGAAAAAGGCAAGTTATTCTCATCTTAATGACCTTTCGGTTAATCACTGGATGAGACTACAATGGTTTCTTTGGCAATCGAGGAGAGAGCGTCCGGTTCACTCCCGCAGTCAAAAGGAGAACTAAAAGCGCCGTGAAAAACCTTGCAGAGGACCGTGCCTCAGGTTTCACTTGTGCGGTGAGAAGGAGAATTGAAAATGACTCGGAAAACCCTACAGAGGATCGGGTGTCAGGTTTCACTTCCGTGGTGAGAATGAGAACTGAAAATGGCGCATAAAACCTTGCAGAGGACCGGGCGTCAGGTTTCACTTCCGTTGTGAGAAGGAAAATTGAAAATGGCACGGAAAACCCTGCAGAGGACCGGGGTCAGTTTTCACTTCCGCGGTGAGAATGAGAACTGAAAATGGCGCGAAAAACCTTGCAGAGGACCGGGCATCAGGTTTCACTTCCGCGGTGAGGAGGAGAAATGAAAATGGCACGGGAAACCCTGCAGAGGACCGGGGTCAGTTTTCACTTCTGCGGCGAGAATGAGAACTGAAAATGGCGCGAAAACCTTGCAGAGGACCGGGCATTAGGTTTCACTTCCGCGGTGAGGAGGAGAAATGAAAATGGCACGAGAAACCCTGCAAAGGACCGGGGCTAGTTTTCACTTTTGTGGTGAGAATGAGAATTGAACCCGCGGTGAGGAGGAGAAATGAAAATGGCACGGGAAACCCTGCAGAGGACCGGGACCAGTTTTCACTTTTGTGGTGAGAATGAGAACTGAACCCGCGGTGAGGAGGAGAAATGAAAATGGCACGGGAAACCATGCAAAGGACCGGGGCCAGTTTTCACTTTTGTGGTGAGAATGAGAACTGAACCCGCGGTGAGGAGGAGAAATGAAAATGGCACGGGAAACCCTGCAGAGGACCGGGGCCAGTTTTCACTTCTATGGTGAGAGTGAGAACTGAAAATGGCGCGGAAAACCCTGCTGAAGATCAGGCGTCAGTTTTCACTTCCGCGATGAGAAGGAGAACTGAAAATGGTGCAGAATACCCTGCTGAGGACCAGACGTCAGTTTTCGCTTCCGCAGTGAGAAGGAGAACTGGAAATGACGCGGAAAACCCTGCCGAGGACCGGGCACCCGTCCGGTTTCACTTCCGCAGAAGAGAACCGAAAACGGCGCGGAAAAAGCGGCGGCAAACAACACGTATGGTTTCACTTCAATGGTAAATGAAGATCTTTTCATGGAAGATGAAGAATCCGGCTCATTTCGTAAAAGAAAAGAACATTTTTGTTTTTGACATGATGAAGAACAATTTTTTTATGAGGTGAAGAACATTTTGGTTAGATGGATGAAGAACTTTTTTATTAATTGAAGAACATTTTTTGGTAAGACGAAGAAGGGAAAACGGCGCGGAAAACTATTGGACAGAGACGGCACGATGATGAGTCGAGCGTGACAAACAGACTGGTCGCGGACGGTTCGGCCCGCGCTGCACCGCGACACGTACCGGCGTCGCCACCACACCGCGCACATGCCGCGCCTTCTCGCCGCGCTCCACCTGTCTGGCCGTCCCGTCAGGATTCAAGAGCCGCTCCGCTCCTCCCATATGCCCTGGCCCCTTGTGTTCTCTCTCTTGACTTTTGGTAGTACAACTGGGCGAGCGAGGGAGGCAAGGCTTTGCGAAAGCGCTCAGTTTCTCCCAGTCTCCGACTTCGAGATCTCGAGAGAGAGAGGAGAGAGGGGAGGCAGGAGGACAGCGGGTCAAGAGGCCAAAGGGGGCGTGGGATCCTACTGTGGAGCCAGCCAGTGTGGCGGATTGGGGCGAGGCTACGTGCATGGCCACCGGCAGCAGCAAGTGGTGGCAAGGGCCAATGGACTTCCCGCCGCAGCCGCAGCAGATGCAGCATCAGCCGCTCCAGCACCAGCACCAGCAGCTGCAGCTGCCGGCGGTGACCATGCCAGCGCCGACTCCGGCTCCAGCGGTGGCCGACCCGGCCGTCTCGCCGGAGAGCAAGCAGCAGCAGCAGGGCCAGGGCCAGGGCCAGGGTGAGGGGCAGATGGGGGCGGCGGCGGGGGCCATCGTGCCGCTGCGGAGGCCGCGGGGCCGGCCGATGGGGTCCAAGAACAAGCCCAAGCCGCCGATAATCATCACGCGCGACAGCCCCGACGCGCTCCACTCGCACATCCTGGAGGTGGCCCCCGGCGCCGACGTGGCGGCGTGCGTCGCCGAGTACGCGCGCCGCCGCGGCCGGGGCGTCTGCGTGCTGGGCGCGTCCGGCTCCGTCGTGGACGTCGTCGTGCGCGGCGCGGCCTCGGCGGCGCCGCTCCCGGGGCGCTTCGAGCTCCTCTCCATGACCGGCACCGTGCTCCCGCCCCCGGCGCCGTCCGAGGCGTCCGGCCTCGCCGTCATGCTCTCCGCCGGGCAGGGCCAGGTCCTCGGGGGGTGCGTCGTGGGGCCGCTCGTCGCCGCCGGGCCCGTCACCCTCTTCGCCGCCACCTTCGCCAACGCCGTCTACGAGCGCCTGCCCCTCCAGGACGGCGCCGACGCCGACGTCAAGCCCGACCTCTCCACCGCCCCCGACGCCTCGGTCCCGCAAGAAGTGCAAGCGCAGCAGCCACTGGCGATCTCCCAGGCCATGGCCATGGGCGCGGGCTACCCTGACCACCGCTCACCTCAGTACCCGTGGGGAGGACACCAGGGAGGCGGCATCTGATGGATCGATCGTTAACTCTTTTCTTGGTGTTCTTGCTCCTAACATCCATCCTCTAGACAAAAGTAGGTTTTGGCAAGTTGATTCATTCATGGAGTGCTCCTCTTGGGCTCTCATTGTGATTTTGTTGTGCAAGATCAGCAGAATATGGCGACCAAGTACATCTCTTCTCAGGCGATGGAGCCACATTTTGTGTGGTTAATTGAGGTCAGTGTTCTAGTTTTACAGCTTCTCAGGCTGGGTTGTTAGTGTATTTTCTAGCATTGCAAACATGTGAAATGTGATTAATGACTGGGGAAATTGGAAATTTGTTGTTAATGACTGGGGAAATTGGAAATCTTTTGTTACTTGAGATGTGCTCGCCTCACTATTCACTTTCCATTTGAGATGTTTTCTTATGCTTGGTGCCAGTGTACAAAACCTCCGCCTGTCCCATCAAATTTAGTACAGTACGCCGTATGAAATCCAATGGTCAATGTTCAGTCCTAGTACTGCATGTGTCCGTTCGAGAAGGAAAGAAACAAAACAGCAAAACACATGTTGCGTCATGTACTACTGTATCAATATCTATCTCATAGACATAGAGGAACCATAGGGATATAGCGACATAATAGTAGAAGGTTTGAAGAGAACATCAAGGCCACCTTTGGTTCACATGATTCTAAAAACGCAGGAATTAGATAGAAATGCATGCGTAAAACAGAAGATTAGAAAACGAAGGAATTTTGCAGGCTTTGTTGTTTGGCTCATGGGAACAGAAAACACAGGAATTCTTGTGTACTTAGCATGTTCTTATGCCATGAAGAATCTCAGTCTCGTTCTTCGTGTGTAAGAATTTGGACAAGCGGTTCAAGTGGATTGTAAATTTTCTGTGTTTTTTCCCTCTAAAACCAAGAAAAAAATATTTTTCTCTATTTTCCTTTGCAACAATCCTTTGAACCAAAAGCTTGGCACCTCTTTGATTCGCAACATTCTAAAAACACGGAATAGGAAAAACATAGGGTTGGAATGTCACGGCCATCTCAACCCTAGAGGATTTTGGGTTGTTTGATTGCATATAGGAAAAACAAAGGATTCTTTCAAAGAGGTTGGCGTGGATGCTAAAAAATATATGGGAAGTAGTACAAAGAAATCCTTAGAAAAAATTCCTATATGATTCAATCCTATGAATCAAAAAACCTACATTGGAAAAAAATCCTAAGGATTCTAGACCTACAAAATTTCTATGAAAAAACCTTTGAACCAAACGAGCCTTTAATAATGCCACCATAGGAAAATTCCTATTTGTTATACGAATGTGCTTCTTCTACTTTTCCTTTGAACCAAAGGAGGTCTGAACTATTTGTTGTAGGACGGATTGCAAAAGAAATAATGGAAAATTGTTTCGATTTTCAATTTACCGCGAGGAAAAAGGGATCACAGTTGGAGAAAGTATCCGGTGGAAACAAGTTTTGATTAACTGTTGAAAACCAAGTGAAAATCATGTTTTAAAATTCCTGGAAAAAAATACAGTATGATGGAGAGGTGGCATTCTAAAAAAAAGTGAAATTTTATGTTTCAAATTCAATTCCACATGGGAGCTAGCTCCCACTTGAAATTGAATTTTAATTTTTTGAAACATTTTCACTTGATTCGTTTACTAATTTCCACCGATTTTTTTGTTTACATGGGATATTCTCTCCACAACGGGGCCTATTTGATTGTTGCGGTTTTCAAAACATATTGGAAATATGTCGCATTGGAGTCTCATGTTCTAATCAATCCAATATGATTAGAAAATTACATGAAGTTACAACCAAAGAGTGTTTGTCACTACATGAAGAAGAAATGAATTGTAACAAGAGGTTTAGTGGATGGAATTTTTTTTCCAAAATAGGGCAAAGGAATCTTCCAACAAAATCCTAACCGTCTCATTATCGTGAATCGAGTGACATAAAAAAACCTTAAAGATTCAACTCCTTTAAAATTTGCGTGAGGGGCCTCCTTGATTCACAGGATTCTAAAAAAGAAGGGAATAGAAGAAATATAATATGTAAGAATGTACGCCTAAACCTAAGGATTGGAAACTGGTAAAATTTGACGTAAGTTATTTGAATGACACAAATTGCATAATACATGAATCAAACTAGTGAAATTCTAACACTCACCTAGATGGGTCGCATCGTTGCCATAGACAATTTGCTTTGCCTCAGTCCCATGCTTATGAGTAAAGCATGTCTTTCCCTTGAAGGCTCATTCACATGAACCAAAGGATGTTAGTGACCAAATCCATAGGAATTCCTAAATCGTAAGGCATAATCCTTTGTTTTAAAGAGGCCTAAAATTGTAATGTAGGTTTCAGCAATTTCATAAATTATCTAACTCCCATTTCCCGATTGGATGCTTGAATAATGTTATAAACCAACAATCTATCGTGCAAATATCTTAATAGACTGGCTCAATTATCAAAAAAGAGATAGAGAGTATATAATTTTACCCTTTCTCTCTCACACACTTGCACTCGGACCAGTAGTACCATTAGCCAGCGGTGTCTGTTTTTCTTTGACCACGATGGATGTTCTTCCTAGGCTGGAAACCGAAGCAGCAAAGTTGGATAGAGAGCAGCATCATTGCTGCGACAAAGCACCGTAGCCTGGATGTTTTGTAAAGGAAGAACCGGCCTGCCATTGTAACTTCCAAAGGTTAGGCTTTTGCATGTGCATCAGTGCATCGAACCGCGCACCCTCCCCTCCCCTCCTCTCCTCGGTTCTTGCACCCTTTCCCACTTTTGTTGACGCAGAAAGGATCGCCACCCCCCGAGCTGTCACTGTGGAGATCACTCCTCCCTGGCCATTGTGTGTGTGTGTGAGAGAGAGAGGGGGGAGAGATGCTTGTGACTTTGTCACAGTGCATGCAGAGTCTAAAGCAAGGGCAGAGTTGATCAAGATCTAACCACCAAAAAGCCTCTTAGTATGTCCGCTGATGGAAAGAAAAGGCCTGCTACTACTATAGTAGGTTTGATTTGAGTTCAAGAGTGTTTTAGGGGGTGTAAAGAGTAAAGAGGGCAAAGGAGGCGGCCAAAGAGGCCGCTGGTGGGTCAAACCACAGGGAAAGGAACCAAGTGCTGTGCCCTCGGCGCAAGAAAGGAAGCCTGCAGCAGCAGCAGCAGCAGCGGCTCCGGTGTCTGTTTTTGTTTTCTCCTTCTTTCGTGTCCTCCTTTGGCCTTTACCAAAGGGATCTTCTTCGGAACAGTAGTGTAGGCACGCATGCAGCAGGAGAGAGAGAGAGAGGGAGGAGTGCCCATGTATCCATGAGATTTGGTCCTGCAGGGGAGGGGCCCAGATTGACCGCATGGTTCCGCAGCTTTGCCTCTGCCTCACCCTTCCATCGATCCATGGGACCGGCCTAGAGAAAAATAACTCAAAGGCGAAAGAAATTTGAATAATAAATTGTCGGCCAAACTATTTCACGCGGCTAACCCTTTCCGGTAGCGCCGAATGCGTGGGCATTGTACTATATGGCGTAGCGCCCGTCTGACAGGCGATATACGCCTTGTCGGCGTGGCTCCCTTGGGGCAAGGGCAGGACCCACCCTGGTTAAGTAGCGCCCAACCCGTAGGCGCTATACTGTGGTGGATAGCGTCTTTCTCGCTATACGCCTGTTATGGTTAAGGCGCGGCGGTTGGCCCACGGCCTGACCTAATCATTGTTCTGTTGGGGAACGTAGCAGAAATTTAAAATTTTCCTACGTGTCACCAAGATCTATCTATGGAGAAACCAGCAACGAGGGGAAGGAGAGTGCATCTACATACCCTTGTAGATCGCTAAGCGGAAGCATTCAAGAGAACGGGGTTGAAGGAGTCGTACTTGTCGTGATCCAAATCACCGGAGATCCTAGTGTCGAACGGACGGCACCTCCGCGCTCAACACACGTGACAGCCCGGTGACATCTCCCACGCCTTGATCCAAAGAAGGAGAGAGGGAGAGGTTGAGGAAGACTCCATCTAGCAGCAAAGACAACGGCGTGGTGGTGATGGAGGAGCGTGGTAGTCCAGCAGGGCTTTGCCAAGCACCGCGAGATATGAGGAGAAGGGAGAGAGGTATGGCTGCGCCAACAGGAGAAGAAACTCATGTATTGGGCTGCTCCTATGCCTCCACTATATATAGGGGGAGAGGGGGCTGTGCCCCAACCTAGGTTTCCACCCCTAGGGTGCGGCGGCCAGCCCTAGATCCCATCTAGGGGGGCGGCCAAGGGGTGGAGAGGGGGAAACTTGCCCCCCAAGAAAGGTGGGGCGCCCCCTCCCCAAACCCTAGGCGCCTTGGGCCTTGGTGGGAGGGCGCACCAGCCCACCCGGGCTGGTCCCTCTCACACTTGGCCCATGCAGCCCTCTGGGGCAGTGGCCCCACTTGGTGAACCCAGGACCCTCCGGTGGTCCCAGACGCGATCGATAAAACCCAAACTTTTCCGGTGACCAAAACAGACTTCCCATATATAAATCTTTACCTCCGGACCATTGCGGAACTCCTCGTGACGTCCGGGATCTCATCTGGACTCAACAACATTCGGTAACCACATACAAGCTTCCTTTATAACCCTAGCGCCATCGAACCTTAAGTGTAGACCCTACGGGTTCGGAGACATGCGACATGACCGAGATGTTCTCCGATCAATAACCAACAGCGGATCTGGATACCCATGTTGGCTCCCACATGTTCCACGATGATCTCATCGGATGAACCACGATGTCAAGGACTCGGTCGATCCGTATACAATTCCCTTTGTCTAGCGGTATTATACTTGCCCGAGATTCGATCGTCGGTATGCCGATACCTTGTTCAATCTCGTCACCGGCAAGTCTCTTTACTCGTTCCGAACACATCATCCCGTGATCAACCCCTTGGTCACATTGTGCACATTATGATGATGTCCTACCGAGTGGGCCCAGAGATACCTCTCCGCTTACGGAGTGACAAATCCCGCCTCGATCCGTGTCAACCCAAAAGACACTTTTGGAGATACCGTAATGCACCTTTATAGTCACCCGATTACGTTGTGACGCTTGATACACCCAAAGCACTCCTACGGTATCCGGAGTTACACGATCTCATGGTCTAAGGAAGAGATACTTGACATTGGAAAAGCTCGGCAAACGAACTACACGATCTTTGTGCTATGCTTAGGATTGTCTTGTCCATCACATCATTCTCCTAATGATGTGATCCCGTTATCAACGACATCGAATGTCCATAGCCAGGAAACCATGACTATCTGTTGATCACAACGAGCTAGTCAACTAGAGGCTCACTAGGGACATATTGTGGTCTATGTATTCACATGTGTATTACGATTTCCGAATAATAAAGTTATAGCATGAATAAAAGACAATTATCATGAACAAGGAAATATAATAATACTTTTATTATTGCCTCTAGGGCATATTTCCAACAGTCTCCCACTTGCACTAGAGTCAATAATCTAGTTCACATCGCCATGTGATTTAACACTCACAGGTCACATCGCCATGTGACCAACATCATCAAATGAGTTCTGGGGTTCGATCATGTTTTGCTTGTGAGAGAGGTTTTAGTCAACGGGTCTGAACCTTTCAGATCCGTGTGTGCTTTGCAAATTTCTAGGTCATATTGTAAACGCTGCTTCCACGCTACACTTGGAGCTATTGCAAATTGTTGCTCCATTATACGTATCCGGTTTGCTACTCAGAGTCACTCGGATAGGTGTTAAAGCTTTCATCGACGTAACCCTTTACGCCGAACTCTTTATCACCTCCATAATCGAGAAACATGTCCTTATTTACTCCAAGGACAATTTTGACCGATGTCCAATGATCCATTCCTGGATCATTCTTGTACCCCTTGACTGACTCATGGCAAGGCACACTTCCGGTGCGGTACACAGCATAGCATACTATAGTGAAGGAAATATGCCCTAGAGGCAATAATAAAGTTATTATTTATTTCCTTATTTCATGATAAATGTTTATCATTCATGCTAGAATTGTATTAACCGGAAACATGATACATGTGTGAATGCATAGACAAAACAACATGTCACTAGTATGCCTCTACTAGACTAGCTTGTTAATCAAAGATGGTTATGTTTCCTGACCATGAACAAAGAGTTGTTATTTGATTAACAAGGTCACATCATTAGTAGAATGATCTGATTGACATGACCCATTCCCTTAGCTTAGCACACGATCGCTTAGTATGTTGCTACCGCTTTTATCCATAACTTATACATGTTCCTATAACTATGAGATTATGCAACTCCGCTTACGGAGGAACACTTTGGTGCTACCAAACGTCCACAACGTGAATCGGGTGATTATAAAGGAGTACTACAGGTGTATCCAAAGGCGTATGTTGGGTTGGCGATTTGAGATTAGGTTTTGTCACTCCGATTGTCGGAGAGGTATCTCTGGCCCTCTCGGTAATGCACATCATCAAGCCTTGCAAGCACTACAACTAATGAGTTAGTTGTGAGATGATGTATTACGGAACGAGTAAAGAGACTTGCGATAACGAGATTGAACTAGGTATTGGATACCGACGATCGAATCTCGGGCAAGTAACATACCGATGACAAAGGAACAACGATGTTGTTATGCGGTCCGACCGATAAAGATCTTCGTAGAATATGTAGGAACCAATATGGGCATCCAGGTCCCGCTATTGGTTATTGACCGTGAATAGTTCTAGGTCATGTCTACATTGTTCTCGAACCGTAGGGTCCGCACGCTTAAGGTTTCGATGGCGCTTATTATGAGTTTATGTATTTTGATGTACCGAAGAAGTTCGAGTCCCGGATGTGATCACGGACATGACGAGGAGTCTCGAAATGGTCGAGACATAAAGATTGATATATTGGAAGCCTATGTTTGGAGTTCGAATGGTTCCGGCTAAAACGGAATTTACTGAGTACCGGAGGTTACCGAACCCCGGGAGGTAAATGGGCCTCGATGGGCCTTAGTGGAAAGGAGAAGGGCCAGCCCTAGGTGGTGCGCCTCCCCTTCCCTAGTCCTACTAGGACTAGGAGAAGGGCCGCCCCTCTCTCTCTTTCCCTCCGGGAATCCTAGTCCAACTAGGATTGGGGGAATCCTACTCCCGAGGAGTAGGACTCCTGGCGCGCCTCCCTTGGCTGCCGCCCCTCCCCTTGCTCCTTTATATACGGGCAGGGGGCACCTTGGAACACACAAGTTGATCTTTAGATCGCTCCTTAGCCGTGTCAGTGCCCCCTCCACCATATTCCACCTCGGTTATACCGTCGCAAGCTTAAGCGAAGCCTGCTACCGTGAAACATCAAGATCGTCCTGCCACGCCGTCTTGTGGAACTCTCCCTCGACACTCGGCTGGATCGGAGTACGAGGGACGCCATCGAGCTGTACGTGTGTCAAGAACTCGGGGCGTCGGAGTAACGGCGCCGGATCGGTCGGATCGCGAGGAGAACGTCGACTACTTCCTCTACGTTGTGATCGCTTCGCTTGGGTCTACGAGGGCGTAGACAACACTCTCCCCTCTCGTTGCTATACATCACCATGATCTTGCGTGCGTGGGAAATTTTTGAAATTACTACGTTCCCCAACAAAGGGCATCCGAGCCTAGGTTATTTTCTATGGTTTGATGTTTTGCACGAGTAGAACACAAGTGAGTTGTGGGCGATACAAGTCATACTTCCTACCAGCATGTCATACTTTGGTTCAGCGGTATTGTGAGATGAAGCGCCCGGACCGACATTACGCGTGCGCTTACGCGAGACTGGTTTCACCGCCACGAGCACTCGCTGCTTAAAGGTGACCGGTGGGTGCTGTCTCTCTCACTTTAGTTGAACCGAGTGTGGCTACGCCCGTCCTTGAGAAGGTTAAACGGAGTCTATTTGACGAAGTATCGTTGTGGTTTTGATGCGTAGGTGAGACTGGTTCTTGCTTAAGCCCGTAGCAGCCACGTAAAATTTGCAACAACAAAGTAGAGGACGCCTAACTTGTTTTTGCAGGCATGTTGTGATGTGATATGGTCAAGACGTGATGCTATATTTTATTGTATGAGATGATCATGTTTTGTAACCGGTTATCGGCAATCGGCTGGAGCCATATGGTTGTCGCTTTATTGTATGCAATGCATCGCTTCGTAATGCTTTACTTTATCACTAAGCGGTAGCGATAGTCGAGAAGCATAAGTTTGGCGAGACGACAACGATGCTACGATGGAGATCAAGGTGTCGCGCCGGTGACGATGGTGATCATGGTGGTGCTGCAAGATGGGGATCGTGAAGCACAAGATGATGATGACCATATCATATCACTTATATTGATTTGCATGTGATGTTTATCCTTTTATGCATCTTATCTTGCTTTGATTGACGGTAGCATTATAAGATGATCTCTCACTAAATTATCAAGAAGTGTTCTCCCCGAGTATGCACCGTTGCCAAAGTTCGTCGTGCCCAGACACCACGTGATGATCGGGTGTGATAAGCTCTCGTCCATCTACAACGGGTGCAAGCCAGTTTTGCACACGCAGAATACTCGGGTTATACTTGACGAGCCTAGCATATGCGATATGGCCTCGGAACACGGAGACCGAAAGGTCGGCGTGAATCATATAGTAGATATGATCAACATAAGATGTTCACCATTGAAAACTACTCCATTTCACGTGATGATCGGTTATGGTTTAGTTGATTTGGATCACGTGATCACTTGGATGACTAGAGATGTCTTTCGAGTGGGAGTTCTTAAGTAATATGATTAATTGAACTTAAATTTATCATGAACTTAGTACCGATAGTATCTTGCTTGTTTATGTTTGATTGTAGATAGATGGCTCGTCTTTGTTGTTCCGTTGAATTTTAATGCGTTCCTTGAGAAAGCAAAGTTGAAAGATGATGGTAGCAATTACACGGATCGGGTCCGTAACTGAGGATTATCCTCATTGCTGCACGTAAGAGCTACGCCCCGGATGCACCGCTAGGTGACGAACTTCTTCTTTGAGCAACGCCAGATGTTGTGAACGTCTGGCGAGCAAAGCGATGACTACTCTATAGTTCATGTGCCATGCTTTACGGCTTAGAACCGGGACTTCAACGACGTTTTGAACGTCATGGAGCATATGAGATGTTCCAGAGTTGAAGTTAATATTCCAAAGTAATGCCCGGATTGAGAGATATGAAGTCTCCAATAAGTTCTATAGCTGCAAGATGGAGGAGAACAGTTACATTAGTGAGCATATACTCGTAATGTCCGGGTACTATAATCACTTGACACAATTGGGAGTTAATCTTCCGGATGATTGTGTCATTGACAGAATTCTCAATCACCGCCACCAAGCTACAAAGGCTTCGTGATGAACTATAATATGCAAGGGTTAGTAAAGACTATACCGAGCTCTTCGCAATGCTAAAGGCTGCGGAGGTAGAAATCAAGAAGGAGCATCAAGTGTTGATGGTCAATAAGACCACTAGTTTCAAGAAGAAAGGCAAAGGGAAGAAGAAGGGAATCTCAAGAAGAACAGCAAGCAAGTTGTCGCTCGGAGAAGAAACCCAAGTCGGCCCTAAACCTGAAATCGAGTGTTTCTACCGCAAGCGATCGTCATCGAAGCGGAACTGCCCCAAGTATTTGGCGGATAAGAAGGATGGCAAGGTGAACAAAGGTATATGTGATATACATGTTATTGATGTGTACCTTACTAGAGCTCGCATAGTACACAGGTATTTGATATCGGTTCATTGCTAATATTTGCAACTCAAACAGGACTACGGATTGCTTAACACCGCAAAGGACGAGGTGACGATGCGCGCGTGGGAAATGGTTCCAAAGTCGATGTGATCGCGGTCGGCACGCTACCTCTACATCTACCTTCGGATTAGTTTTAGACCTAAATAATTGTTATTTGGTGCTGCGTTGAGCATGAACATTATATCTGGATCTTGTTTGATGCGAGACGGTTATTCATTTAAATCGAGAGAATAATGGTTGTTCTATTTATATGAGTAATATCTTTTATGGTCATGCACCCTTGAGGAGTGGTCTATTTTGATGAATCTCGATAGTAGTGATACACATATTCATAATGTTGAAACCAAAAGATGCAGAGTTGATAACGAAAGTGCAACTTATTTGTGGCACTTGCCGTTTAGGTCATATCGGTGTAAAACGCATGAAGAAACTCCATCTTGATGGACTTTTGGAGTCACTTGATTATGAATCACTTGGCACTTATGAACCGTGCCTCATGGGCAAGATGACTAGAACACCGTTCTCCGGTACTATGGAGAGAGCAACAGATTTGTTGGAAATTATACATACAAATGTATGTGGTCCGATGAATATTGAGGCTCGTGGCGGATATCGTTATTTTCTCACCTTCACAGATGACTTAAGCGAGATATGGGTATATCTACTTAATGAAACATAAGTCCAAACGTTTGAAAAGTTCAAAGAATTTCAGAGTGAAGTTGAAAATCATCGTAACAAGAAAATTAAATTTCTACGATCCGATCGTGGAGGTGAATATTTGAGTTACGAGTTTGGTCTACATTTGAAACAATGCGGAATAGTTTAAGCAACTCACGCCACCGGAACACCACAACAGTAATGGTGTGTCCGAACGTCGTGTCGTGCTTTCTTCGGATATGGTGCGATCTATGATGTCTCTTCAGATTTACCGCTATCGCTTTGGGGTTATGCTCTAGAGACGGCCGCATTCACACTGAATAGAACACCGTCGAAATCCGTTGAGACGACACCTTATGAACTATGGTTTAGCAAGAAACCAAAGTTGTCGTTTCTTAAAGTTTGGGGATGCGATGCTTATGTGAAAATGCTTCAACCTCGATAAGCTCGAACCCAAATCGAGAAATGTGTCTTCATAGGATACCCAAAGGAAACAGTTGGGTACACCTTCTATCACAGATCCGAAGGCAAGACATTCGTTGCTAAGAATGGATCCTTTCTAGAGAAGGAGTTTCTCTCGAAATAAGTGAGTGGGAGGAAGGTGGAACTTGATGAGGTAATAGTACCTTCTCCCTTACTTGAAAGTAGTTCGTCACAGAAACCGGTTTCTGAGACAACCACACCAAGTAGTGAGGAAGTTAATGATGTTGATCATGAAACTTCAGATCAAGTTACTACAGAACCTCGTAGATCAACCAGAGTAAGATCCGCACTGAGTGGTACGGTAATCCTGTTCGGAAATCATGCTACTAGATCATGGTGAACCTCACGAACTATGAAGAAGCGATGGTGAGCCCAGATTCCATAAAATGGCTTGAGGCCATGAAATCGAGATGGGATCCATGTATGAAAACAAAGTATGGACTTTGGTTGACTTGCCCGAGGATAGGCAAGCAATAGAAAACAAGTGGATCTTCAAGAAGAAGACCGACGACGACGTAATGTTATCGTTTATAAAGCTCGACTTGTCGCAAAAAGGTTTTCGACAAGTTCAAGGGATTGACTACGATGAGACCTTCTCACCCGTGGCGATGCTTAAGTCCGTCCGAATCATGTTAGCAATTGCCGCATTTTATGATTATGAAATTTGGCAAATGGATGTAAAGACGCATTCTGAATGGATTTACGGAAGAAGAGTTGTATATGATGCAACCGAAGGTTTTATCGATCCAAAGGAGCTAACAAAGTGTGCAAGCTCCAGCGATCCATCTATGGACTGGTGCAAGCATCTCGAGTTGGAATAAACGCTTTGATAGTGTGATCAAAGCATTTGGGTTTGTACTGCACTTTTGGAGAAGCCTCAGATTTACAAGAAAGTGAGTGGGAGCTCAGAGCATTTCGATATTATATGTGGATGACATATTACTGATCGGAAATGATATGAATTCTGATAGCATAAAGGGATACTTGAATAAGAGTTTTTCAATGAAAGACCTCGGTGAAGCTGCTTACATATTAGGCATAAAGATCTATAGAGATAGATCAAGACGCTTAATTGACTTTCACAAAGCACATACCTTGACAAAATTTTGAAGAAGTTCAAAATGGATCAAGCAAAGAAAGGGTTCTTGCACGTGTTACAAGGTGTGAAGTTGAGTCGACTCAATGCCCGACCACCGCAGAAGATAGAGAGAAATGAAAGATGTTCCTATGCTTCGCCATAGGCTCTATCATGTATGCAATGCTGTGTACCGGACTGATGTGTGCCTTGCTATAAGCCTAGCAGGAGGTACCAAAGTAATCCAGAGTGGATCATCGGACAGCGGTCAAGAACATCCCGAAATACCGAAAAGGACTAAGGATATGTTTCTCGATATGGAGGTGACAAAGAGCTCATCGTAAACGGTTACGTTGATGCAAGCTTTGACACTGATCCGGACGATTCTAAATCGCAGACCGGATACGTATTTACACTAAACGGAGGAGCTGTCAGTTGGTGCAGTTCTAAACAAAGCGTCGTAGCTGGATCTACATGTGAAGCGGAGTACATAGCAGCTTCGGAAGCAGCTAATGAAGGAGTCTGGATGAAGGAGTTCATATCCGATCTAGGTGTCATACCTAGTGCATCGGGTCCAATGAAAATCTTCGTGACAATCTTGAGCAATTGCCTTAGCGAAGGAATCCAGATTTCACAAGAGGACCAAGCACATCAAGAGACGCTTCAATTCCATCCGGATTTAGTCCGTGGGAGACATAGAGATTTGCAAGATACATACGGATCTGAATGTTGCGCACCGTTGACTAAGCCTCTTCCACGAGCAAAACATGATCAGCACCAAGACTCCATGGGTGTTAGAATCATTACTATGTAATCTAGATTATTGACTCTAGTGCAAGTGGGAGATCAAGGAAATATGCCCTAGAGGCAATAATAAAGTTATTATTTATTTCCTTATTTCATGATAAATGTTTATCATTCATGCTAGAATTGTATTAACCGGAAACATGATACATGTGTGAATGCATAGACAAAACAACA
The DNA here is from genome assembly GCA_021437245.1 of Aegilops speltoides. NCBI lineage: Eukaryota > Viridiplantae > Streptophyta > Magnoliopsida > Poales > Poaceae > Aegilops > Aegilops speltoides. Next base: position 455,191,636 of record CM038147.1, on the reverse strand, counting down.
TGTCACTAGTATGCCTCTACTAGACTAGCTTGTTAATCAAAGATGGTTATGTTTCCTACCATGAACAAAGAGTTGTTATTTGATTAACAAGGTCACATCATTAGTAGAATGATCTGATTGACATGACCCATTCCCTTAGCTTAGCACACGATCGCTTAGTATGTTGCTACCGCTTTTATCCATAACTTATACATGTTCCTATAACTATGAGATTATGCAACTCCGTTTACGGAGGAACACTTTGGTGCTACCAAACGCCACAACGTAATCGGGTGATTATAAAGGAGTACTACAGTGTATCCAAAGGCGGATGTTGGGTTGGCGATTTCGAGATTAGGTTTTGTCACTCCGATTGTCGGAGAGGTATCTCTGGCCCTCTCGGTAATGCACATCATCAAGCCTTGCAAGCACTACAACTAATGAGTTAGTTGTGAGATGATGTATTACTTAACGAGTAAAGAGACTTGCGGTAACAAGATTGAACTAGGTATTGGATACCGACGATCGAATCTCGGGCAAGTAACATACCGATGACAAAGGAACAACGTATGTTGTTATGCGGTCCGACCGATAAAGATCTTCAGTAGAATATGTAGGAACCAATATGGGCATCCAGGTCCCGCTATTGGTTATTGACCGTGAATAGTTCTAGGTCATGTCTACATTGTTCTCGAACCGTAGGGTCCGCACGCTTAAGGTTTCGATGGCGGTTATTATGAGTTTATGTATTTTGATGTACCGAAGAAGTTCGAGTCCCGGATGTGATCACGGACATGACGAGGAGTCTCAAATGGTCGAGACATAAAGATTGATATATTGGAAGCCTATGTTTGGAGTTCGAATGGTTCCGGCGAAACGGAATTTACCGAGTACCGGAGGTTACCGAACCCCGGGAGGTAAATGGGCCTCGATGGGCCTTAGTGGAAAGGAGAAGGGCCAGCCCTAGGTGGGCGCGCCTCCCCCTTCCCTAGTCCTACTAGGACTAGGAGAAGGGCCGCCCCCTCTCTCTTTCCCCTCCGGAATCCTAGTCCAACTAGGATTGGGGGAATCCTACTCCCTGAGGGAGTAGGACTCCTGGCGCGCCTCCCTTGGCATGGCCCCCCCCTTGCTCCTTTATATACGGGGCAGGGGGCACCTTGGAACACACAAGTTGATCTTTAGATCGCTCCTTAGCCGTGTCGGTGCCCCCTCCACCATATTCCACCTCGGTTATACCGTCATGCTTAGGCGAAGCCTCGCGCCGTGAAACATCAAGATCGCCACCACGCGTCGTCTTGTGACGAACTCTCCTCGACACTCGGCTGGATCGAGTACGAGGGACGCCATCGAGCTGTACGTGTGTCAAGAACTCGGGCGTCGGAGTAACGCGCGGATCGGTCGGATCGCGAGGAGAACGTCGACTACTTCCTCTACGCCAGATCGCTTCCGCTTGGGTCTACGAGGGTACGTAGACAACACTCTCCCCTCTCGTTGCTATACATCACCATGATCTTGCGTGTGCGTAGGAAAATTTTTGAAATTACTACGTTCCCCAACATATAGAGCCTACGTCTGAAACATAGGGGACGACCTTCGTCCTTTTTTTTTCTCTATTCAGCCGTGGTCGAGCTTTTAAGTCTTAACTTCATACCTTACATCTCAGGCAAGAACTCCTTCTTTGACTGATCCATCTTGAACACCTTCAAGATCACGTCAAGGTATGTGTTCATTTTGAAAGTACCATTAAGCATTTTTGATCTATCATTATAGATCTTGATGCTCAATGTTCAAGTAGCTTAATCCAGGTTTTCCATTGAAAAATACTTTTCAAATAACCCTATATGCTTTCCAGAAATTCTACATCATTTCTGATCAACAATATATCAATAACATATACTCATCAGAAATTCTATAGTGCTCCCACTCACTTCTTTGGAAATACAAGTTTCTTATAAATTTGTATAAACCCAAAATCTTATCAAAGTACATATTCCAACTCCGAGATGCTTACTCCAGTCCTTAGAAGGATCACTGGAGCTAGCATACCTTTTAGCATCCTTAGTGTCGTGGATTTGTCACGGCAGATGTCCTAGCGTAAGGACTTAGTCGTGGAGCCATCGCTACGGGTTTACTTGCAGGGGTTAAAGCGGACGCAAAGACACAAGGGTTTATACTAGTTCGGCCCCTTCGATGAAGGTAAAAGCCTACGTCTAGTTGTGATGGAATTGATGTAGTCTCGATGGCTAGGAGCAAACAAGCTTCGCCTAGGCTCGAGTTGTGATTGTCGTCCTAAACCGCCGCCGGTCGCCCCTTATATACACGAGTGACGCCTGTCGGTTTGCGAGTCCCAACCGTTCATACTGTATCCCTGTTGGTATCTCTCTATTCCTAACTTACAATACAAGTCATACATCAGGCCGGTTTACGGCTACAAATTCTAAACCAACTACAGGCCTTGGGCCTTTCCATGATTACACCACTAGCGGAGCTAACCCGGCCCAAGCTTGGCCGGTTTACACCTAGCGGTAATATCCCCAACATTAGGCCCCGATTGATTTGAATGGTTCATGTCAATCCTTCACGTAACCTCGCATCTTGGACATCTTCTTTATTTAATAAACCGTCACGTCGTCCTTGCTTCTGATCATTGTAAACCGCATGACATCATTGCTTCGTCATCAGAACCGCATGACATCATTGCTTCGTCACTTTAAACCGCATGACATCATTGCTTCGTCATCAGAAACCGCATGACGTCATCTTGAAGTTTATCCTTTATAACGCCTTCCTTAATGATAGTCCCCGGATTTACGCGCTTGACCTAGTTTTATCGCTTTATAAATAGGACCGAAGGGTCATTCTTTTTCTCCTTCGCTTCCTCTTCTTCTTCCTCGCCGCTGCCTTTGGAGCTCCGCCGTCGTCATCAACTTCGCTTCGTCCTAGGCGCTGATCAACTCAGACGACCGTAACACTGCGGCCTTTCTCCGCACCTCCTCTCGCTTCCGTAAGCTTCTTGCCCTTCTTCATCTGTTTCTCATTTTAGATCTGTTTCTAGGGTTCGAGCTTCATACCATGTTCTTCGATGTTTTCATCTTTCTAGCCTTGAGTCATGCCATGAATCCTGCTCTGTACTAAACGACGACTCCTGCGATCCGCTGCATTTTCTCATCTTAATCCCATAGATCTTCTCGCATATATACATACACTTTATAGTGCACTTCCTGCTTTTCTTTACTTCATGACGCTTTTCCTGCTTTTTCAAAACCCGCTTGATCCGTAGTAAACATGAATTTTTGTGAAACCTGTTTCTGTCCATGACTTCAACTACCTTCAAAGCCAAGATTAGGCGGTTTAACTCACCCTAGTAAAAAGTTGCTAAACCGGTATCGGTACACCATTAGTCCCCTGGTTGAACCGCCAGAACGTATCTGACATCATCTCATAACGAACTGATTTATAGGAACCGCCTCCGGTTTATCATAACTTAGATCAATCACTCTGTAATAAGCACTTTCTTAAACCGGATCCTTCTCCTTGTAGATCTTATGATGGCCAAACAGGTGTACAAATGCAACTGGGTTCCTTCCCGCGTCTCCGAGACACAGTTGAAAGAACTGGTATCGATCGGCGCTTTAGATGATCAAAACACAATCCATTGGAGGGTTCCTGGAGAGGAATGTCCTCCCACACCTCAGAAGGAGAAGTTGTAGTTTTGCGGATCACCGGCCCGGTTTCAAACCGCCCGGGTCAAAATTTTACCGGACGTGATGGCCAATTTTCAGCCGTCCCCAAGACATCGCCCCAACTCCGTTATTAACCTTTGCCACTTTCAAGCATCGTCCAAGCATATCTGCAAGAGGAACCTTCCATTGAACTGTTCAGAGATCTTTTCCACCTAAACCGTCGAACTGAATTCACCGACGGCCCTAATACAGAATTGGGCGGTATGGCTATCCAGAAGAGGAAGGAGATCACTTATCCTCATGTCAAACTCCATACTCACCCCAAAGAATGGAACACAACTTGGTTCTATTGCAAAGATACTTCTCCTGAAGGTGAAAATCCTTTGCCTGGCTTTCGTCCAGAGCGGTTAAGCAATACTCATCCTTTTCCTCAAAGACTGACTGCCAAAGAGAGAAGCAAATATGCCCCACAACTATCCAAGCTCCGTGCTTTCATGGCCAATGGTTTGACTGGAATCGATCTTGCACGCTGCTGGCTATCTTGGGGCATACTGCCTTTGAGCCAGCGTTCCGGTTTAATGTGCCAGTATACCGGCAGTGTCGACGACCCACTCCGACACACCAAACTGGAACTGTCTGAGGATGAAGTTACGGATTCAGTAAGGAAAATGCTGAACGAACCGGAGCATCTCTGTGCTCAAACCGGCTTAGCTCCTTACTGCGCCACCAACGCACCACCTGCGGTAAGTCTCTGATTGTGTCATTATAAAAACCCATTGTTACTTTCATATTTCCAACTCTCAATTATTTCGATCCAGGCGATAATCCGCTTTGGAGCAAGAAACTCTCTCAAGACAAAGCGGATAAAATCGGGCGCCAATTCGCCTAAAACAAAAGTTGTCAAGTCCGCCCATAAGAGGAAGACTATTTGCTCATTCGATCCGCCATTGATGATGATGTGGGTAATCCGAACTTGATTCTCTTGGCTTGTTTTTACACGCCTTATTGATGACGATGCTTGTCGATGACGCTGAAGCCAAAGAACGCAGGATTTGCCGAGGTAACCATTCTCTTCCGATTCAACAAATTTGCCTTCACTAAAATTTCGCGGCAAACCGGAAAGTTAACTTTTCTCACCCTCTTGCTTACTTGGATCCCAAACTTCTTATGAAGACACAGAACATGAAGCTCGTCGCACACCCGGCAAGACAATGACGGTAGTTACCTCTGCCGGCTTACCAAACAACCCGCTCGAAAACGCCGCACCGAGGTTTCCAACCTTTTATTGCCTTAAATTCCAAAGCGGGTTTGTTCCGTCAACCTCTTAATCCGTCCGACTCTGATTATCAGGTCACCTCCCATTCATCCTCTGGCGAATCGTCAGCCACTCAGCTACCACCGTTGAAGATAGCCGTCGGGTAAGTTCATACAACCATATGCTTTTCGATTTCTTCTACAATGTATACGCCTTGCTCCTGAATCTTTGTTTCTTCAGAACCAAACCGAAACCCAGCAAGAAGGCTCGCTTGGAAAAGACAGCTGAAGAAGCTGCCACTTCAGAGCATGAGCGGGCGCCAGATCTCGAAAATGCTGCCTCTGAAGATATTCCAAATGACCCTCCGGTTCAAGAAGATGTTATTCCTGAGGAGAGGCCTGTGAATGTTTCAATGTCTGTTGATCCACCTGCCAGTACTGTCCGGTCTGAAAAGCCTCATAGTCCTACTGAAACAGCTGTGCCCACACGATCCGTCGAATCGAAAGATGACGACGTTGTAATTACTGGAATGGGCCACTCTGAACCGGGGAACGCTGCAACTCTAACCCGGCATACTGTGAAGGAGGATTCTTCAACTTGGAACAAAGGAAAGTGGGCTGCCGAGCTAGAAACATATGCCGCTTTAAGCGCCCAAGATCTTCACTCGATACCGAACCGCTCTATAGTAGCCGTGATTATGAAGTCGGCTTGGTGAAATTAATGAGAGACAAGTTTGAGGTAACACTCTTTTCCTTATTACCAAAGATAGTAGTCCTTGTAGCCCCAAGGGCGGTTTATGATCTTTGATCAAACCGACTTGATAATTTTCTTTGATAGACTTTGCAATCCTCCCTCATAGTTACCGGCGGTTTAACGATGCATACTTAAACCGGTACTCAAAAACTTCCTGACAACACTTTAATAGAATCAAATAGTCATTAGCCCCCAAGTGCCGAGCTGAATACTCGTATCCAACTTGGGACTTTGCCATGTATTAGCAGTAGAAAGATTGAAGGTACATTAGCCCCCAAGTGTCAAGCATATAACTGTGTTGTATGGTTGAGACTTTAACTTGAATTGTTGGCTGATCAAACTATCAATGCACAGGCTGAGGTGAAGATCAAGGATGATCGGATTGCCGATTTACAGGCGGCTTTGAAAACCCAGCAGGCCGAGACAGAAAAAGCCAAGAAGGAGCTAACCAGCACCTTGACTGCTGCTGAACAGGTGAAGGAAAACATGAAGAAGGAACAAGTGATGCAGGCCACGAAAAGGCTAACTTGCTCAAACGGGCGAGAAAATCTGAAGCTGCCCTTAAACCGTGGTGGATGATCCGACACCGTGAAGCGGCAAGTACATTCTATGACGGCAGCCATCTTCGTGAGTTCCTTGCGAATAAGTGTAATATGCTGTTCTGCTGCACCATTATTCGGTTTAAAACTATCCTGTTATCAAATGCGAGCACACGCGTTGGGCACTTGGGAAATGACGTGCGGAAGAAATCAAGGCTGTCTACACTTTAGTGGAGCAGCAGTATACCGAGCCCAGCGCGATTACCACAATGTCACATAACAATCCAGCGTCGTCCCGATCCAAGATACCTGAACCGCTATCCATCCTTCCTTCCCAGATTGAAGAGGTGAAGAAATCTGCAGACGAACCGGAGCCATCAACGCCTTTGATCCGAGCCAAAGCACGGTGCCGGATTTTGATCCTGTGGAAGCAGCTCAAGGCTATCCCAAAGTGAAGGAAGACGGCTCGACTTGATGAAGAGGACTTGCGTGCGATAAACCGTGCGGTACGCCCGCCGGCTTGTCAATTGGCGGAAGAAGCCGATTTGGAGCACTACCAAGCCCAATACAATGAGCGTAACAAGCGTGTGCCGCTCCAACCTTTGAACCGAAAACTTGATCCCTCAATCCGTAAGCACACTTACGCTCCGACATTGAACCGCTGCCTCGATTCACGAAGAGGCTGTTTTCCAAGCGCTAATGGGAATCGACTGGACTACTGTGGATTTCCAGCCGATGGATAGAGACGAAGATGCTGAAGCGGCGGGAGATGAGGAACAGTCTTGAACCGGTAGCCGGTTTAATCCAAAGAACAATGACCTCATTCGGGCACTGTGTTGCCTTGTAATAGCCTTAGTTAAAACTTGCTGCCTGGATATGCCTTTGTGCATAGATGAAACTTTTGTTTAAGTCACACTCCCTGCAACCAAAAAATTGAACCTCGGCGGCGGTGACACCGCCCGCCGGTTTATGGCATCCAATATATTTTGTGTATCGAAAAATCAATTAGTATGCGATACAAATACCTGTCGTATCAGGGCATGAAGCTGGTATAGCCAATCTTGAAGCGGAGGCCTTTTAAAAACCATGGCCGTCTGGGGAGACAATAACTCCCACATAGGCGTGCTGAAACGGCACAAGCCCCCGTGTTACTCCATAAGGATGAATCGGAAAAAGGTAAACCGGGCAGAGAAAAACTGCGGTGTAATAGCAAACCGTGTCCTGCCAGTTTGTTACTGACAGCTAAACCGGATAAAAATATTCGTCGGGTTGAAAAACGCAACAAAAATCGAATACCAACTATGTCAAAATATGGCAACTAAGGCAATAACTCTTTGCAAAAGTAAAGCTTCATGGAGCTGGTCAGATGGCATTACCATGGTCAGACGCAACCAAGCCCCCCGAAGGCGTAGCGACGGTGCTAGTCGTCCAGGTCCCCAAAAGACTCTTGGCGAGTACGCCGGCCAAGTGGCATGACATTGGTTCGGGTTCGACCAAGCCTCCAAGTGACGCTGGCCCTATTGGCCGACCAAGAGGCGTGACCGGTTCAGACGTGACCGTGTCCCCAAATGATCCGTGGCTTTCGCCTATCAAGAGGTGTTGCGTTGGTTCGGACACGACCAAGCCCCCAAGTGATAAATATAATCTGTCAAGGGGTAAACCGAGGCCGCTTTAAAAATGTAGCACTCCATGTAACCTCACATGAAAAGAAAGATAGAGACCCGCTTTAGCCGAGGCCCTGATTTTTATTATATCAAGATAATATATACATTATCATGCTATGTACATAAACCGAGCCGATGACTCAAGTGTAGTAAGGTCAAGATGAGCTATATTCCACGGCCGATTGGTCTCCTCCTCGATGTACGTGAGTCTTTACGCCTCGAATATCAACCAGATAGTAGGAACCGTTGTGTAGATTCTTCGACCACAAAGGGTCCTTCCCAAAGCGAGGATAACTTGTGCATATCTGTTCGTCTTGATGAGACGGCACCAAATCTCCTTCCCGAAAGGCTCGGTCTTAACCCGGCGGCTGTGATAACGACGAAGATCTTCTTTGGTAATCGCCGAACGAGCGGCTGCCAAATCACGCCCTCATCCAATAGGTCCAAAGCGCCTGTCGTGCCACCTCGTTGTCCGCTTCAACATAAGCCACTACACGGGCGAATCGTGCTCGATATCACCGGGGAGAACGCTTCGCTCCATAAACCATGAAGAAAGGTGTGTAGCCATGAGACCGGTTTGGCGTAGTATTGATACTCCATAGTACCGATGGGAGCTCTTCAACCCAGCACCACGGTGTTCTCTCGTAATGGAACGAAGTCGGGTTTGATGCCTCGCAAGATTTCTGATTAGCACGCTCGCCTGCCCGTTGGATGGGGTGGGCCATCGACGATCGTCAAGCGGATATGCTCACGCTCACGTAATTCTTTCATAGCTCCCTTGGACAGATTAGTGCCATTGTCAAGAATGATACTATGTGGAAAGCCAAACCGAAAATCACCTTTTGATGAACGCACCATTGTTGCCGCATCACACTTCTCGATGTGTTCCGCTTCAACCCACTTGGTGAACTTGTCCACCGCCACCAACAGTGGGGTCTTCTTATCTTTGGATCGCTTAAAGGGCCCAACCATATCCAGCCCCCAGTGCAAACGGCCATGTTATTGGGATCATCCGCAATTCTGTGCGGTACATGAGCACGCTTGGAGAATTTCGACATCCATCGCACCGTTTGACCAAGTCCTCCGTGATCGGCATGATGAGCAGTTAACCAAGAAAATCCATGACGGAATGCCTTTGCCACGGGGACTTTGAACCGGCGTGATGCCCGCAATCCCTTCATGGATTTCTTTTAAAATTTCACAACCTTCCTCGGGGAAACACAGCGTTGAAACGCCTCAAACACCGCAATGATGCAACTCACCATTAAGAATCGCTATAGATTTGGGCGCGGATTATCTGTTCGCCGTAACCTCATCGTCGCAACTCTCCTCGAGTCATATACGCAAGGTAAGGAACCGTCCAATCCGAATAGCATGTAATGCTGCCACCAACCGGCCTCCGGATCGGAATTGCCAAATCTGCTTCACCAGGAGCCGAACCGACGGGTTGTGCAAGACGCCCGAAAGACATTAGGTGGAACCGTTTACGCCGAGAACCCAAACGGCTTAAAGCGTCGCCGCTTCGTTCTTCCGCGATCCACATGATCCACTTGATAGCCTTTGAAGCAACCTGCAATATTATCCACTTCTCGACGATATGCAGCCATGAGGGGTCCTTAGAATCCCAAGTGCGGATACTTGCCGAGCCACCAGTCCGAGTCACCAAAGCACTTAACCCGCTTAAGTTCATCTCCTTAGCCATCCGGAGACCATGGAGCAAGGCTTCAGACTCAGCTGCATTATTAGTACAAGGGAACATTAGACGGAGAACGAACAAAACTTATCACCTCGTGGGAAGTTAAAACGACTCCACCCGAGCCTTCCAATTGTCCGGATCCGTCAAAATGAATAGTCCAAGATGTGTGATCCGCTTCTCCTCGGTGCTTGTAGCTCTGTCCGGTCATTAATGAAATCAACAAGGGCTTGTGACTTTATCGCAGTCGCGTATATACTTTAGCCCATGCGCCCAAGCTCGATGGCCCATTTTGCAATCCGCGATCGCCTCCGGTTTTGTATGATATCACCCAAAGGAGCTGAACTAACCATCGTAATAGGATGCCCTTGGAAATATTGTTTCAGCTTCCTACCGCCATAAAAACACCATAGACTAGCTTTTGCCAATGCGGATATCTCTGCTTGGACTCAATAAGCACCTCATCGATATAATAAACCGCCGTTGAACCGGATATTCCTTTCCCGCCTCCTTATGTTCTACCACAATGGCTACGCCATCGCCGAGCATTGGCTGCCACATATAACAACAGCGTTCCTTGTCCACCGGAGCCGCAAGAACAAGCGGGTTGGCCAATTGCCGCTTTAGATCCTCAAAGGCTTCATCGGCATGGACTCGCACAAAATTATCCGCCTTCCTCAAAGATCGGTATAGGGGATGGCCTTCTCTCCGAGGCGGCTGATAAACCGGCTCAACGCAGCAATCCTGCCCGCCAGGCGTTGCACATCGTTGATACACTTCGGTTTAGCCAAGGAAGTGATGGCTTTAATTTTCTCCGGATTAGCCTCGATTCCTCTGTTAGACACCAGGAACCCCAATAACTTGCCAGCCGGAACACCAAAAACGCACTTGGCCGGATTAAGCATCATCTTATAAATGCGAATGTTGTCGAAGGTCTCCTTCAAATCTTCCACCAGTGTCTCCTTTTGTCTTGATTTCACCACAATGTCATCTACATAAGCATGCACAATGCGGCCAATCTGCGTATGCAAGCAATTCTGCACACACCGCTGATAAGTAGCCTGGGCACTCTTGAGCCCAAAAGGCATAGATACATAGCAGAAGGCTCCAAAGGGAGTTATAAACGCCGTCTTCTCCTGGTCCTTAACCGCCATTTTGATCTCGATGATATCCGAGTATCGCCCAAAAACTTAAACGCCACATCTGCCGTGGCATCAATAATCTGATCGATGCGGGGAGAGCAAAGATCTCTGCTTTGGGCAAGCCTTGTTGAGATCTGTGTAGTCTACACACATACGCTAGGTGCCGTTTTTCTTAAGGACCAGCACCGGATTAGCAAGCCACTCCGGATGAAACACCTCAATGATAAAGCCAGCCGCCAGAAGCCTGGCTACTTCTTCCCCAATGGCCTTGCGCCTTTCTTCATTAAACCAGCGGAGAAACTGTTTCACCGGTTTATACTTAGGATCCACATTAAGTGTGTGCTCAGCGAGTTCCCTCGGTACACCTGGCATGTTAGATGGCTTCCATGCGAAGATGTCTCGGTTCTCACGGATGAACTCGATGAGCGCGCCTTCCTATTTGGGATCCAGGTTGGCACTGACAGTGAACTGCTTGGACGAATCGCCTGGCACAAAGTCAACAAGCTTGGTCTCAGCTGCCGATTTAAACTTCAGATCCGAGTCATGCTCTGTAGTGGGCTTCTTCAAAGGGGTCATATCTGCCGGATCAACATTGTCCTTATAAAATTTCAACTCCTCCGTGGCACAGACCGCCTCTGCATAAGCTGCATCTCCTTCCTCACATTCCAAAGCGACTCGGCGGCTTCCATGCACCGTTATCGTTCCTTTGTAACCCGGCATTTTGAGCTGCAAGTAGATATAACAAGGTCGTGCCATGAACTTAGCATAAGCTGGCCGTCCAAACAAGGCATGATATGGACTCCGGATTTTCACCACTTCAAAAGTTAGCTTTTCGCATCGAGAATCATGCTCATCTCCAAAGGCCACATCCGGGCTATCTTACCAATAGGATAAGCAGATTTGCTCGGTACTACACCATGGAACACCGTATTGACGATGCGAGATCTTTATCTGTGAGACCCATGCGACGGAAAGTGTCATAATACAATATATTGATACTGCTTCCTCCATCCATAAGTACCTTAGTAAACTTATAGCCCCAACCCGGGATCTACCACCAAAGCCACCGACCCGGATTATCAACCCGGGGATGGTCCTCTCGCTCCATACGATAGGCTGCTCGACCAGCGCAAATACCGCGCAAAGCCGGTTCAACAGAGTTTATCGCCTGCTTGTGAAGCTTCGATCCCGCTTGTCCAAACTGGTTGTGAAAACATGATATTGCCGCCATTCAACTGCTTTGGTTGGCTCGATAGCTCGATCGTTGCCTTCTCTTTGGCCACCTTGATTACTCGATTATTGAGATTGCCTGGTTATGCCTCAACGAAGCTCCATCTGACCCGCCCATGGAAACCGGATCTGAACCACCACCGACCCCTGGTCATATCGAAAGCATCGGAATTTTTGAACTCCCGCATAATATAACAATCTTTCCAAAGATGATTCGATGGGGATTCCTTCGTTCCATGCTTGGGACAAGGCTGATTCAACAAATAATTCAAACGGTTTGCACTAGCATTTGGACCCCGATTCGCCTTGCCTCATAGCGCCCATGGCCTTCATCTGCGCATTAGTGTTGGCTAAATCCGGATTACCATCAGCCTTGCGCTTGCCCCCGCTTCCATGACCCGCCGGTTTGAAATGCTTTGCTTGGAGTTGCCGTTCTTCTTTCCCTTCCTCGCTTCATCATCATCCGCTTGAGATCCTTGGTACCGCTCGAATCGGCATATTTTACCAAAGCGCCATGAGGGTTCCCATATCATTGCGTAACCGCTTCATACGTCCCAAATTAAATTTCAAAGGCTCAAACCGGCGCTTGCTTTCCAATGTTATGATCGCCGAGTCAGATTGATCCGGTCGAAGAGTGCAAAATCTCGACACACGGCGTACTAACGGGTTGTTGACTCCTTCTTCTGAACGCAAGCCGCCAGTCTACTATGGACTTGGGTTGTTTACATGTATCCTTGAAATTCTGGATAAACCGGGCCCATAGCTGACCCCATGAACTGATAGAATTGGGCGGCAAGCTTTTCAACCAAGTACGCGCTGTGCCCTCCATCATCATGGTGAAGTACTTTGCACACGCGGCTTCATCAACATCTAGCATCTCCATGGCCATCTCATAACTCTCAACCCACGCTTCAGGGGATAGATCTGCAGTGTAATTTGGCACCTTGCGCGGGCCTTTAAAATCCTTAGGCAGACGCACATTGCGTAAAGCGGGGATTAAATAGGGCACTCCCAAAGCGGATGTGACTCCTGGTCCGGCGAAGGTGGTAGGGCGAACCGGTGTGTGTTGATCCGCATCATCTGCGCGCCGCTAACTCAGCCTCTCTGCGTGCGGCCCGATCCACCACCTCCTCGAGCATCACGAACGCCACCTATCGGGTGATTGCCTCGGGCGCTTCACGGTCCCGCTACATTTGATAGGGCCGGTTCATCCATGCGCCAGTAGTCCGCTTGGGCGGGTGTAGAGTGAATCCGATCGCGGTCAGTATGAATACGCTTCTCGCTGGATCGGTGCAGTCCGGAGAAGCCTTAACCCGGCGTGTCTCAACCGCTTGGGGAATCTCCTTTGACAGGATCGCCTCAATCGTGCCGCACCGCAGCAAGGTTGTCCATAGGGTTGGAGTAATGGCCCGGGCGTCAGACCGCGGAGGAATCACCGTATTCTCGCCGTGGGGGCTCCATCAGCGCGGTTGGACCGTCGCTCCGCTCCCGGTGCCTCAATCCGGTTTACCTCCTGTCTTTGGGCGGTTTCTCGGGTCCGCCCGGGTCGAAGAGGTTTCTAGGGTCAAATCCTGATGGCAGGCGCGATCTGTACTTCCGCTTCAACACCTCTTGCGACGCGCTCTGGTCAAGCATGAGTTTATAAGCTTGTGCATCTAAAGCGGCCCGCTCTGCGGCCATACGCTCCTTCTCTGCCGCTAGATCCGCTTTGGCCTGCGTGATCTGCTCTTTCACCTTCGCAATTTCTGCGTTATGAGCCTCCTGATCTGCCGGATTGTCCTCCGCCATGAGCGCTGCTAGTGCATCAAACAGATCTGATAGAACTTGAACCGGTGGTCGCACCGGGCCTCCTGTCCCTGCTGCCGCTACTGAACCGGAAAGCATTGCTGCTGCGGTTGAAGAGAGGTTTGCTGCTTGCATACCGGCCATGAACACTCCAACCCGGTTTAGCTGGCTTGGGGGGTCCGGAATACTGTCACCGTCGGAACAGCCCCTGATCATATCATCTTGCAACTGGTACAATGACTCGGTCTCTCCTGCTGAAGATTCATCGCCGGAGTAAACGACGGTCTCGCTACCGTGCTCTGAGCCGGCATCATACTCCCCTTCATGGGTGACTCCAACGAAGACATGCTTCACGGCCGGTTTAGCCCGGGCTGGTCGCGCGCGCTGAGCCGTCTCGACGAGGTCGGTGCAGATGTCCGGCTCAGGTCCAGGCCCTCCGATCTTGCCGATGAAAACGTGTATGCCGCCGAAGGGGACCCGGTATCCATACTCGATTGAATCGGCCTCGGGACCCCATCCAAAGATCGCCGATGTAGATCCGCCGCGACGACTCTTGGTCATCCGGCCCACGACGTAGCCTTCGAGTCCTTTGAGCGTGCCCTCCAAGATCGTCAAACCATCGTGCGATAGCCCCACGGTGGGTGCCAACTGTCGTGGATTTGTCACGGCAGATGTCCTAGCGTAAGGACTTAGTCGTGGAGCCATCGCTACGGGTTTACTTGCAGGGGTTAAAGCGGACACAAAGACACAAGGGTTTATACTAGTTCGCCCCTTCGATGAAGGTAAAAGCCTACGCCTAGTTGTGATGGAATTGATGTAGTCTCGATGGCTAGGAGCAAACAAGCTTCGCTTAGGCTCGAGTTGTGATTGTCTCGTCTTAAACCGCCGCCGGTCGCCCCTTATATACACGAGTGGCGCCTGTCGGTTTAGCGGAGTCCCAACCGTTCATACTGTATCCCGTTGGTATCTCTCTATTCCTAACTTACAATACAAGTCATACATCAGGCCGGTTTACGGCTACAAATTCTAAACCAACTACAGGCCTTGGGCCTTTCCATGATTACACCACTAGCGGAGCTAACCCGGCCCAAGCTTGGCCGGTTTACACCTAGCGGTAATATCCCCAACACTTAGGATCGACAAAACCTTTCTGATTGTATCACATACAACCTTTCCTTACGAAACTGGTAAGGAAACTCGTTTTGACATCCATCTGCCAGATTTCATAAATGCAGCTAATGCTATCATGATTCCGACGGACTTAAGCATCGCTACGGATGAGAAAATCTCATCGTAGTCAACTCCTTGAACTTGTGAAAAACTCTTCGCCACAAGTCGAGCTTCATAGACGGTGACATTACTGTCCACGTCCGTCTTCTTCTTAAAGATCCATTTATCTCAATGGCTTGCTGATCATCGGGCAAGTCCACCAAAGTCCATGCTTTGTTCTGATACATGGATCCTATCTCGGATTTCATGGCTTCTAACCATTTGTCGGAATTTGGGCCCACCATCGCTTCTCCATAGCTCGTAGGTTCATTGTTGTCTAGCAACATGACCTTCAAGACAGGATTACTGTACCACTCTAAAGTAGTACGCATCCTTGTCACCCTACGAGGTACGGTAGTGACTTGATCCGAAGTTTCATGATCACTATCATAAGCTTCTACTTCAATTGGTGTAGGTGCCATAGGAACAATTTCCTGTGCCCTGCTACACACTAGTTGTAGTGACGGTTCAATAACCTCATCAAGTCTCCACCATCCTCCCACTCAATTTTCGAGACAAACCTTTCCTTGAGAAAGGACCCGATTCAAGAAACAATCTCTATTGCTTTCAGATCTGAATTAGGAGGTATACCCAAATGTTTTGGGTGTCCTATGAAGATGCATTTTGTCCGCTTTGGGTTCGAGCTTATCAACCTGAAACTCTTTCACATAAGCATCGTAGCCCCAAACTTTTAAGAAATGACAGCTTAGGTTTCTCTAAACCATAGTTCATACAGTGTCATCTCAACGGAATTACATGGTGCCCTAATTAAAGTGAATGTGGTTGTCTCTAATGCCTAACCCATGAACGATAGTGGTAATTCGACAAGAGACATCATGGTACGCACCATATCCAATAGGGTGCAACTATGATGTTCGGACACACCATCAAACTATGGTGTTCCAGGCGGTATTAATTGTGAAACAATTTCCACAATGTCTTAATTGCGTGCCAAAGCTCGTAACTCAGATACTCATCTCTATGATCATATCATAGACATTTCATCCTCTTGTCACGATGATCTTCAACTTCACTCTGAAATTACTTGAACCATTCAATAATTCAGACTTGTGTTTTATCAAGTAAATATACTCTACATCTACTCGAATCATCTGTGAAGTAAGAACATAACGATATTCATCAGATGCCTCAAAGACTCATTGGACTGCACACATCAAAATGTGTTACTTCCAACAAGTTGCTATCTTGTTCCATCTTACTGAAAAGAGGCTTTTCAGTCATCTTGCCCATGTGGTATGATTTGCATATCTCAAGTGATTCAAAATCAAGTGAGTCCAAACGATCCATCTGCATGGAGTTTCTTCATGCGTATACATCAATAGACATGGTTCGCATGTCTCAAACTTTTCAAAACGAGTGAGTCCAAAGATCCATCAATATGGAGCTTCTTCATGCTTTTATACCAATATGACTTACATGGCAAGGCCACAAGTAAGTGGTACTATCATTATTATCTTATATCTTTTGGCATGAAAATGTGTATCACTACGATCGAGATTCAATAAATCATTCATTTCGGTGCAAGACCATTGAAGGTATTATTCAAATAAACAGAGTAACCATTATTCTCCTTAAATGAATAATCAGACATTGCGATAGACATAATCCAATCATGTCTATGCTCAACGCAAACACCAAATCTCGATGGTAGAGGGAGCGCGATGCTTGATCACATCAACCTTGGAAACACTTCCAACACATATCGTCACTCACCTTTAGCTAGTCTCCGCTTATTCCGTAGCTTTTTATTTCGAGTTACTAACACTTAGCAACCAAACCGTATCTAATACCCTAGTGCTACTAGGAGTACTAGTAAAGTACACATTAACATAATGTATATCCAATATACTTCTATCGACCTTGCCACCTTCTCATCTACCAAGTATCTAGGGTAATTCTGCTCAGTGGTTGTTCCCTTTATTACGTAGCACTTAGTCTCGGGTTTGGGTTCAACCTTGGGTTTCTTCACTTTGGAGCAGCGAGCTGATTTGCCGCTTCATGAAGTATCCTTCTTGCCCTTGCCCTTCTTGAAACTAGTGGTTTCACTAACCATCAACAATTGATGCTCCTTCTTGATTTCTACTTTCGCGGTGTCAAACATCACGAATACCTCAAGGATCATCATATCTATCCCTGATATGTTATAGTTCATCACGAAGCTCTAGCAGCTTGGTGGCAATGACTTTGGAGAAACATCACTATCCCATCTGGAAGATCAATTCCCACTCGATTCAAGTGATTGTTGCACTCAGACAATCTGAGCACAAGCTCAACGATTGAGCTTTTCTCCGTTAGTTTGCAGGCTAAGAAAATCGTCGCAGGTCTCATACCTCTTAACATGGGCACGAGCCTGAAATCTCAATTTCAGCCCTCGAAACATCTCATATGTTCCGTGACGTTCCGAAAAACGTCTTTGGTGCCTCAACTCTAAACCTTTTAACTGAACTATCACGTAGTTATCAAAACGTGTATGTTCGATGTTCGCAACATCCACAAATGACGTTTGGGGTTCAGCACACTCGAGCGGTGCATTAAGGACATAAGCTTTCTCTGTCCGCATAATCGCCATCATCAACTTTCAAATATATTTTCTCTAGGAACATATCTAAACAAAGGAACTAAAGCGCGCCAGCTTTACATAATTTGCCAAGAACTTTTGACTATGTTCAGGATAATTAAGTTCATCTTTTGAACTCCCACTCAGATAGACATCCCTCTGATCATCTAAGTGATTACATGATCCGAGTCAACTAGGCCGTGTCTGATCATCACGTGAGACGGACTAGTCATCATCGGTGAAAATCTTCATGTTGATCGTATCTACTATACGACTCATGCTCGACCTTTCGGTCTCCGTGTTCCGAGGCCATGTCTATACATGCTAGGCTCGTCAAGTTAACCCTAAGTGTTTTCGCTGTGTAAAACTGTCTTACACCCGTTGTATGTGAACGTAAGAATCCATCACACCCGATCATCACGTGGTGCTTAGAAGCGACGAACTGTAGCAACGGTGCACGATTAGGGAGAACACTTCTTGAAATTTTGTAAGGATCATCTTATTTACTACCGTCGTCCTAAGTAAACAAGATGCATAAACATGATAAACATCACATGCAATCAAATAGTGACATGATATGGCCAATATCATTTTGCTCCTTTTGATCTCCATCTTGAGGCTCCATGATCATCATCGTCACCGGCATGACACCATGATCTCCATCATCGTGTCTTCATGAAGTTGTCTCGCCAACTATTACTTCTACTACTATGGCTACCGATTAGCAATAAAGTAAAGTAATTACATGGCGTTGTTTAATGACACGCAGGTCATACAATAAATTAAGACAACTCCTATGGCTCCTGCCGGTTGTCATACTCATCGACATGCAAGTCGTGAATCCTATTACAGGAACATGATCAATCTCATACATCACATATCATTCATCACATTCTTCTTGGCCATATCACATCACATAGCATACCCTGCAAAAACAAGTTATGTTGCATGTTTTACGTGGCTGCTATGGGTTTCTAGCAAGAACGTTTCTTACCTACGCAAAACCACAACGTGATATGCCAATTGCTATTTACCCTTCATAAGGACCCTTTTCATCGAATCCGTTCCGACTAAAGTGGGAGAGACTGGCACCCGCTAGCCACCTTATGCACGAAGTGCATGTCAATCGGTGGAACCTGTCTCACGTAAGAGTACGTGTAAGGTCGGTCCGGGCCGCTTCATCCCACAATACCATCGAAACAAGATTGGACTAGTAACGGTAAGCATATTGAACAAAATCAACGCCCACAACTACTTTGTGTTCTACTTGTGCAAAGAATCTACGCAATAAACCTAGCTCATGATGCCATTTGTTGGGGAACGAAAGAAATTCAAAATTTTCCACGTGTCACCAAGATCTATCTATGGAGAAACCAGCAACGAGGGAAGGAGAGTGCATCTACATACCCTTGTAGATCGCTAAGCGGAAGCGTTCAAGAGAACGGGGTTGAAGGAGTCGTACTCGTCGTGATCCAAATCACCGGAGATCCTAGTGCCGAACGGACGGCACCTCCGCGTTCAACACACGTACAGCCCGGTGACGTCTCCCACGCCTTGATCCAGCAAGGAGAGAGGGAGAGGTTGAGGAAGACTCCATCCAGCAGCAGCACAACGGCGTGGTGGTGATGGAGGAGCGTGGTAGTCCAGCAGGGCTTCGCCAAGCACCGCGAGATATGAGGAGAAGGGAGAGAGGTATGGCTGCGCCAACAGGAGAAGAAACTCATGTATTGGGCTGCTCCTATGCCTCCACTATATATAGGGGGAGAGGGGGCTGCGCCCCCACCTAGGTTTCCACCCCTAGGGGGGGGCGGCCAGCCCTAGATCCCATCTAGGGGCGGCCAAGGGGAGAGAGGGGAAACTTGCCCCCAAGCAAGGTGGGGCGCCTCCCAAACCCTAGGCGCTTGGGCCTTGGTGGGCGGCGCACCAGCCCACCGGGCTGGTCCCTCTCACACTTGGCCCATGCAGCCCTCTTCCGGGGCAGTGGCCCCACTTGGTGGACCCCGACCCTCCCTGGTCCCAGACGCTACCGATAAAACCCAAACTTTTCCCGTGACCAAAACAGGACTTCCCATATATAAATCTTTACCTCCGGACCATTCCGAACTCCTCGTGACGTCCGGGATCTCATCTCGACTCAACAACATTCGGTAACCACATACAAGCTTCCTTTATAACCCTAGCGCCATCGAACCTTATGTGTAGACCCTACGGTTCGGGAGACATGCGCACATGACCGAGACATTCTCCGATCAATAACCAACAGCGGGATCTAGATACCCATGTTGGCTCCCACATGTTCCACGATGATCTCATCGGATGAACCACTATGTCAAGGACTCAGTCGATCCCGTATACAATTCCCTTTGTCTAGCGGTATTATACTTGCCCGAGATTCGATCGTCGGTATACCGATACCTTGTTCAATCTCGTTACCGGCAAGTCTCTTTACTCGTTCCGTAACACATCATCCCGTGATCAACCCCTTGGTCACATTGTGCACATTATGATGATGTCCTACCGAGTGGGCCCAGAGATACCTCTCCGTTTACACGGAGTGACAAATCCCAGTCTCGATCCGTGTCAACCCAAAAGACACTTTTGGAGATACCTGTAATGCACCTTTATAGTCACCCAGTTACGTTGTGACGTTTGATACACCCAAAGCACTCCTACGGTATCCGGGAGTTACACGATCTCATGGTCTAAGGAAGAGATACTTGACATTGGAAAAGCTCTAGCAAACGAACTACACGATCTTTGTGCTATGCTTAGGATTGTCTTGTCCATCACATCATTCTCCTAATGATGTGATCCCGTTATCAACGACATCCAATGTCCATAGTCAGAAACCATGACTATCTGTTGATCACAACGAGCTAGTCAACTAGAGGCTCACTAGGGACATATTGTGGTCTATGTATTCACACGCGTATTATGATTTCGGATAATACAGCTTATAGCATGAATAAAAGACAATTATCATGAACAAGGAAATATAATAATACTTTTATTATTGCCTCTAGGGCATATTTCCAACATTCTCCCACTTGCACTAGAGTCAATAATCTAGTTCACATCGCCATGTGATTTAACACTCACAGTCACATCGCCATGTGACCAACATCATCAAATGAGTTCGGGTTCGATCATGTTTTGCTTGTGAGAGAGGTTTTAGTCAACGGTCCGAACCTTTCAGATCCGTGTGCTTTGCAAATTTCTAGGTCATATTGTAAACGCTGCTTCCACGCTTCACTTGGAGCTATTGCAAATTGTTGCTCCATTATACGATCCGTTTGCTACTCGAGTCACTTCCGGATAGGTGTTAAAGCTTGCATCGACGTAACCCTTTACGCCAACTCTTTATCACCTCCATAATCGAGAAACATGTCCTTATTTACTCCAAGGACAATTTTGACCGATGTCCAATGATCCATTCTGGATCATTCTTGTACCCTTTGATCGACTCATGGCAAGGCACACTTCCTAAGCGGTACACAAGATAGCATACTATAGAGCCTACGCTCTGAAACATAGGGGCGACCTTCGCCCTTTTTTTTCTATTCTGCCGTGGTCGAGCTTTTAAGTCTTAACTTCATACCTTACATCTCGTGCAAGAACTCCTTCTTTGATCGATCCATCTTGAACACCTTCAAGATCACGCCAAGGTATGTGTTCATTTTGAAAGTACCATTACATTTTTGATCTATCATTATAGATCTTGATGCTCAATGTTCAAGTAGCTTAATCCAGGTTTTCCATTGAAAAATACTTTTCAAATAACCCTATATGCTTTCCAGAAATTCTACATCATTTCTGATTAACAATATGTCAATAACATATACTCATCAGAAATTCTATAGTGCTCCCACTCACTTCTTTGGAAATACAAGTTTCTTATAAATTTGTATAAACCCAAAATCTTATCAAAGTACATATTCCAACTCCGAGATGCTTACTCCAGTCCTTAGAAGGATCACTGGAGCTAGCATACCTTTTAGCATCCTTAGGATCGACAAAACCTTTCTGATTGTATCACATACAACCTTTCCTTACGAAACTGGTAAGGAAACTCGTTTTGACATCCATCTGCCAGATTTCATAAATGCCAGATACTAACATGCTCACATAGTGCAATGTCTTATTGTTTAAAAAATGTAGGATGGTGTGGGTCTCGATAATTACTACGATGTTGAACACCGGGCATACTTGATGGCGGAGAAGAAAATGGTAATAAAAATACTCTTGGGCGTGTGTGTTTTAAATTTCGTATTGTTTCGAATGTGTATGATATGTCGTAATACTCTCACTTGTATGTGTGCAGAAGCTTGGACCCCCCCCCCCGAAGATTCGGTCTCACGGGGCCTCGTCAAGTGCCATGTCATAGATGAGGGGTACACATCGTACATCGAGATGCTTGGACTCCCCCGTTCATCCAGCTTGTCAGCCGGTCGATGCCAAACCTGAATGCTGGGGCAATCACTGCACTTACAAACCAGTGGAGGTCGGAGACGCACACTTTCCACCTCTGGGCCTGGGAGATGACCGTGACACTTCAGGATGCTTCTATGATCCTTGCGCTTCCTATCGAGGGGAAGCCTCTGTGTATGAGCACAAATTCTAACATGTGGCGCCAGCAGATGAAGGCCCTTATTGGTATGGCTCCCGAGGAGGCTGAAGACAAGACTAAATATAGACTCCCGGTCGGCGCTCCTTATACGTGGAGCATAGCGAACTTTGCGCATTGCACCATTGACACTACCGACGATGTGATCCAGACATATGCTCGTGTATACGTGTGGTATGTTATATGAAAGATTCTCTTTGCCGATGGATGGCAGGACCGCTCAATGGACGTGGCTCAAGGCGTTGAATGTATTTGACAACAAATTTAGCTGGGGTCCATTGGCACCGACCTGCTCGTATTGGGAGGTAATCAATTGTTGGGTTTTGAGTTTATTTATACATTACGAGTGCAAACTTGTCCTTAACGGAATCATGTTTTGCTTTGCATGCAGTTGGACGATGCTTGTCATAGGTCCTCAAAAGATGGCGGAACTGGTGGTCCTATGCTCCTATTTTTGGTATGGAGTTGGGAACGCTTGCCAGTTGGACGCCCGAAAAGAGGTATCATTCAAGAATTGGGACGATCATGACAACCCTCTATGGCATCCCACTTGGGCTTACAAGCGGGACATGGTATCAGAGATGACGAGTGAAGTCGACATCATATACATGCAGTACACCAATGAGATGGATACGCTTACCGCTGCCCAGGTAAATATTGAATTACATCACTCACTCGTATGCTGTTTGTTGAAAACTCGACATCAATGTTGTTGTGCTATGGCAGCCATATGGTGGCGGAGATAGCTTTGCTGTAGTATATCGATTCCAGCTAAATCCGAAGTGCTTGGAGGAAAAGCATCTTTGGCTTATGTGTTTCCCGTTGATATGCAATCGAACGGTTTAGCTTCATCTGCCACATCATGTGATGAGGCAGTTTGGGATGTTTCAGTGTCACCCGCCGGAGTGGGAGGACACGAACCGCCAGCTTCATAGGCAAGGGAGCTTGAACCGTGTGCACTTAGCATCATGGTGTCCTATTTGATTTTGCTAATAGTGTGCTATTTAACATGTAGGTTGGATAGGAAAATGTAGAGAAAGATCAAGGATTGAGATAAACATCATAAGAAGTACGTCATCATGTTCGAGCTTTGTGTGGAGAAAGCTATGACTAGGGTAGGATCCCATCTATGCGAGCATTACCCACTTGTATTCAACAACTACATTTGGTGGCTTCAGCAAAATACTGGTGTGGAGATATGCTCGCCGCCTTACAAGGAGGAAATACTGGAAGAGCCCACATATTTGATGAACATGGCTAGAGCCAATACAATAAGTTTATCAGGGATGAGACCCAAATCCCTTTTGCTTTAGTGCTCAACCTTGTGGTAAAGTGTGTCTTCTTCGCTTTCCTACTAGGACTAGTACACATCCTTGCATTGCCGAACATTTTCATCGCAAATAACTCAAGAGCCTTGTCTAGAGATTCGGCCACCATCTCCTTGTATGCAACCCAATATTGCTCATAGTTTATACGCATTGTCTTCCAGTGGATGCGCATTCCAAACCCCATGTTACGCCTTCCCTCCAACTCAACAATATCACTTGGGTCCATCCAATTCAAATATTTCCTCACTGGATACAAGACCTCGACATAGTTAGGGCATATGCAGCGCTGACCCGCAAACCTCCCGCATCAGTCCGGACCGCGGAAGTCATCCAACGCGGTCGTGCATCGGTCTGCGGCACGGTCTGGACGTGTTTCTCCCGCAAACCGAAGACAAATGTGGGGGAGGTTTTGCGGGAGTACGGACCGCTGCCACGCTCGGTTCTGACCGCACTGGCCCACCAAAAAACCCTCCCCTCCCACGTGTGCTTCCCACCCGGCGCCATCTACCTGCATTCATGCCGCTGTAGAGCGCGTCGCTCCACATTGAAGGCGGCTTAGGACAGACACGACCTTTCATTGCCTCCGCCATTGAAGCGGCTCGCCGGCCGAGGGCGCTACCGCTGGACGCCTGGTTTAACATGCCTCCTCGCCGCATTCAAACGCGTCCATTAAACCCGCATGAAAGCCAAGAAACCTACTCCGGCCACACGTCCGTTCACGAATGGGCCAACATTAAACACAACGCTGGGCAAGCTCGTCATGTCCGTCCGCCCTCTATTTAAACGAGGCCAGACGTCGGGCAAGAATCACACCACTCTGTGCTCCCAATCTCCTCATTCCACCATTTTCTCCACTCTTTTGATGGCATCCCACGAGCAGGAAGAGCAGTTCTCCAACATAAAAGCTGGTTGGGTGGCCCATCGAGCTTGGCAGATACAAGCGAGGCAACTCGCTGCTCCACCTCCCTCATGTAGCCCGATGGAGAAAGTTTCCATGCAAGCCGGCGTGTGGTTCAGCAACTCACCGCTCCAAGTCAGCTCGCGGAGGAGTGGCGAGTTGCTCCAGGCCGACACGATGGGGAGCATGGCGGTACGTGCATCGTCGACAACACCATGTCGTATCGCGCCTCTAGTGCCTGCGAGCACGTCATCAGTCGTCGATGCATGTGTAGCCACGCCGTGTAGGCAGAGAAAGAAGCTGGCTACACGGAGGTCGACGAAGTGGCGGCTCGCATGTCAGCACCCGCCGCCATCATCAAGGAGAAGTAGAACACGGGAGGCTGTCGCCGCTTGGGTCCCGTGAAGGCCACCGCCGACGTACACACCTGGTGTCTTGCCCTCTCCCCGGCCACCTTCGTCCCCTTACCCAAGAACCAACTTTGGTTCATGCAGCGTAGGGACGCTTCCCCTCCGGCTGAAGCATTAGGCAGTGGTTCCACTCCGATGGGAAGTGGGGAAGTGAGCCATCCTTTGTGCTGAAGCATATACCTCTAGGGCTCACCACTGTCGGTCATGGGGACGACGTTGGAGACCCGCCATGGCTGGCGGTGGACTAGTCGAGGGTATCATGTCGTCGGAATGCATATCCCCCGGCACCGGCCGCATGCTAGTCCAGTTTCATTTTTAGTTAAAATATGCCCAAAATGTAATCGTTTGTTCAAAAAGAGTTTGCAATGTATGCAGCTTTGGTTGGATGGCATCCTCCCGCATCCGTGTCCACGGACTGGTCCCCCTGTCAGCGGACGGATGCGGGAGGAAATTTATGGGTCGCCATTGCAGATGCCCTTAGGTCTACTCTCAAACACCATGTCAAGCTCATCCAGGTCCGGCTCGTCCGACTCGATATTGCCTTTCAAAAAGGAGTCCTTGTCGACATGATGAATATAAACACATGTCTCCACATCCCTACAATAATTAAAACAACACAACAAAAAATATATTCCATAAGTACTCTTGTGAAGTTTAACACAAAATCCTAGTCACATATCCAAACACTAGACGTAACACGGTGAAAGCACAAGTGCTCCCTTGGTGATTTTGGTAATTAATGTCAACAAATCTTTTGTTGGACTAATAGTTTTATCTAGTATATTTCAGATAAGTTCAACAGTGGCGTGTCAAGGAAAAGAGGATGTGGAACCCCCTCAAAATGCTAAGGACAAGGATTGACAAAAGCTCAAGACTCTACATTTTTGTTTAAGTGATCCAAGTTCACATTGAGTGCATAGGAAAGCCAGTACTATTTAAAGGGGATGAGGTGTTGCTTGATGACCTGGTTGCTCAAGTGCTTAGTGATATTGCTCCAAAACGCTCAGCCACTTTCTCTATCCAAATATGTGCAAACCGTAAATTCCAACTCGGCCCCACCGATATTTCCTACCCGGAGCCACCGAGTTCATCTGGACTTAGCCACAGCCAAAACCTTAACAGTTAGGATCCACCGATATGGATCTCGCTCCCACAGAGATGTCCTTGGCAACTCTCTGTTGCTTTTGAAATTATCCCATCCCCACCGAGATTTGCAATTGGTACCACCGAGATGGCTTGCCAACTCTCTGTTGCCTTATTGCTTCACTTTGGTCCCACCGAGTTGATGCAATCGGCGCCACCAAGATGAGGTTTGCAGTAGCCATTGCACGTCGGTCTCTCTGAGTTGTTCCGACCAGTCCCACCGAGAGTCGTAATGTTCGTATTTTTACACAGACCTGTGCCACTAAATTTTCTGATTGGTGCCACCAAGATGGGTCAAAAGTGTGTAACGCTTAGATTTTGCGTGGAGGCTATATATTCCCCTCCACGCCTTCTTCCTCGTTGAAAAAGCCATCAGAATGTGCCTACACTTCCACCATTCATTTTCTGAGAGAGAGTCGCATACTCATGTGTTGAGATCAAGAGATTCCATACCTATCATTTGAACCTTGATTTCTAGCATTCCCCAAGTTGCTTTCCACTCAAATCCTTCTTGCACCATACCCAAATCTGTGTGAGGGAGTTGTGTGTTGGGGAGACTATCATTTGAAGCACAAGAGCTAGGAGTTCATCGTCAACGCACCCTCTATTACCTTTTGGAGAGTGGTGTCTCCTAGATTGGTTAGGTGTCGCTTGGGAGCCTCCGACATGATATGGAGTTGAACCAAGAAGTTTGTAAGGGCAAGGAGATCGCCTACTTTGTGAAGATCTACCCGAGTGAGGCAAGTTCTTCTTGGGCAATGGCCATGGTGGGATAGACAAGGTTGCTTCTTCGTGGACCCTTTGTGGGTGGAGCCCTCTGTGGACTCCCATAGCCATTACCATTCGTGGGTTGAAGTCTCCATCAACGTGGATGTACGATAGCACCACCTATCGCAACCACGCAAAAAATTCTCTGCATCTCCACTGCGTTTGCACACTCCAATCCCACCCCTTTGTCGGTGTACTAAAGTAGGGGTACCTTAGTACCCCGAACTTGTGCATCGGCGATAAGCATGGCGTCAGCGGCAAGGCTGCCAAGGCGTCGCCAATACCCTTCACTATTCATATTACTGCCATTCAAGAACAAAGTGTTAACCGAGAAGACAAGGCCCCGGCAAGAAAAGCTTGCCGGGAAGGACAAGACCCCGACAAGAGGAGCTTGCCGGGAAGGCCAACCGAGGCACTTCAGAAAACTTGCCGCGACGCACCGCGCGTCCCGGCAAGACCCGACGAGCGGCAAGCTTGCGGGTGCGACAAGACAGAGACCGCGGCAAGGCACTTGCCGCGGCGAAACCACCACTCTGCGCCCACGCTCCAGCGCATCCGACGATGTGTCGCTGCAGGATCGCTCCTGCTGCACGTGGCGGGTAGCTGTGCAGCCAAGCGGTGCGAGGTGGCAAGAGAAGATGACGAGGAGGCCATCGTGGCGATCGGTGGCGCCCCTAACGGTCGCTTCCTGCACTGTTTGGACGATCGGACGGGCATTAAATGCCCTTGTCCCCTGCCGTCAGAGTTAGGTAGGGGGGCACTGTTGATAGCGGTTGTACCAACCCGCGTTTTTACTTTTTTACCCCTCTCTCTGCGTTGCCACCTGTCGGTGACCCCTTTAGACTATAAAAAGGAGGCCCGTGCGCGCGAGAAGGGGTTCACTCATTCGAGACTACAAAGATACCCACGCCTAAGCAAGAACAAAATACAAACACAAAGCAGCAGTAGGAGTTTTATCTCTCCCGAGAGCTCCAAAGCTGGGTAAAATCCCTCGCGCGCTCGACCTCGATCTGCTCTTCGTGCGCCCTCCGCTCCCTGCCGGACCGAGAAGGGGCCCTGCCCCATAGGTGCTCGTTTCCCCCACGACATCTTTGGCGCGCCAGGTAGGGGGCGTCGAGGTTGTGCGAACCTGATCCGGTCTCCGCGCGCGCTACATCAACATCTTCATCGACATGCCACCGAAGAAGAAGACTTCGGAGGTGGCCGCTCCGTCTACGTCGATTCCACCGCCGCCGGAGCAAACGGGTGGTGGGGTAGACACCGGCAGAGGAGCGGGCACCGACGGTGGGACTCACGTCGTCACCAGGTCCAAGGACAAGGCCCCGCAAGCTTCTGCGTCTGTACATACGCCGCACCCCTCCCAGGGGGTGCAGGATCGACAACGCCATGGTGCCCCTGGCACCGTGCTTGCGTTGGAGCAAGGCCGAGCTGGTGGATCGCGAGACGCCCAAGGCCAACAAGCGCGTCAGCATGTTGGTACGAGCGCAGTACGATCGCCTGGACGAGATGTTGCTCCTTCTAACACTGTTAGAAGTCTGAGCATATCTCATTCCTCGCATCGTTCGCCACCACCACCCAAGACTCCAGAGGAAGCGCTGGCCCGAGCCCAGCTGCTTCTAGATTACCCTCCGGCGCCAGACAAGATTGACGACTGGAGGATGACCATTCAGAGCCTCATCGGCTTCGCCAACGGCGACAAGCCCCGGCAACCGAGCACATCGAAGCCCCGGCAAGACGCCCAGGCGCAAGCCGACGTCGACAAGACCGCTGGTGGTGCCACTACCGTGCACTCCCCGCCTCGAAGGCCAAGATCGCCGACTCATCGGGCCAACTTCGACACCGACTCCACTGCATTGTCGGACCCACGAGCTCGCCGCGATCAACGCCAAGTTCTCCAAGAACAACGACACGAAGACGCTCGCACTCGCATCGAGCATCGGAGAGAAGCGCGACGTCAGTCTGATCAGCGTGCTGGGCCCACTGTCGATATGCATGCGCCAGGGGAACCAGGCGACTTGCCGTCTGTGATAGGTTGCCCCGCTGCTCACTCGTGAGTTGCGGCAAGTCCAAAGGGCTCCAGCACCAAGAACTTCAAGCGGACGTGCCGAGAAGTATGATGGCAGGATACATCCGTCGAGTTCTCGGCGTCTACACCATCGCGGTGCGAAGCTGCGGGGCGCGACGAGAAGATCTCGCCAATTACTTCCTCACTGGTACTCAAGCCCAACGCCGATCTTGGCTCATGCACTTGCCGGACAACTCCATCACTGTGGGCGGACTGTGCCATCGGTTTATCGGCGCCTTCACAGCGCCACAAGCCTCATGGCGAAAGCGATCTTCATTTGCTTGCCCGTATGAAGGAGAACCCTGCGCAAGTACATACAGAGATTCAGCCAGGTGCAACGCAACATCCCAGACGTCCATCCTGTCGCGGTTATCAGCGCGTTCCATCAGAACGTGCATAACCGCAGGATGAGGGAGGAGATGGCGATGTGCAAGATCAGAGATGTCAGCAAGCTCTATGCTCTAGCCGACAAGTGTGCCCGTGCGGAAGAAGGGAGGAAACTCCCCGGAGAGAACACATGAGCCGAAGGATCTGACAGTGAGGACACCCCTCCGGCAAAGAAGAACCGGAGGCGGAATAACAGAAAGAGAAAGGCTAAGGATGTGCTAGTTGTTGAGAAATCCGGCAACGGAGGCGGCGCCGACAAGGCCAAGGCCAAGCGACTCGGCGAGGCTGTGGTGGCTGCCGACAAGCAGGGCGGCTCCGGCAAGCAAGATCTTGCAAGATCCATCGCACCAAGGGCCATGACCTCCAAGCGTGCAAGAAGGTTGAGCAGATGGCGAGCTACGTAAAGCTGAATATGAGCGCCGCGACAAAGAAAAGGCCGAGAAGGTGGTGGAGGATCCGCAAGAAGCGTCCCGCCGGGAGGGCGCCAGCAAAGGCCAAGCAACGGCAGGAGGAGACCTCCCGTGGCGCGACAAGGACGAAGACGAAGATGAGGATGATGAGATGGACGAGGATGAGACCGACGAGCAAGAGTTTCGAAAGCAACGGAGGTTTTGTGCATTGACGGCGGTGCTTCTCAAGACACCTCGCACCGCCAACTCAAGCAAAGGTGCGGGAGGTAAATGCAGCAGAACCATCAGTCGAATCGCGCAAGCCCTTGAAGTGGTCCAGCACGCCCATCGTCTTTGATGTTGAGGATCACCTTGATCGCATCACTGCGGTCGGGTGCTTGCCAATGTTGGTTTCGCCAACCATCCGCAACCTCAAGGTCACGAAGATGTTGGTTGACGGCGGGGCCGGCCTAAATCTGATCTCTTCCGCGGTGCTCAACAAGCTCCAGATCCCCGATAGCGAGCTCGAAGAAACTGGTACCTTTCAAGGAATCAACCCGGGAAGGAGCAAGCCCAAGGGGAAGATCACACCGCCAATGGACGCTTTGGCGATGAGCTGAATTTCGAACGAGAGAGTCACATTTGATGTTGCTGATTTCCCATTGCCCTACAATGGGATACTCGGCCGTCCGGCGCTTGCCAAGTTCATGGCAGCCTCTCACTACGCCTACAATGTGCTCAAGATGCCTGGTCCGATAAGTGTCATTTCTGTCCAAGGCGACAAGAAGGATACACTTATCTGCACCGACAAGATCTACCGGGCAAGCGGCGGCCGCAGCAGAGCGCAAACCACTTGTCACCGAAGCTCCGAGGGAAGAAGAAGAAGACCAAGTCCGGTAAAAGTAGCTCTGATGCCCACTCCGGCAAGCGCACCTCTTCGGAGTGCTGCGCTACCGTCGAGGACGCACCATCGAGCTCCACCGGCAAGTGCAAAAAAGCAAAGACAGCATCACCAGAGACCAAGAAAGTGGCCGCCAAAGAGGACGGCACCGGTGGTACCTTCATCATCAGTGCCACGCTTGACCCTAAATAGGAAAGCGAGTTCGTTGCTTTCTTGCGGGCGAATGTCGATGTGTTTGCATGGCAACCATCTGACATCCCCGGTGTTCCCAAGAAGGTAATTGAGCACCACCTTGCCGTCTGTCCTCACGCGCCGCCCGTCAAGCAGAGAGTCAGGAAGCAAGCGGTGGAATGCCAGGAGTTCATTGCAGAATAGATCAAGAAGTTGGAAGCAGCAGGCCTCGTCCGAGGAGTACTCCATCCAACGTGGTTAGCCAATCCAAAGAGTCGCATGCCAAGGCTTAACGGGAAGTGGAGGCTTTGTATTGACTTCACGGATGTTAATAAAGCTTGTCCCAAAGATCCATTTCCTTGCCGCCGCATAGACCAGATTGTCGACTCCATGGCAGATGTGATCTGCTTTCATTTCTTGATGCATACTCGAGATACCATCGATATTCATGGCGAAGAAGATGAAGAAGAAAACCGCATTCATTACTCCATGTGGCACGTCTCGCTTTGTACGAATGCCTTCGGACTAAAGAATGCTGGTTCAACATTTGCAAGAGTAGTCAGTCATGCTTTTGAGCCACAAATGCACAGAACGAGAAGCATACATGGATGACATAGTGGTCAAAAGCAAGGACAGAGAAACTTTGGTTCAGGATCTGGAAGAGACTTTTGCAAATCTGTGCAAGGTCAATCTCAAGTTGAACCCCGAGAAGTGCGTGTTTGGAGTTCCTTCCGGCAAGCTTCTCGGGTTCTTTGTGTCCCAGAGGGGGATTGAAGCCAACCCCGACAAGATCAAGGCCATCGAGCAGATTGAAGCCCCGAAGCGTGTCAAGGATGTGTGAAGGCTTGCCGGCTGTGTTGCTGCCCTCAGTAGGTTCATCTCTAAGTCTGCTGAGCGCGCCCTGCCATTTTTCAAAATTTTGAAAAAGCAGGTCCAATGAAATGGACTCCGGAAGCGGAGGCTGCGCTACAGGACTTGAAGAGATACCTATCATCCACTCCAGTACTTGTCGCACCTAAGCCACAAGAGAAGTTGCTGCTGTATCTAGCGGCAACCAATCAAGTGGTTAGTGTTGCGTTAGTAGCGGAGAGGGAGGCAGATGATGAGCCAGACGTCATGCAAGCAAGTCCAAATGACAAGCGAGGGGCTTCTCCGTCAAGCTCTGGTCCCGACAAGGATGAATCTGCAGCCCAGGCAGAGAAACAGAGGAAGATGGTGCAGCGCCCAGTCTATTTTGTCAGCTCCCTTCTACAGGGGGCTAGGTCAAGATACTCTGGAGTGCAAAAGTTGCTTTTCGGCCTTCTCATGGCCTCGAGGAAGCTGCGCCATTATTTTCAAGCACATGAGATCACAGTTGTCACTCGCTTTCCATTGAAGAGGATATTGCAGAATCCAGAAGCAACGGGCAAGATTGTCGAGTGGGCACTGGAACTGTCAAGCTTTGGCCTCAAGTTTGAAAGTACTTCAACTATTCAGAGTCGAGCATTGGCAGAATTCATAGCAGAGTGGACGCCAACACCTGATGAAGAAACTCCGGAGAAGAGCATCCCCGTCAAGGAAGCGAACAAGGAATGGATCATGTACTTTGATGGTGCCTTCTCGCTGCAAGGTGCCGGTGCGCGCGTGCTACTCGTCGCACCCACCGAAGAGCGCCTCAAGTATGTGATCCAAATGCACTTTCCCAAGGAGCAAGCAACAAACAATACTACAGAGTATGAAGGCTTGCTTGCCGGACTCAGGATTGCGGCAGAACTTGGGATCAAGAAGCTTATTGTGAGGGGTGACTCACAGCTTGTCGTCCGCCAAGTGAACAAAGATTATTAGAGTCCTTTGATGGAAGCATACATTGATGAAGTGAGGAAGCTGGAAGAGCATTTTGACGGCCTGCAGATGGAACATGTTCCGAGAGCTCAGAACGACATTGCAGATGGCCTGTCAAAATGTACCGCACTCAAGTTGCGTGTGGAACCAGGGATTTTTGTGCTCAAGCTGACTCAGCCATCTGTAACACCATCAACTGGACAAAGCAAGAAGAGAAAGTTGGTTACTGGCGACTACTTTCCGGCAGAGCTCCCCGAAGCTGCCGCCAAGAAGGTTCCCAGGATCAACACAGAAAGTGCTGAGGAGCAGTCTGCTCCGACAAGCCCTAGGGTTTGTTTCGTTGAAGCAGACGCTCCCGACAAGCTGTGTCCCGACACGCTTGCCGGGGAGCATCACACTCCGGAAGGATCCCAGATTCTTGCCGTAGAAGCAGATGTTCCCGCAGCAGTATTTGCGCCTTTAGTCCTTGTTGTCGAGCCACAAGCTCCGACATGGGCACAACAGATAGTCCATTTCCTTCAGACAGGAGAACTTCCCGAAGAGCAAGAAGAAGCAGAAAAAGTAGCCCGGCAATCAAGTATGTATCAGTTTGTCGATGACATACTGTACAGAAAAAGATTCAACGGAGTGAAATTGAAGTGCATTTCCCGGGAAGAAGGACAGGAGCTGTTGGCGGAGATACATGGAGGCTTATGTGGTCACCACATTGGCGCAAGAGCACTTGCCGGCAAAGCCTTCCGGCAAGGCTTCTTTTGGCCGACAGCCCTCCAGGATGCAACTGCACAAGTAACCAAGTGTGAAGCGTGCCAGTTCCATTCCAAGCAGATACATCAACCAGCTCAAGCTCTCCAAACAATCCCTTTGTCCTGGCCATTTTCGGTCTGGGGGCTCGATATCCTCGGCCCCTTTCCCCGAGCTGTCGGGGGCTTCGAGTTCTTGTACGTGGCAATCGACAAGTTCTCGAAGTGGCCGGAGGTGGAAGCAGTGAGGAAGGTAACAGACACGGCAGATCAAGTTCTTGGTCAATTGTTTGCCGTTTCGGAGTCCCTAACAGGATCATCACCGACAACGGCACACAATTTACGAGCCGCACCTTCATGCAGTACGTCCAAGATCTTGGCGCCAAGATCTGCTTCGCTTCTGTTGCTCATCCGAGAAGCAACGGTCAAGCGGAGAGGGCGAACGTTGAAGTGCTGCGCGGGCTCAAGACCAGAACTCTTGACAGGCTGCACAAGTGCGGAAGAAATTGGATCGAGGAGTTGCCGTTTGTTCTTTGGTCGATCAGGACGACGCCAAGGAGGTGAAGATAAACATGTGGACTGGGCGTCATTCAAAGAAGCATAGTCTTGTCGGGACACAAACGACAGAAAAGCTAAGTTGCCAAAGTTTGAGCACAGTCATTTTTAAAATTTTAAGTTATATTCCTTGAACGACCGTGCCTTGTATGGAAAACACGTAAAGGAGGAATCGACTGTGGCTAAGTTAAGCCTTTAATTTGTTTCTGAGTCCGCTCAACAATGAAAGTGTGCTGCAACTAGCCCGACAAGGTTCCTTGCGGAAGCAACACCGCCGGCAAGTCTTGATGTTCTCGCACTCAGCGCTCGCGGCAAGTGTGTTCGCACCGGCAAGTTCCCTAAAAGCATAGGGTAGAAACATACAAGGGATGGAATTGAGTAAAGGATATAACATAACAAGCATCCCCTTTTCATTAAAAAACATCCCACTCAGGCACAGTCCATAGAGGATGAAAAACATGAAAGAGAGGATTACAAGTCTTAGATGCGGCTAAGGCCCGAAGGCTTACAAATTAAAAAGATAAGATGCCCGTAATCCCTTTCCTGTCCCTCTTTTCCGGAGGTAGGTCAAGGAGGCGAACGTTACGCATTTCCTGGATTTAAGTATTGCCGACGATCTCTCCCACGACGCCGCGATTGATGCATGCCGTTACGAGAGGACGCGGTGGATGCGGAGTGGATTTGGTTTGGACCCAGGCCGCGCGTGCCCGTGCCCTGTTTTGGGCTCCTCACACAACAGCTTCGGCACGTGTATGGCCCAGCCCGGGGCTCTGTCGGTGTACTAAAGTAGGGGTACCTTAGTACCCCGAACTTGTGCATGGGCAGTCGCAGCGTCCCGCGGCAAGGCCTGCCGGGCGTCCGCCAAGACCCTTCACTATTCATATTACTGCCATTCAAGAACAAAGTGTTAACCGAGAAGACAAGGCCCCGGCAAGAAAAGCTTGCCGGGAAGGACAAGACCCCGACAAGAGGAGCTTGCCGGGAAGGCCAACCGAGGCACTTCAGAAAACTTGCCGCGACGCACCGCGCGTCCCGGCAAGACCCGACGAGCGGCAAGCTTGCGGGTGCGACAAGACAGAGACCGCGGCAAGGCACTTGCCGCGGCGAAACCACCACTGCGCTACCACGCCCAAATAAGATCCGGCGATGTGTCGCCGCAGATCGCTCCTGGTGCACGTGGCGGGTAGCTGTGCAGCCAAGCGGTGCGAGGTGGCAAGAGAAGATTACGAGGAGGCCATCGTGGCGATCGGTGGCGCCCCTAACGGTCACTTCCTGCACTGTTTGGACGACCGGACGGGCATTAAATGCCCTTGTCCCCGCCGCCGAGTTAGGTAGGGGGCATTTGTTGATAGCGGTTGTACCAACCCGCGTTTTTACTTTTTTACCCCTCTCTCTGTGTTGCCACCTGTCGGTGACCCCTTTAGACTATAAAAAGGAGGCCCGTGCGCACGTAGAAGGGGTTCGACTCATTCGAGACTACAGCATACCCACGCTCTTAAGCAAGAACAAAATACAAACACAAAGCAGCAGTAGGAGTTTTATCTCTCCGGAGAGCTCCGAAGCTGGGTAAAATCCCTCGCGCGCTCGACCTCGATCTGCTCTTCGTGCGCCCTCCGCTCCCTACCCGACCGAGAAGGGGCCCTGCCCCATAGGTGCTCGTTTCCCCCACGACACCTTTACTTTCTTGCACTTGCATACTTTACACTTTCCGCTGCTCATAATCTCACCATGCTTGTGTAAAGTGTATTG
The DNA here is from genome assembly GCA_021437245.1 of Aegilops speltoides. Taxonomy (NCBI): domain Eukaryota; kingdom Viridiplantae; phylum Streptophyta; class Magnoliopsida; order Poales; family Poaceae; genus Aegilops; species Aegilops speltoides. The sequence goes on along the minus strand of CM038147.1, from coordinate 455,156,117 downwards.
TGTGCCTTTTAACATGTGCTAAACTCAACCTTAACTTGAAGAAACTAAAAACTGCCACTTTTATTTGTTAAGGGTCTAATCACCCCTCTCTAGACACCTCTTCTTGACCCTTTCAATTGGTATCAGAGCAAAGGTCTCCATTGCTTTGGATTAATCACCATTGGAGGAACATAGACAAGTCTACGTTCGGGAGTCTTAGACATAGAGTGCCTATTCTTGATGGGAAGTTTTATGGTTCTTGGAAAAATGAGATACTTGAGATTTTGACTGAATATAATTTGAGCAATTATATTCTTAGCCCTTATGTGCCTCCCATTGATCCTTTGCATCCTACCCCCGATGAGTATCTTGACTTGGTTCGCAATCTTAGGACTATTAATCTTATCATTAGAGGATTGCCTAGAAATGTGCTTGTTTGCTTGCAAAACTTTGAATGCGCATACACTATATGGAATTACCTTGAGGAACACTTTCCAAATTTTTCTTTGAAAAACCTAAATGAAATTCTTCAAAAGTCCGTTGCTTTTCATAAGATGAAGCCTAGTGATCCCAAGTTTGATGAATGCCTATTTGAGCTCCGTGACCTTATGCGTGCCTGTTGGGGAACGTAGTAATTTTAAAAATTTCCTACGCACACGCAAGATCATGGTGATGGCAAGCAACAAGAGGGGGGAGTGTTGTCCATGTACCCTCGTAGACCGTAAGCGGAAGCGTTAGCACAACGCGCTTGATGTAGTCGTACGTCTTCACGATCTGACCGATCCAAGCACCGAACGTACGGCACCACCGAGTTCAGCACACGTTCAGCTCGATGACGATCTCCGGGCTCCGATCCAGCAAAGCTCGAGATGAGTTCCACGAGACGACGGCGTGGTGACGATGATGATGTTCTACCGGCGCAGGGCTTCGCCTAAACTCCGCGACAATATGACCGAGGTGGAATATGGTGGAGGGGGGCACCGCACACGGCTAAGGAACGATCCGTAGATCAACTTGTGTTTCTATGGGGTGCCCCCTGCCCCCGTATATAAAGGAGCAAGGGGGAGGAGGCGGCCGGCCAAGGGAGGGCACGCCAGGGAGGAGTCCTACTCCCATGGGAGTAGGACTCCCTCCTTTCCTAGTCCAACTAGGAGAGGGGAAGGAAGGGAAGGAGAAGGAAGGAGAGGGTGCGGCCCCTCCCCCTAGTCCAATTCGGACTAGGCCATGGGGGGGGCGCGCGGCCTGCCCTAGGCAGCCCCTCTCTCTTTCCCGTATGGCCCAATAAGGCCCAATACTTCTCCCCGGCGAATTCCCGTAACTCTCCGGTACTCCGATAAATACCCGAATCACTCGGAACCTTTCCGAACTCCGAATATAGTCGTCCAATATATCGATCTTTACGTCTCAACCATTTCGAGACTCCTTGTCATGTCCCCGATCTCATCCGGGACACCTAACTCCTTCGGTATATCAAAACTCACAAACTCATAATATAACTGTCATCGAAACCTTAAGCGTGGGGACCCTACGGGTTCGAGAACTATGTAGACATGACCTAGAACTATTCTCGGTCAAACCAATAGCGGAACCTGGATGCCCATATTGGTTCCTACATATTGTACGAAGATCTTTATCGATCAAACCGCATAACAACATACATTGTTCCCTTTGTCATAGGTATGTTACTTGCCCGAGATTCGATCGTTGGTATCCAATACCTAGTTCAATCTCGTTACCGGCAAGTCTCTTTACTCATTATGTAATGCATCATTCCGTAACTAACTCATTAGCTACATTGCTTGCAAGGCTTATAGTGATGTGCATTACCGAGAAGGCCCAGAGATACCTCTCCGACAATCGGAGTGACAAAATCTAATCTCGAAATACGCCAACCCAACATGTACCTTTGGAGACACATGTAGTACTCCTTTATAATCACCCATTCGCCAGTGACGCTTGGTAGCACCAAAGTGTTCCTCCGTAAACGGAGTTGCATAATCTCATAGTTACAGGAACATGTATAAGTCATGAAGAAAGCAATAGCAACATACTAAACGATCAAGTGCTAGGCTAACGGAATGGGTCATGTCAATCACATCATTCTCCTAATGATGTGATCCCGTTAATCAAATGACAACTCATGTCTATGGTTGGGAAACATAACCATCTTTAATTAACGAGCTACCAAGTAGAGGCATACTAGTGACACTATGTTTGTCTATTTATTCACACATGTATTATGTTTCCAGCTAATACAATTCTAGCATGAATAATAAACATTTATCATGAAATAAGGAAATAAATAATAACTTTATTATTGCCTCTAGGGCATATTTCCTTCAGTCTCCCACTTGCACTAGAGTCAATAATCTAGTTCACATCGCCATGTGATTTAACACCAATAATCATATCTCATATGATTAACACCCATAGTTCACATCGTCATGTGACCAACACCCAAAGGGTTTACTAGAGTCAATAATCTAGTTCACATTGCTATGTGATTAACACCCAAAGAGTACAAAGGTATGATCATGTTTTGCTCGTGAGAGAAGTTTAGTCAACGGTCTGTCACATTCAGAGCCGTATGTATTTTGCAAATATTCTATGTCTACAATACTCTTGCACGAGCTACTCTAGCTAATTGCTCCCACTTTCAATATGTATCCAGATTAAGACTTAGAGTCATCCGGATCGGTGCCAAAACTTGTATTGATGTAACCTTTTACGACCTAACCTTTTGTCACCTCCATAATTGAGAAACATATCCTTATTCCACTAAGGATAATTTTGACCAATGTCCAAAGGATCTACTCCTAGATCACTATTGTACTCCTTGCCAAACCAGGCGAGTATACAATAGGTGCAGTTCACAAGATAGCATACTTTATAGAACCTATGATGGGGCATAGGGAATGACTTTTCATTCTCTTTCTATTTTCTCGCTATGGTCGGGTCTTGAGTCTTACTCAACTTCACACCTTGCAACACGTGCAAGAACTCCTTCTTTGATCGCTCCATTTTGAACTACTTCAAAATATTGTCAAGGTATGTACTCATTGAAAATCTTATCAAGCGTCTTGATCTATCTCAATAGATCTTGATGCTTAATATGTAAGTAGCTTTACTGAGGTCTTTATTTTAAAGAACTCCTTTCAAACACTCCTTTATGCTTTGCAGAATAATTCTACATTATTCCCGATCAACAATATGTCATTCACATATACTTATCGAAATGATGTAGTGCTCCCACTCACTTTCTTGTAAATACAGCTTCACCGCAAGTCTCAGATAAAACTATATACTTTGATCAACTTATCAAAGCGTATATTCCAACTCGAGATGCTTGCACCAGTCCATAGATGGATCATTGGAGCTTGCACATTTTGTTAGCACCTTTAGGATTGACAAAACCTTCGTTGCATCATATACAACTCTTCTTTAAGAAAACCATTAAGGAATGCAGTTTTGACATCCATTTGCCAGATTTCATAAATTGTGGCAATTGCTAACATGATTCGATGCACTTAAGCATCGCTATAGTTGAGAAAATCTCATTGTAGTCAACACCTTGAACTTGTCAAAAACCTTTTTGCGACAAGTCGAGCTTTGTAGATAGTAACACTACTATCAACGTCCGTCTTCCTCTTGAAGCTCCATTTATTTTTCTATGGTTTGCCGATCATCGGGCAAGTCCACCAAAGTCCATACTTTGTTCTCATACATGGATCCCATCTCAGATTTCATGGCTTCAAGCCATTTTGCGGAATCTGGGCTCATCATCGCTTCCTCATAGTTCGTAGGTTTATCATGGTCTAGTAACATGACTTTCAGAACAGGATTACCGTACCACTCTTGTCGCGGATTTTTCACGGCAGATGTCCTAGTGTAAGGACTTAGTCGTGGAGCCATCGCTACGGGTTTACTTGAAGGGGTTAAAGCGGACACAAAGACACAAGGGTTTATATTAGTTCGGCCCCTTCGATGAAGGTAAAAGCCTACGTCTAGTTGTGATGGGATTGATGTGATCTCGATGGCTAGGGAGCAAACAAGCTTCGCCTAGGCTCGAGTTGTGGTTGACTGTCCTTGAACCGTCGCCGGGTCGTCCCCTTATATACACGAGTGATGCTCGTCGGTTCATAGAGTCCCAACCGGTTCATACTCGTATCCCGGTTGGTATCTCTCTATTCCTAACTTACAGTACAAGTATACATCAGGCCGGTTTACGGCTACAAGTTCTAAACCGACTACAGGCCTTGGGCCTTTCTCTGCTTATACCACTAACGGAGTTAACCCGGCCCAAGCTGGCCGGTTTACACCTAGTGGTAATATCCCCAACATTAGGCCCAGATTGATTTGAACCGGTTCATGTCAATCCTTCACAAAGCTTGTATCTTGGACATCTTCTAATGACTGGTAAACCGCCATGTCGCTATCACTTCGTTATCAGAACCCAGCATGACGTCATCCTGAAATTTTATCATTTATAACGCCTCTTTAATAGCAGTTCACGGATCCACGCGCTTGACCTAGCTTGGCTGCCTTATAAATAGGACCAAAGGGTCATTTCTTTCTTCCTTCGCCTCCTCTTCTTCGCCTTCCTCGCGCCGCTGTTCTTGAGCTCCGCCACCGTCGCCGACTTCCGCCTTTGTCCCGGGCACTGCATCAACTCGAACGTGCGTAACATTGCAGCCTCTTTCCGCCTTCTCTGCTCCCGTAAGCTTCTTCTCCTTCTTGACTTAGATCTGTTTTAGGTTCCACTTCATCTTGTGTTCTTCACGTGTTCCTCGCTGTTCTTTTAACTTTGAATAACACCGTGAACTGTCTTCAGATTAATAGCGATCCTCGCGATCCGCCGTATTTTCTCATCTTAGATCCATGGATCTTCCGCATATATCTCCGCTCCATAGTCCACTTCCGTTTCGCCTTACTTCGTGAAATATTTTACATTTTTCGTGAGCTGCGTTTGATCCGCAGCTATAATAAAATCTTGTGAAACTTGTTTCTGCAAACTAACTATCCATAGCTTCAATTGCTTCCAAAGCCTAGTTTAGGCGGTTTAACTCACCATAGGAAAAGACTGCTAAACCGGCACATATATATCATTAGTCCCCTTGTTGAACCGCCGAATCCACGATATCATATCACCGGAAACCGGTTTATAGACACTGCCTCCGGTTTATCATAACTTAGATCACACCTTGTATCAAGCATGCTCTTGAACCGGATCAATTATTTCTTGTAGATCTTATCATGGCCAAACAAGTGTATGAATGCAACTGGGTTCCTTCTCGCGTCACCGAGTCACAGCTGAATGATCTAGTCTCGATTGGCGCTTTAGATGACAAAGATATAGTCCACTAGAGGGTCCCTGGAGAGGAATGTCCTCCCACACCCCAGGAAGGAGAAGTTGTGGTCTTCGCAGATCACCTGGCCCGGGGCTTCAAACCGCCCGGTTCAAAATTTTACCGGGACGTGTTAGCCAATTTTCAGCTCCGCCCCTGTGACATTGGCCCCAACTCCGTCACCAATTTATGCCACTTTCAAGTACTATCTCAAGTATATCTTCAAGAGGAACCTTCATTGAACTGTTTAGAGACCTCTTCCATCTAAACCGTCAGACTGAAAATTCACCGACGGCCCCAATATGAATTGGGTGGCATGGCTATTCAAAAGAGGAAGGAGATCACCTATCCCCACGCCAAACTCCATACTCACCCCAAGGAGTGGAATGCGACTTGGTTTTATTGCAAAGATACTTCTCTGAAGATGAAAATCCCTTACGGCTTTCGTCCGGGCGGCTAAGCAACACCCATCCGTTTCCACAAAGATTGAGCGCCAAAGATAGAAGCAAATATGCCCATTAATCGTCCAAGCTCCGAGCTTTTATGGCTAACGGTTTGACGAGAATAGACCTTGCACGCTGCTGGTTATCATGGGGCATACTTGCCTCGAGCCGGCGCCCGGTTTGATGTGCCAAGACACCGATAATGTCGACGACCCACTCCGACACACCAAACTCCAACTCTCGATGATGTAGTTACTGAGACTCGGTAAAAAGATGTTGAATGAACCGAACACCTCGTGCTCAAACCGTCTAGCTCCTCATCGCACCACCAACAAACCGCTGCATGTAAGTTTCTAGTTGTTCCATCATTAAACCTGTTATCGCTTCATGTATTTAACATTTAATTATTTCGATCCGGGGTGATAATCCGCTTTGGAGCAAGAAACTTTCCCAAGATAAAGCGGAGAAAGCGTATGCGCAACCCGCCCAAAACCAAAGTTGTCAAGAAACCAGCCCATAAGAGAAAGACCACCGCTTCATCCGACCCAGCCATTGACGATGATGTGGGTAATCCGATCTTGAGGTAGAACTTGATTCTCTTGGCTTGCTTTTTACACGCCTTATTGATGATGATGCTTGTCGATGACGCCGAGGCCAAAGAATGCAGATTCGCCGAGGTAACTATTCTCTCTCGATTCAACAAATTTGCCTTTGCCAAAATTTCGCTAGGCAAACCGGAAAGTTAATTTTTCTCACCCTATTGCTTATTTGGATCCCAAATTTCTTATGAAGACGCAGCAACATGAAGCTCGCCGCACAACCCGCAGACAAAGGTCGTAGTTACCTCTGCGGTTTACCAAATAGCCCGGTTCGAAGCGCCGCTCCGAGGTCTCCGACCTTTTATTGCTTTAAATTCCAAAGCGGGTTTCTTCCACAACCTCTTAATCCGTCCGACCATTATCGGTCACTTCCCATTCATCCTCTGGTGAATCTCGCCACTCGCTTACCACCATTGAAGATAGCCGCGGGTAAGCCAAACCGGCCATATGCTTCTAATATATTTTATAATGGCCATGCTTTTCCCTGACTCTTTGTCTCTTAGAACCAAACCGAAACCAAGCAAGAAGGCCCGCTTGGATAAAGCGGTGAAGAAGCTGCCGCCTCGAGATCATGAGAGAGCGCGGATCTTGAAAATTTTGCCTCTGAAGACATTCCAAATGATCCTCCGGTACAAGATGATGTTATTCCCGAAGAGAGGCCTGTCAACACTTCAATCTCTGCCGATCCACCTGCCAGCACTGTCCGGTTTGATAAATCTCACAGTCCTACTAATAAAACGGTCGTGCCCACACAATCCGTCGAGTCCAAGGATGATGACGTTGTGATTACTGGTATGGGCCGCTCTGAACCGGGGAATCCTGCAACCTTAACCAGGCACACTGTGAAAGAAGATTTTTCCACCTTGAATAAAGGAAAATGGGATGTTGAACTGGAAACATATGCTGCTCTAAGCGCCCAAGACCTTCATTCTGGCTATTTAAACCGGCTTTATACTAGCCGTGACTATGAAGCTGGCCTGGTCAAGTTAATGAGAGACAAGTTTGAGGTAACCCATTCCTTTACTTACTGCCCTTATATCAGTCCGTCTAGCCCCCAAGGGCCGGTTTGTAATCTTGATCAAACCGGGACTTAAATATATTCCTTAACAATTTTGAAATGCACCTGCATTGCCCCCAAGGGCCGGTTTAACTTTGCATACTTAAACCGGGGCTTGAATAAAAACTGCCTTTGGAAACATACGTAGATCAAATAGCCATTAGCCCCCAAGTGCCAAGTTGGATACTTGTATTGAGCTTGGGACTTTGCCATCTAGCAGATATATAAAAATCGAAGGTACATTAGCCCCCAAGTGTCAAGCATATAACTTTGTTGTGTGGTTGAGACTTTGACTTTCTTGAATTGCTTGTTGAAAATATCGTCTATACGCAGCCGAGGTGAAAATCAAGGAGGACCGGATTGCTGATTTACAAGAGGCATTGAAAACCCAAAGAGTCAAACAGAGAAGGCCAAGAAAGAATTAACCAAGACTTTGAACGCCATCAACAATTGAAGGAAGGCTTCAAGAAAGAACAGCTGATTGGGCCACCGAGAAGGCCAATTTGATCAAACGAGCGTAAAATGCCGAGGCTGCCCTTAAACCGTGGTAGATGATCCGACAAACAGTAAGCGGCAAGTACACTCCATGACCGCTGCAATCTTTGGTAAGCTCCTTTGAACAATTGTGATATTTTGAACCTGCTGTAGTATAAATCCGGTTTGAGACTAACTCTTTATTGTTTGTAGGTACACGCATTGGACACTTAGGAAACAATGTGCGGAAGAAGCTGAAGGCTGTCTACACTTTAGTAGAACAGCTGTATACCGGAGCCCAGCGTATCATCACCACAGCCTCTCATAACAACCCGGTACCTTCCTTGATCCAAGATACTCTGAACCGGTTATCCATGCTTCCTGCCCAGATTGAGGAGGTGAAAAAATCTGCTGCCCGGACCGGAGCTATCAATGCTTTGATCCGAGCCAAAGAATGGGTACCAGATTTTGACCCGGTGGAAGCAGCTCAAGGCTATCCCAGTGTGAAGGAAGATGGTTCTGATTTTAATGAAGAGGATTTACGGGCAATAAACCGTGCAAAGGCGCCTCCGCTTGTCACCGTCAAGAAGCAGATTTGGAGCATTATCAAGCACAATACAATGACCGTAACAAGCGAAGTGCCACCCCAACTTTTGAAGCGGAAAATCTGATCCCTCCAATCCGTAAGCATACCTCGCCCTCGATATTGAACCGCCTTCCCCGATCCATGAAGAAGCTGTTTTTCAAGCGTTAATGGGAATGGATCGACCACCGCTGATTTCCACCAATGGGTAGAGATGAGGAAACGAAGCGCGGCGGAAGATGAAGAATAAGCTTGAACCGAGGCCGGTTCAATATCTGTCGTTGGCGGTTGCCCAAAGAACAATGATCTTACTTGGGCACCGTGTTGCCTTGTAATAACTTTAGTTAATACTTTTCGCTTTGAATATGCCTTCGTGCATAAGTAGTGAAACTTTTGCTTGATTCGCATTTCCCGCAACCGAAAAATTTGAACCTCGGTGGCGGTGATACCGCCAAATGGTTTATGATATTGAATATATATATCGAAATCCAACAAATATGTGATACAAATACCGCCGTGTTCTGGCATGAAGTCATGCGTAGCTAAACTTAAAGCGGAGGCCTTAAAACCATGACCGCGGTAAAGCGGGAGAGAACAACTCCCATATAAACCGTCTTTGAATCAAGACAAGCCCCTTGTTATTCAATGATGATAACAAGAAAAGGTAAACCGCGATAAACTCCGGATAAGATTAAACCGTGTTCATCAATTTGTAATTGACAGTTGAACCGATAAAAACATTGTCGGTTTAAAAACGCAACAAAAATCGAATACCAATTACGAGAAAATATGGCAACAATGGCAATAACTTTTGCAAAAGAAAAGCTTTATCGAGCTAGTCGATGGCATTACCATGGTCGACGCAACCAAGCTCCCCGGCGTAGTGATGGTGCCACGGCCAGTCCCCAAAAGACTCGTGGCAATATGCCGCCAAGTGGCATGACATTGGTTCTGGTTCGACCAAGCCCCAAATGACTCGCCCCAGAGGCCGACTCAAGAGGTGTGACCGGTTCAGACTTGACCGTGTCCCCAAATGATCCGTGGCTTTCGCCTATCAAGAGGTGTTGCATTGGTTCGACACCACCAAGCCCCCAAGTGATAAAAACAAATGTCAAGGGTAAACCGAGGCCGCTTTAAAAATGTAATCACCCATGTAACCACGCATGATAAGAAAGACAGAGACCCCGCTTTAGCTGAGGCTCCGGTTTTATTATATCGAAGATAATATATACATTGTCATGATATGTACATAAATAGAGCCGATGGCTCAAGTGTAGTAAGGCAGAAGATGAGCTATATTCCACGGCCTGTTGGTCTCCTCCTCTGATGTGCGTGAGTCTTGACGCTCTCGAATATCAATCAGATAGTATGATCCGTTGTGTAGATTCTTGCTGACAACAAAAGGTCCTTCCCAAGGCGGGGATAACTTGTGCATACCTGTCTAGTCTTGGATGAGGCGAAGCACCAAATCTCCTTCTTGAAAGGTTCTGGTTTTAACCCGGCGACTGTGATAACAATGAAGATCTTGCTGGTAAATCGCCGAACGAGCAGCTGCCATATCACGCTCTTCATCCAATAGATCCAAAGCGTCCTGCCGTGCCGTCTCGTTGTCCGCCTCAACATAAGCCGCTACACGAGGCGTAATCGTGCGGATATCACCGGGAGAACCGCCTCGCCCGTAGACCATGAAGAACGGTGTATATCCAATTGGACCGGTTTGGCGAGTATTGATACTCCATAGCACCGATGGTAGCTCTTCAACCCAGCACCGGTGTTCTCTCATGCGGAACCATAAGCCGAGGTTTGATGCCTCGTAAGATCTCTTGATTAGCTCGCTCGCTCGCCTGCTGGATCGGGGATGAGCCATCGACGACACGCTCAAGCGGATGTGCTCACGCCCACGTAACTCTTTCATAGCACCCTTGGATAAATTAGTGCCATTGTCGGTAATGATACTGTGGAAAGCCAAACCGAAAATCACCTTTTGATGAACTGCATCATTGTTGCTGCATCACACTTGCGACAGTGCCCGCTTCAACCCACTTGGTAAATTTGTCCACCGCCACCAATAGGTGGGTCTTCTTATCCTTGGATCGCTTAAAGGGTCCAACCATATCCAGCCCCAAGTTGCAAACGCCACGTTATTGGGATCATCCTCAACTCTTGTGCGGTACATGAGCACGCCTTGAAAATTTCTCGACATCCATCACACCGCTTAACCAAGTCCTTCGTGATCGCGTGTCACAACCAAGAAATCCGTGGACGGAACGCCTTTGCCACCAGAGACTTTGAACCGGCGTGATGGCCACAATCTCCTTCATGGATTTCTCTTAAGATTTCACATCCTTCCTCAGGAGAAACACAACGTTGAAATGCCCCTGATACACTGCAATGATGCAACTCACCATTAAGAATCGCTATGGACTTGGAGCTGCCGGATTATCTGTCTCAGCCGTAATCTCATCTTCCGCAATTCCTCGAGTCATATATGCAAGAAAAGGAACCGCCCAATCCGAATAGCATGTAGTGCCGCCACTAATTGGGCCTCCGGATCGAGAATAGCCAAATCCGCTTCACCGGGAGCCGGATCGACGGGTTGTGTAATACGTCCAAAAGACATTAGGCGGGACCGTTTACGCCGAGAACCCAACTGCTTAAAGCGCCCGCCGCTTCATTCTTCCGCGATCCACATGATCCACTTGATAACCTTTGAAGCAACCCGCAATATTATCCACTTCCGACGATATCGCCATTAGCGGGTCCTTAGAATCCCAAGTGCCGACACTTGCCGAGCCACCAGATCCGAGTCACCAAAGCACTTGACCCGCTTAAGTTCATCTCCTTAGCCATCCGGAGACCATGGAGCAAGGCTTCAGACTCAGCTGCATTATTAGTACAAGGAACATTGCGGAGAACATAACAAAACTTATCACCTCGTGGGGAAGTTAACACGACTCCAAATTTCGAGCCTTCCAACCGCCTCGATCCATCGAAATGAATAGTCCAAGACGTGTGATCCGCTTCTCCTCCGGTGCTTGTAACTCCGTCTAATCGTTGATGAAATCAACAAGTGCTTGAGATTTCACCGTTGTCCGTGGTATATACTTTAGTCCGTGCGGTCCAAGCTCTATGGCCCATTTGGCAATCCGCCGATCGCCTCCCGGTTCTCGTATGATATCACCCAAAGGAGCCGAATCGACCATCGTGATAGGGTGCCCTTGGAAATATTGCTTCAACTTCCGATCGCCATGAAAACACCATAGACTAGCTTCGCCAATGCGGATACCTTTGCTTGGATTCAATAAGCACCTCATCGATATAATAAACCGTCACGAACCGGATATTCCTTGCTCGCCTCCTGCGCTCCACCACAATAGCCACGCTTATTGCTCGAGCATTGGCTGCCACATATAACAACAAAGGGCTCCTTGTCAACCGAGCCGCAAGAACAGCGGATTGGCCAATTGCCGCTTTAAGTCCTCAAATGCTTCGTCGGCAATTCGGACTCGCATTTAAATTATCTGCTTTCCTCAACATCCGGTATAAGGATGGCCTTTTCTCCGAGGCGGCTGATGAACCGGCTCAACGCAGCGATTCTGCCCGCCAAACGCTGAACATCATTGATACACTTTGTTTTAGCCAATGAAGTAATAGCTTTAATTTTCTCCGGATTAGCCTCAATTCCTCTGTTAGATACCAGGAACCCCAATAACTTGCCTGCCGGAACACCAAAGACGCACTTGGCCGGATTAAGCATCATCTTGTAAACGCGCAAGTTGCCAAAGGTTTCCTTCAAGTCATTCACCAGTGTCTCCTTCTGTCTTGATTTCACCACAATATCATCCACGTAAGCATGCACATTGCGACCGATCTATGTATGCAGGCAATTCTGTACACACCGCTGATAAGTAGCCTGGGCGCTCTTGAGCCCGAAAGGCATAGATACATAGCAAAAGGCTCCAAAGGGAGTGATAAACGCTGTTTTCTCCTGGTCCTTAACCGCCATTTTGATCTGATGATATCCAGAGTACGCATCCAAAAAACTTAAACGCTCATAGCCTGCTGTGGCATCAATAATCTGATCAATGCAGGGGAGGGCAAAGGATCCACCGGACAGTGCCTTGTTAAGATCTGTAATCCACACACATACGCCAAGTGCCGTTTTTTCTTAAGGACCAGCACCGGATTAGCAAGCCACCCGATGAAAGACTTCAATGATAAAGCCACCGCCAAAAGCCCGCCACTTCCTCTCAATGGCTTTGCGCCTTTCTTCGTTAAACCGCGGAGGAACTGTTTCACCGTTTATACTTAGGATCCACATTAAGTGTGTGGTCAGCGAGTTCCCTCGGTACACCTGGCATGTCAGATGGCTTCCATGCAAAGATATCCCGGTTCTCACAGATGAACTCGATGAGCGTGCTTTCCTATTTGGGATCCAGGTTGGCACTGACAGTGAACTGCTTGGACGAATCACCTGGCACGAAGGCAACAAGTTTGGTCTCAGCTGCCGATTTAAACTTCAGATCCGATTCATGCTCTGTAGTTGGTTTCTTTAAAGGGGTCATATCTGCCGGATCAACGTTGTCCTTATAGAACTTCAACTCCTCCGTGGCATAGACCGCCTCTGCATAAGCTGCATCACCTTCCTCACATTCCAAAGCGACTTTCGGCGGCTTCCATGCACCGCTATCGCTCCTTGTAACCCGCATTTTGAGTTGCAAGTAGATATAACAAGGTCGTGCCATGAACTTAGCATAAGCCGCCGCCCAAACAAGGCGTGATATGGACTCGGATCTTCACTACCTCAAAGGTTAGTTTTTCGGACCGAATCGTGTTTCGCCTCCAAAAGCCACATCCGGGCTATCTTTGTTGGGGAACGAGTAATTTCAAAAATTTCCTACGCACACGCAAGATCATGGTGATGTATAGCAACGAGAGGGGAGAGTGTTGTCTACATACCCTTGTAGACCCGGCGGAAGCGATCACAACGTAGAGGAAGTAGTCGACGTTCTCCTCGCGATCCGACCGATCCCGGCGCCAAGCATTCGACGCCCGAGTTCTTGACACACGACAGCTCGATGACGCCCTCAGACCGATCCAGCCGAGTGTCGAGGGAGAGTTCCACAAGACGACGGTGTGGTGACGATCTTGATGTTTCACTGCCAGGGCTTCGCCTAAGCTTCACGACAGTATAACCGAGGTGGAATATGGTGGAGGGGGCACCGACACGGCTAAGGAACGATCTAAAGATCAACTTGTGTGTTCAAGGTGCCCCCTGCCCCGTATATAAAGGAGCAAGGGGGAGGGGGCATGCCAAGGGAGGCGCTGCCAGGAGTCCTACTCCTCTGGGAGTAGGATTCCCCAATCCTAGTTGGACTAGGATTCCTGGAGGGGGAAAGAGAGAGAGGGGCGGCCCTTCTCCTAGTCCTAGTAGGACTAGGGAAGGGGAGGCGCCGCCTCCTAGGGCTGCCCCTTCTTCTTTCCACTAAGGCCCATCGAGGCCCATTTACCTCCGGGGGTTCCAGTAACCTCCCTGACTCTAGAATTTCCGCCGGAACCATTCCAACTCCAAACATAGGCTTCCAATATATCAATCTTTATGTCTCGACCATTCCGAGACTCCTCGTCATGTCCGTGATCACATCCGGACTCGAACACCTTCGTACATCAAAATACATAAACTCATAATAACCGCCATTGTAACCTTAAGCGCATGGACCCTACGGTTCGAGAACAATGTAGACATGACCTAGAACTATTCACGGTCAATAACCAACAGCGGACCTGGATGCCCATATTGGTTCCTACATATTCTACGAAGATCTTTGTCGGTCAGACCGCATAACAACATACGTTGTTCCTTTGTCATCGGTATGTTACTTGCCCGAGATTCGATCGCCGGTATCCAATACCTAGTTCAATCTCGCTTACGGCAAGTCTCTTTACTCGCTCCGTAATACATCATCTCACAACTAACTCATTAGTTGTAGTGCTTGCAAGGCTTAAGTGATGTGCATTACCGAGAGGGCCCAGAGATACCTCTCCGACAATCGGAGTGACAAAACCTAATCTCAAATACGCCAACCCAACATCTGCCTTTGGAGACACTGTAGTACTCCTTTATAATCACCCGATTCGTTGTGACGCTTGGTAGCACCAAAGTGTTCCTCCGTAAACGGAGTTGCATAATCTCATAGTTACAGGAACATGTATAAGTCATGGATAAAAGCAGTAGCAACATACTAAACGATCGTGTGCTAAGCTAAGGGAATGGGTCATGTCAATCGATCATTCTACTAATGATGTGACCTCATTAATCAAATAACAACTCCTTGTTCATGGTTAGGAAACATAACCATCTTTGATTAACAAGCTAGTCTAGTAGAGGCATACTAGTGACATGTTGTTTGTCTATGCATTCACACATGTATCATGTTTCCTAATACAATTCTAGCATGAATGATAAACATTTATCATGAAATAAGGAAATAAATAATAACTTTATTATTGCCTCTAGGGCATATTTCCTTCGCCTCCCACTTGCACTAGAGTCAATAATCTAGATTACATAGTAATGATTCTAACACCCATGGAGTCTTGGTGCTGATCATGTTTTGCTCGTGGAAGAGGCTTAGTCAATGGGTCTCAACATTCAGATCCGTATGTATCTTGCAAATCTCTATGTCTCCGTCTCGACTAAGTCCCGGATGGAATTGAAGCGCCTCTTGATGTGCTTGGTCCTCTTGTGAAATCTGGATTCCTTCGCTAAGGCAATTGCTCCAAGATTGTCACGAAGATTTTCATTGACCCGATGCACTAGGTATGACACCTAGATCGGATATGAACTCCTTCATCCGCACTCCTTCATTAGCTGCTTCCGAAGCTGCTATGTATTCCGCTTCACATGTAGATCCCGCCACGACGCTTTGTTTAGAACTGCACCAACCGACAGCTCCTCCGCTTAGTGTAAATACGATCCGTCTGCGATTTAGAATCGTCGGGATCGGTGTCAAAGCTTGCATCAACGTAACCATTTACGATGAGCTCTTTGTCACCTCCATATACGAGAAACATATCCTTAGTCCTTTTCGTATTTCAGATGTTCTTGACCGCTGTCCAATGATCCACTCTGGATTACTTTGGTACCTCCTGCTAGGCTTATAGCAAGGCACACATCAGGTCTAGTACACAGATTGCATACATGATAGAGCCTATGGTGAAGCATAGGGAACATCTTTCATTTTCTCTCTATCTTCTGCAGTGGTCGGGCATTGAGTCTTACTCAACTTCACACCTTGTAACACGTGCAAGAACCCTTTCTTTGCTTGATCCATTTTGAACTTCTTCAAAACTTTGTCAAGGTATGTGCTTTGTGAAAGTCCAATTAAGCGCCTTGATCTATCTCTATAGATCTTAATGCCCAATATGTAAGCAGCTTCACCGAGGTCTTTCATTGAAAAACTCTTATTCAAGTATCCCTTTATGCTATCCAGAATTCTATATCATTTCCGATCAGCAATATGTCATCCACATATAATATCGTAAATGCTCTGAGCTCCCACTCACTTTCTTGTAAATACAAAGCTTCTCCAAAAGTCTCAGATAAACCCAAATGCTTTGATCACACTATCAAAGCGCTTATTCCAACTCGAGATGCTTGCACCACCATATATGGATCGCTGGAGCTTGCACACTTTGTTAGCTCCTTTGGATCGATAAAACCTTCGGTTGCATCATATACAACTCTTCTTCCGTAAATCCATTCAGAATGCGGTCTTTACATCCATTTGCCAAATTTCATAATCATAAAATGCGGCAATTGCTAACATGATTCGGACGGACTTAAGCATCGCTACGGGTGAGAAGGTCTCATCGTAGTCAATCCCTTGAACTTGTCGAAAACCTTTGCACAAGTCGAGCTTTATAGACAATAACATTACCGTCGTGTCGGTCTCTTCTTCTTGAAGATCCACTTGTTTTCTATTGCTTGCCTACCTCGGCAAGTCAACCAAAGTCCACACTTTGTTTTCATACATGGATCCCATCTCGATTTCATGGCCTCAAGCCATTTTATGAATCTGGGCTCACCATCGCTTCTTCATAGTTCGTAGGTTCATCATGATCTAGTAGCATGACTTCCGAACAGGATTACCGCACCACTCAGTGCGGATCTTACTCTGGTTGATCTACGAGGTTCTCGGTAACTTGATCTCAAGTTTCATGATCAACATCATCAACTTCCTCACTACTGGTGTAGGTGTCTCGTAAACCGGTTTCTGCGATTTAACTACTTTCAAGTAAGGGAGAAGGTACTATTACCTCATCAAGTTCCACTTTCCTCCCACTCACTTCTTTCGAGAGAAACTCCTTCTCTAGAAAGGATCCATTCTTAGCAACGAATGTCTTGCCTTCGGATCTGTGATAGAAGGTGTACCCAACTGCCTCCTTTGGGTATCCTATGAAGACACATTCTCCGATTTGGGTTCGAGCTTATCAGTTGAAGCTTTTTCACATAAGCATCGCATCCCCAAACTTTAAGAAACGACAACTTTGGTTTCTTGCTAAACCACAGTTCATAAGGTGTCGCCTCAACGGATTTCGACGGTGTTCTATTCAGTGTGAATGCGGCCGCCTCTAGAGCATAACCCCAAAACGATAGCGGTAAATCAGAAGAGACATCATAGATCGCACCATATCTAGTAAAGTACGACATGACGCTCGACACACCATTACGTTGTGGTGTTCCGGTGGCGGAGTTGCTAAACTATTCCGCATTGTTTCAAATGTAGACCAAACTCAGAACTCAAATATTCACCTCCACGATCGATCGTAGAAACTTAATTTTCTTGTTACGATGATTTTCAACTTCACTCAAATTCTTTGAACTTTTCAAACGTTTCGACTTATGTTTCATTAAGTAGATATACCCATATCCGCTTAAGTCATCTGTGAAGGTGAGAAAATAACGATATCCGCCACGAGCCTCAACATTCATCGGACCACATACATCCAGTATGTATGATTTCCAACAAATCTGCTGCTCTCTCCATAGTACCGAGAACGGTGTTCTAGTCATCTTGCCCATGAGGCACGGTTCGCAAGTGCCAAGTGATTCATAATCAAGTGACTCCAAAAGTCCATCAAGATGGAGTTTCTTCATGCGCTTTACACCGATATGACCTAAACGGCAAGCCACAAATAAGTTGCACTATCATTATCAACTCTGCATCTTTTGGTTTCAACATTATGAATATGTGTATCACTACTATCGAGATTCATAAAAATAGACCACTCCTCAAGGGTGCATGACCATAAAAGATATTACTCATATAAATAGAACAACCATTATTCTCTGATTTAAATGAATAACCGCCTCGCATCAAACAAGATCCAGATATAATGTTCATGCTCAACGCAGCACCAAATAACAATTATTTAGGTCTAAAACTAATCCCAAGGTAGATGTAGAGGTAGCGTGCCGATCGCGATCACATCGACTTTGGAACCATTTCCCACGCCAAGATCGTCACCTCGCCCTTTGCCGAGTTCGCAATCCAGAGTCCTGCTTGAGTTGCAAATATTAGCAATGTAACCAAGATCAAATACCAGTGCTACTACGAGCTCTAGTAAGGTACACATCAATAACATGTATATCACATATACCTTTGTTCACCTTGCCATCCTTCTTATCCGCCAAATACTTGGGGCAGTTCCGCTTCCAAAGGACCATCCGCTTGCATGAGAAGCACTCGATTTCAGGTTTAGGGCCGACTTGGGTTTCTTCTCTCCGAGCAAAGAACTTGCTTGCTGTTCTTCTTGAGATTCCCTTCTTCTTCCCTTTGCCTTTCTTCTTGAAACTAGTGGTCTTATTGACCATCAACACTTGATGCTCCTTCTTGATTTCTACCTCCGCAGCCTTTAGCATTGCGAAGAGCTCTGTATAGTCTTTACTAACCCTTGCATATTATAGTTCATCACGAAGCCTTTGTAGCTTGGTGGCGTGATTGAGAATTCTGTCAATGACACAATCATCCGGAAGATTAACTCCCAATTGTGTCAAGTGATTATAGTACCCGGACATTCGAGTATATGCTCACTAATGTAACTATTCTCCTCCATCTTGCAGCTATAGAACTTATTGGAGACTTCATATCTCTCAATCCGCATTCTGTTGGAATATCAACTTCAACTCTGGAACATCTCATATGCTCCATGACGCTCAAAACGCCGTTGAAGTCCCGGTTCTAAGCCGTAAAGCATGGCACACTCGAACTATAGAGTAGTCATCGCTTTGCTCGCCAGACGCTCATAACATCCGTGTTGCTCCAAAGAAGAAGTTCGCACCTAGCGGTGCATCCAGACGTAGCTCTTCCAGGCAGCAATGAGGATGATCTCAAATTACGGACCCAAATCCGTAATTGCTACCATCATCTTTCAACTTTGCTTTCTCAAGGAACGCATTAAAATTCAACGGAACAACAAAGACGAGCCATCTATCTACAATCAAACATAAACAAGCAAGATACTATCAGTACTAAGTTCATGATAAATTTAAGTTCAATTAATCATATTACTTAAGAACTCCCACTTAGAAAGACATCTCTAGTCATCTAAGTGATCACGTGATCCAAATCAACTAAACCATAACCGATCATCACGTGAAATGGAGTAGTTTTCAATGGTGAACATCTTATGTTGATCATATCTACTATATGATTCACGCCGACCTTTCGGTCTCCGTGTTCCGAGGCCATATCTGCATATGCTAGGCTCGCAAGTATAACCCGAGTATTCTGCGTGTGCAAAACTGGCTTGCACCCGTTGTAGATGGACGAGAGCTTATCACACCCGATCATCACGTGGTGTCCGGGCACGACGAACTTTGGCAACGGTGCATACTGGGAGAACACTTCTTGATAATTTAGTGAGAGATCATCTTATAATGCTACCGTCAATCAAAGCAAGATAAGATGCATAAAAGGATAAACATCACATGCAAATCAATATAAGTGATATGATATGGTCATCATCATCTTGTGCTTCATGATCTCCATCTTGCAGCACCACCATGATCACCATCGCCACCGGCGCGACACCTTGATCTCCATCGCAGCATCGTTGTCGCCTCGCCAAACTTATGCTATTACGACTATCGCTACCGCTTAGTGATAAAGTAAAGCATTACAGGCGATTGCATTGCATACAATAAAGCGACAACCATATGGCTCTGCCAGATTGCCGATAACTTCGTTACAAAACATGATCATCTCATACAATAAAATATAGCATCACGCCTTGACCATATCACATCACAACATGCCCCGCAAAAACAAGTTAGACGCCCTCTACTTTGTTGTTGCAAATTTTACGTGGCTGCTACGGGCTTAAGCAAGAACCAGTCTCACCCACGCATCAAAACCACAACGATATTTCACAAATAGACTCCGCTTTAACCTTCTCAAGGACCGGGCGAGCCACACTCAGTTCAACTAAAGTGAGAGAGAGGCACCCACCAGTCACCTTTAAGCAACGAGTGCTCGTGAGCGGTGAAACCAGTCTCGCGTAAGCGCACGCGTAATGTCGGTCCGGGCCGCTTCATCTCACAATACCGCTGAACCAAAGTATGACATGCTTGGTAGGTAGTATGACTTGTATCACCCACAACTCACTTGTGTTCTACTCGTGCAAAACATCAAACCATAGAAAAACCTAGGCTCGATACCATTTGTGGGGAACGAGTAATTTCAAAAATTTCCTACGCACACGCAAGATCATGGTGATGTATAGCAACGAGAGGGGAGAGTGTTGTCTACATACCCTTGTAGACCAAGCGAAGCGATCACAACGTAGAGGAAGTAGTCGACGTTCTCCTCGCGATCCGACCGATCCCGCGCCAAGTTACTCCGACGCCTCGAGTTCTTGACACACGACAGCTCGATGACGCCCCTCATACTCCGATCCAGCCGAGTGTCGAGGGAGAGTTCCACAAGACGACGGTGTGGTGACGATCTTGATGTTTCACCGCACAGGCTTCGCTTAAGCTTCGCGACAGTATAACCGAGGTGGAATATGGTGGAGGGGGCACCGACACGGCTAAGGAACGATCTAAAGATCAACTTGTGTGTTCTAAGGTGCCCCCCGCCTCGTATATAAAGGAGCAAGGGGAGGGGGCCATGCCAAGGAGGCGCGCCAGGAGTCCTACTCCTCTGGGAGTAGGATTCCCCAATCCTAGTTGGACTAGGATTCCTGAGGGGGAAAGAGAGAGGGGGGCGGCCCTTCTCCTAGTCCTAGTAGGACTAGGGAAGGGGGGGCGCGCCTCCTAGGGCTGCCCCTTCTTCTTTCCACTAAGGCCCATGGAGGCCCATTTACCTCCCGGGGTTCCAGAACCTCCCTAGATCGGTAAATTCCGCCGCCGAACCATTCCAACTCCAAACATAGGCTTCCAATATATCAATCTTTATGTCTCGACCATTCCGAGACTCCTCGTCATGTCCGTGATCACATCCGGACTCAACACCTTCGGTACATCAAAATACATAAACTCATAATAACCGCCATCGAAACCTTAAGCGTGCGGACCCTACGGTTCGAGAACAATGTAGACATGACCTAGAACTATTCACGGTCAATAACCAACAGCGGACCTGGATGCCCATATTGGTTCCTACATATTCTACGAAGATCTTTGTCGGTCGACCGCATAACAACATACGTTGTTCCCTTTGTCATCGGTATGTTACTTGCCCGAGATTCGATCGTCGGTATCCAATACCTAGTTCAATCTCGCTACGCAAGTCTCTTTACTCGCTCCGTAATACATCATCTCACAACTAACTCATTAGTTGTAGTGCTTGCAAGGCTTAAGTGATGTGCATTACCGAGAGGGCCCAGAGATACCTCTCCGACAATCGGAGTGACAAAACCTAATCTCAAATACGCCAACCCAACATCTCGCCTTTGGAGACACCTGTAGTACTCCTTTATAATCACCCAGCTCGCTGTGACGCTTGGTAGCACCCAAAGTGTTCCTCCGTAAACGGAGTTGCATAATCTCATAGTTACAGAACATGTATAAGTCATGGATAAAAGCAGAGCAACATACTAAACGATCGTGTGCTAAGCTAAGGAATGGGTCATGTCAATCGATCATTCTACTAATGATGTGACCTCATTAATCAAATAACAACTCCTTGTTCATGGTTAGGAAACATAACCATCTTTGATTAACAAGCTAGTCTAGTAGAGGCATACTAGTGACATGTTGTTTGTCTATGCATTCACACATGTATCATGTTTCCGGTTAATACAATTCTAGCATGAATGATAAACATTTATCATGAAATAAGGAAATAAATAATAACTTTATTATTGCCTCTAGGGCATATTTCCTTCAATCTTACCAACAGGATAAGCAGATTTGCTTGGTACTACGCCATGGAACACTGTATTGGACGGTCTGAGATCCTTGTCTGTTAGACCCATGCGACGGAAAGTTTCATAGTATAGTATATTAATACTGCTTCCTCCATCCATAAGCACCTTAGTGAACTTATAACCCCCCACCTGAGGGTCTACCACCAATGCTAGCTGGCCCGGATTATCAACCCGGGGGGATGGTCCTATCTGCTCCACACGATAGGCTGCTCCGACCAGCGTAAATAACATGGCAAGGCCGGTTCAACAGAGTTCACTGCTCGCTTGTGAAGCTTTCGGTCGCGCTTATCCAAGCTAGTTGTGAAAACATGATACTTCCCACTATTCAACTGCTTTGGTTGGCTCTGATAACCCGACTGATGTTGCTGCTGCTGCTGGCCGTTCTGATTGTTCTGACTATTGTGACCGCCTTGATTAAGACCTGAACCGGAAGCTCCATCGTGACCCGGCCCGTGGAAACCGGATCCTGAACCGCCACCTGACCCCTGGTCATACCGGAAAGTATTAGAGTTTTTGAACTCCTGCATAATATAACAATCTTTCTAGAGATGGTTCGATGGGGACTCCTTCGTCCCGTGCTTGGGGTAAGGTTGATTCAACAAGTAATTCAAACGGCTCGCATTAGGATTTGGACCCCGATTCACTTTTCCTCTCGCGGCCGCTGCTCGTCTCTGTGCATTAGTGTTGGCCACGAAATCCGGTTGCCATCTCGCTGCGCTTGCCTCCGCTTTCCATGACCCGCCGGTTTGTACTGCCGCCCTTGAGTTGCCATTCTTCTTTCCTTCCTCGCTTCATCATCATCAGCCTCGTGATCCTTGGTACTGTCTCAATCAAGATATTTCACCAAAGCGCCATGAGGGTTCCCATGTCATTACAGTAACCGCTTCATGCGCCCCAATTTCAATTTTAAAGGCTCAAACCGCAGCTTGCTTTCTAAGGTTAAGATTGCAGAGTCGCCATGATCCCGCTGTGAGGAGTGCAAAATCTCAAACACGGCGCATCTAACGGGTCGTTGATTCCCTTCCTCCCGGACACAAGCCGCTAGGTCTACTATGGATTTGGGCTGCTTACATGTATCCTTGAAATTTGATAAACCGGCCCGCAATCGGGCCCATGAGCTGATAGAGTTGGGCGGTAGGCTCTTCAACCAAGTACGAGCCGTGCCTTCAAGCATCATGGTGAAATACTTTGCACACGCGCCTCATCCACATCTAACATCTCCATGGCCATCTCATAACTTTCAACCCACGCTCAGGGGACAAATCGGCGGTGTAATTCGCACCTTGCGCGACCCTTAAAGTCTTTGGGCAGGCGACATTGCGTAAAGCAGGATCAAACAGGCACCCTAAAGCGGATGCGACTCGGGTCCGCGAAGGTGGTAGGGCGAACCGTGTGTGTTGACCCGCGTCATCCTGGCCGCTAATTCAGCCTCTCTTCGCGCTGGGCCCGATCCACCACCTCCCGAGCATCACGAACACCGCCCGCGGGTTATTGCCACGGGCCGCTTCACGGTCCCGCTGCTGCTGATATGGCCGGTTCATCCACGCTACCGCTATAACTCCGCTTGACGAGGCGAGAGTGAATCCGATCACGGCTATATGAATATGCCTCCTGTTGATCAAGCAGATCCGGAGAAGCCTTAACCCGGCGCTGCCTCTCTCGCTTGTGGGGAATCCCCTTCGACCGGATAGCTTCCAATCGCAAAGCGGCTGCAACAAGGTTGTCCATAGGATTAGAATAATGACCGGGGTGTTTGAACCGCGGTGGAACCACCATATTCTCTGCCGAGGAGGCTCCATCCGGCGCGGCTGGACCGTCGCCTCGTCCCGCCGCCTCAATCCGGTTTGCCTCCGGTCCGAGGCGGATTATCGGGTCCAGCCTCGGGTCTCGAAGAGATTTCGGATCAAACCTCGATGGTAGGCGTGATCTATACTTCCGCTTCAACACTTCTCGCGACGCACTCGTCAAGCATGAGTTTGTAAGCTCGGCGCCCAGAGCGGCTCGCTCTGCAGCCATCCGCCTCCTTCTCCGCCGCTAGATCCGCTTTGGCTTGTGTGATCTGCTCTTTCACCTTCGCAATTTCTGCTATGAGCCTCCCGACCGCGGGATTGTCCTTCGCCATAAGCGCAGCTAGCGATCAAACAGATCTGATAGAACTTGAACCGGCGGGCGACCGGCCTCGTGCCCTCGCCGCCATCGCCGCCGCTGATCCGGAAAGTATCGCCGCAGCGTTGAAGAGTGGTTCGTTGCTCGCATACCGCCATGAATATTCCAACCCGCTGATCTGGCTTGGGGTCCGGAATATTGTCGCCATCGAACAGCCCCGATCATATCGCCCCGCAATCGGTACAATGACTCGCCTCTCTCGTTGAAGATTCGCCGAATAAACAACGGTCTCACTACAGTGTTACAACCGCGCCGTGTTCTCCTCCGTGGATGACTCCAATGAAGACACGCTTCATGGCCGGTTTAACTCGGGCAGGTCGTGCACGCCGAGCCGCCTCGACGAGGTTGGTGCAGATGTCCGCCAGCCCAGCTCCCCGATCTTGCCGATGAAAACATGTATGCCACCAAAGGGGACCCGCACCAGACTCAATTGAATCGCCTCGACCCCATCCGCATCGCCGATTTAGATCCGCCGCGACGACTCTTGGTCATCCGCCCACGACGTAGCCTTCGAGTCCTTTGAGCTTGCCCTCCAAGATCGCCAAACCATCGTGCGATTGCCCCACGGTGGGCGCCAATCGTCAGGATTTGTCACGACGTATGTCCTAGTGTAAGGACTTAGTCGTGGAGCCATCGCTACGGGTTTACTTGAAGGGGTTAAAGCGGACACAAAGACACAAGGGTTTATACTAGTTCGCCCCTTCGATGAAGGTAAAAGCCTACGCCTAGTTGTGATGGGATTGATGTGATCTCGATGGCTAGGAGCAAACAAGCTTCGCTTAGGCTCGAGTTGTGGTTGATCGTCCTTGAACTGCCGCCGGTCGCCCCTTATATACACGAGTGACGCCTGTCGGTTCATAGAGTCCCAACCGTTCATACTGTATCCCGCTGGTATCTCTCTATTCCTAACTTACAAGACAAGTATACATCAGGCGGTTTACGGCCACAAGTTCTAAACCGACTACGTGCCTTGGGCCTTTCTCGCTTATACCACTAACGGAGTTAACCCGGCCCAAGCTGGCCGGTTTATACCTAGTGGTAATATCCCCAACAACTCAAAAGCGGACCGTACTCGAAGACCCACGAGGTTCAGAGTAACTTGATCTCAAGTTTCATGATCATCATCATTAGCTTCCTCACTAATTGGTGTAGAAATCATGGAACTGATTTCAGTGATGAACAATTTTCCAATTCGGGAGAAGGTACAGTTACCTCATCAAGTTCTACTTTTCTCCCATTCACTTCTTTTGAGAGAAACTCCTTCTCTAGAAAGGATCCATTTTTAGCAACGAATATCTTGCCTTCTGAAAGTGCGTTATATCGACTAGAGGGGGGTGAATAGGCGATTTTTATGAATTCTTCACTCGGGAATTTGCCGGTGAGGAAATTCCTTACTGAAGAACTACTAGCAAAGGAATAAGTACTCAGAAGTAAGCATAACAGGATACAAGCATGGTCACCATGATGAAATGAAGACAAGCACAGAGTACAGAAAGCGTAAACACAGGATAACAAGATGAAGACAACAGACTGAAGAAATTGAACTGAGGAATTTGAGAAAGTCTTCAGTCAAAGTCTTCAAACACAGATATGAACAATATTCAACACAGTAATTAGGAAATGGAAGGGTTGAGGAAATAGAACCAGTTAGTTGGTGAAGACAATGATTTGGTAAACCAGTTCCAACTGTTGTCTCAGTTGTACGTCTGGTTGGAGCGGCCGAGTATTTAAACTCGAGGACACGCAGTCCCGACACCCGCCTCGAGCCGCAACTCAGACACTCGCTTCTCCAGTATTCTCCTTGAACTAAGACCACGCAGGTCTCGGCCCAATCACTCGTGGTAAGTCTTCGGTGACTTCCAAACCTTCACAGACTTGGTCACTCGGCGATCCACAATTCCTCTTGATGTTTCTAGACCTTGACGCCTAACCGTCTGGAAGAAGCATGCCTTCAAAGGTAATAAGCGCCGGATCCACGCAGATCAATTTCTTCGATGATGCTCAATCACTTTGGGTTTGTGGGGTTTGGTTTTGGGATTTTCCTCACTTGATGATTTTCGCCAAAGTCCTCGAAGGATAGGTTGCTCTCAAATGACAAGTGTCAAGTTCTCTCGAGCAGCCAACCAACTAGTGGTTGTAGGGGCGGCTATTTATAGCCTAGGAGCAGCCCGACATGATAAGACATAAATGCCCTTCAATGATATGACCGTTAGGTGGATAAGATATTTTGGACAGCCGCAAGAAGATAAAGAACGATCGGAAATTTGACTCTCAAATTCCTCGTATATCATGTTCCTCATCGTGTAGGTAATTCAGACATGGCGAATTCCTAACTCCTCGATCGAGCAAAGTCCTCAAGGACTGTAAGAACTGCGTCTCACATCAAGAAATTGACTGATCAGTATGAGGTTTCCAATGGCTTCACTCAAGGGATTGGTAGGTGTAGGATTTTGAGTTGAGCATCACATGGAAACTTTTCCTTAGTATTTCCTCGACCCCTTTAACAAAGACGGTGTTTCCTATGACTCAAGAAAGAGAAAATGAAACTACGAAAACAAAAGTCTTCATGCTTCATGTTCCTCAAATGAATACCAAGTCTTCAAGGTCACACCAATTTCTTCACTTTCAAAGTCTTTAGAAAGTCTTCGTAATATCAAAGTCTTCAATCGAAGAACTTCATTTTAGGGTCGACTTTCTCTCAGAAATATCAAACTCCTCATAGAATTATAGACCTGTGTACACTCATAAACAAGATCACCCCTTAACCTATAAGTCTTCAATACACCAAAATCACTAAGGGGCACTAGATGCACTTACAATCTCCCCCTTTTTGGTGATTGATGACAACATAGGTTAAGTTTTCAATGGGGATAATCATATGAAGTGTAAATACTGATATTGAGGAATTTGATTGCAAGATATAGAAGAACTCCCCCTGAAGATGTGCATAGTGAGGAATTTGCTTTTGAGGCAATGCATATTTGAAGAATTGAATCATGGAGATTCCCCCCTATATCTTGTAATTCATACACGCATTTGATATATAGTATGAAGAATTTGAAATGCATGATGAAATATGGTGCCTGATGTAATTCAGCATGCGTGCAATAATATTGACTAGGAATAAGCATGCAGAATAGCACATCAAAAGTATCAGAGCTCAGTGCATCAAAAGCATCAGAGCACGACCAAAAGTATCAAGGCACCATCGGGTTTAAGATTACAACTCGATCCAATAAAAGTTTCGGAAGAACGAGAGTTGTAACTTAAAAAAACGCCCTTAGTATAGACCCGCTTGAAGACTAACTCAGATTTCTCCCCCTTTGTCATCAAATGACCAAAAGGATCGAATCTGAGGACTAACGCCCCTGAAGAATTTCACGTTGATGGAGGAGCGCCATTTATCGGGTTGTTTGTTGTAGCAGGGCCTGCCGCAGTTGTCGCCCAAATCTTCATACTCATCGTTGTCGCGATGAAGAATAAGAGCTAGCCACCGCTTGAGGAACTTTGACCCTCTTGAATTTCTTCGAGGAGGTGCGCACACCAAATTCTTCCTTGAGACCCATAGTCTTCAGTTCTTCAGCGCTATAAACATGAGTGAGAACAGCCCAGGTGCGGTTGAGTGTTTCATGAAGGTAGTGGTGGTTCTTCTTCACTGCATTATGTGTTGATGTCATGTTGTGAAGAATTGCACCAAACTGACGCTTTACCCATTTGTGATTGCGATCAACCTTCTGATGAAGACTGAGGAGTAACTCACGATCAGTCATCACCCCTGGGTGCTGTGGCTTGAGGATTTTGCTTGGCTGAGGTATTTGCGGCAGTGTCATGTGTGGCAGAGTCGTCATTGGTAGAATAAGATGTAGCCAGATGAAATTGACCATCCAATGGACGAGTGCCTTCATCAATCACAGCAGCTGCCTTGCCTTTATCATCAGATGATGAAACTGGTCGGTTGAGGACTTCAATGGGAGGCAAGTAGCTACCATGGTTCAGAGTGTCAGCTTTGTAATTCAGTGAAGATCTTGCCCTTATGAATCTCATAATCCAAGGTGCATAGGGCTTCAAATAATGGTGACATAGCAACGCTTGCGAGTCCTCATGAAGAAATCATGGAAGTTGACGGAACGCCATGAATGATGTTGAAAAGCATGTTCTTCATGATGCCGACGACTTCTTCATCATTTGAATCGTGGCCTTTGATAGGACTCATTGTCTTCGTCAGAATGCGATAGACAGTCCGAGGCACATAGAGCAATTCCTTGACGAGGAATTTGGTTCGTGGGGCCTGCCTCGCTTCAAAGGCTTCATGAGCACTTGCATGTAATGATTTGTCGCCTCGGGGTCATTGTAGATGCAACGTGCCTTCGTCATGGGGAGGATCAAGAGGAAGGACACGAAGCAATTCAGTGTGGTGCCTTATAATGAGTGTTTTCACCATCCAATCCAGCACCCATGAATTGACATCTTCAAAGATCTCCGTGATATGCAAGGTGTGGCGTAGAATCAAGAATGAGTTCTTCATTCCAATCGCAAATGTTAGTGCAGAAATTCAAGAGTCCCGCATCGTGAATAACACCGAGGACCGGCTCAAGCATGGCGAGATTCCATATCCACGTGAGGAATATGTTCATGATCAAGATTTTTCCTTGTCAAACAAAGACCGAGGAATAGAAGTTGGCTTGACTAGCAGTCCGTAAACGCCTCTTCCTTATGCGCAGCAGAGTCATATGGATTATAGTCGATGAAGAACACATGCTCGTAAAAGAAGTCTTCAGCCTTGAATTTTGCTTGCTTGAGAATGGATTCTTCGGTTTGGGCAGAGGAGTGTCAGTGATTTGCAGCACAACCTCAGGAATCGCGAGCTCAAGTTCTTCAGGCTGAGGAATTTCTGGTTCCTCTTCTTGTGCAACTTGAGGATCAGCAATAGCAGGTTCTTCAGCACTAGCGGCTGGAATTTCTTGATGAACAGAAGGAGTGGGATGAGTTTCTTCAGAGCCCATCTGAACTGTGGTTGCCGGGTACTGAGGAATTTGTTGGATATGTGTGAATGGAGGAGTATTGGGATGCTGACTTTCCCAAAAGTCATCATTCATCACTGGTGTAGTGCATCCAATATCCACATCTTCATCTTCATTTTCAATTTCCTCAACACCAGCCTCTTCAGCTGTGAACTGAGACGGAGGTGAGGAAATGATTGGCGTTGAAGGGATTGCTTCCATTTCAATTTCTTCATCAAGCTGCTCTGACGTAGCAGCAGAATGATTTTCTTCATCAGATCCGCTTGGGATCTTGTAGTCTTCTCCATAAGGAACAATCTCCTTTGATGACATGGAGGAAATTGGAACAACACCAATAGGATTTTCAAGAGAGCTGGTCATTGGCTTCATTTTCTTTGCAGCCGAAGAATTTGACACAGCTGATGCCTTCCTTTTCTTCACTGCAGCTCGCTCTGCAGCCTTGGTTTTCTTCACCTCATAGGCAGAAGGAAGAATTGGAGTTGGTGTAGGTTCGGGAGGAGCAGAGGAATCTGGTTGATTTTCTTCAGCGCGAATCGTGCAGCTTGCCTCGATCTCTTCGATTTCTTTTCAGCGCACCACTAGTGGATGCCCCGCAATTTCTTCACCGGCCGATGGAGTCATTTGCCTGAACTTGTATTTTCATCGCAGGTTGAAAGTCATCAGCGGTCTTGGCATGTTCTTCAAAGAGCTGAGCAGAGTCTCACCGAGGATTTTCTTGTTGCGATGGGGCTGCAACTGTTGTCATCTTCTTCGTCAGATTGACGAATCTCACTTTGGCTCCTTGCCAATCAACATAGTATGCATCGAAGTCTTTGCTGAGGGCTTGAATTTCAGACTGAGCCTTGAGAAGTTCCTCAGGTGTCAGTCTGACAACATTCTTCTTCGGGAGCTTCTCCTTTCTAGATTGAGCCTTCTTGATCTCACGTGCCTTCTCAAATTTCCATTTCTCTTGAGTGATGAAATGGGTCAGCATGTGACTTTGACCGGGAGTCAGAGGCAGATCACGCATTGAGTGTTTGGATCCTTGTGCTAGAGATCAAAGTAATCGAGGATCTTCTTCGGATCCAAAAGCAGTGGCACAGAGCCTTTGGCTCTAGCGGCCTTCACTTGTCTATCTCTGATGATTTCTGCAAGTTCTTCATCAGAAGCTTCATCATCAGAGGGCACTTGGAATGCAACCGCTTTCTTCCTTGACTTGGCCGAGGACCGCGTCCACTGTTGCTTTAGTCTTCAACAGAGGGGCCTGATGAGGACATTTGTGCAGCTGAGGAACTCGCTGAGACACCAGAAGCAATTGAAAAACCAGTAGTCCTTTGGCATGTAGCTGGATGCATAGGAGTTGAGGACTTTGGTGGAGCAGTAGCAGTCTGAGGAATTTGCCGTGAGGGCATAGCTGAGGAACTTGGCCGTGAGGGCGCTGTCGGTGAAGCACTTGACTTGCGAGCAGGCTTCTTTGGTATTGATTTCCTTGGTCTGACCGAGGACTCAGCAGCAACAGCAGCAGCAGAATCCTCATTGAGTTTCTTCACAGCCTCCTTGGCTTGCCTTGCCAATTTGGCTTGGCATTTTGCCCATTCTTCAGGAAAGTCCTCACCACTTTTGATACTAGTGGGATCAGCTACTTGGCCAGGTGCCAATGGAGCTCTAGGGCACGGAGGATTGAGGGCGAATTTCTTCATGTACTTTGGACTAACATATCGATATTCCCTCCATTCCCTTGCCCATCTCCGTTCAATTCTCTGAATGCGCACCTTGCGTTGATTCTTGTTTTCTTTGCCAAACTTGGCTTCATCAGGTGTGCAATAGTCCTTATAGAGTTCATCGTGATTTCGAAAGCGCCATGACCTCGGCCTCTTTCCTCCTTTCTGTGGTCTCTTTCCTTCAGCCATATTCTTCAGATGAGGAATTTGAACAATTGAACACGCTAAAGAAGTATGCAATTTTTCTTCGAGGAACGCTGCAAATGAGTTAAGTTGATGAGAACCTAGTGATTCAAAGAATGACATGAGTACTGTGAACAGAGTGTAGGTGCGAGGAATTTCGAGAGGTCATATCGTTCTCGTAAGATTTTTCAAAAGACAAGTTTTGAGGAATTTGACCGATGAGCCTTGAGGAATTTCACCAAGCGCTTTTGTCTCGAGGTTCCAAAGTTGTATAGATCAAGATCCACACAATTGAGGAATCTTGAAGAAAATGATTGCTTAGAGAAATAGTTCAAGATCATACGATCCGTGAGGTGTTCATATGTGTGACGATTTGAAGAAAAACACCTTTGAAGATTTTCAGGAAAGCTTGAGAATCAAAGTGAGTAATAAAAGTAACTTTTAATTACCCAAACTGAAGAACACGACAAACTAAGATGAACAGACGTGAAGTTCGTCAGGTTCGATCTCCCACACCCTAACTTGGCAGAGGGAAACAGCTACGGCGGCGGCAGAGTGAAGATTTCCGCAACCAGCGCGAGTACGACGGCGACGAGGTCGAGGCAGTGAAGCTCTTCCTCACCGGCGACGATGGAGTAGTGGTGGCGCTAGGGTTTGAGGAGCTCGAGCGAGAGACAGCGACCGAGCGGAGTAAATGAAGTGAGGAAGGGGAGAGGGGTATTTATAGCCACGGTGAAAAACTATTCGCCCGAAGATTTTGGGACGAACATGCCCCTGCCCTTTCTCCTTCACGCGACATGTGTCACCCACGTACTGTGTAGATGAGATTGTGTAAGATCGTGGGTGAATAAAATAATGCATCATGGGATGCGGAACGGTTTGAGCGGTAAAACCGAAAATCTGGATAAGATTTGTTTTAAAGTTTCGTTCGCAATTTCTTCAGCTGACAAGGACACAGTGAAGACTTTGAACGAGTTTCAAATAGAACGCACATGAAGAATTTGTGAATAGATTGGGTTGAGTATAGCATAGAGGGGGAAGGGTCCGATCACATTCACTTAGCAGAAAAAGCAACATGAAGAAATAGCCATAAGTGAATGCTGTAGAGGACATAAACTCATATATATCCAATGAAGAAAAATGATGGAAACAGTGGAGATTTTGCAAAGTTGAAGAATTTGAAAAACTGAAGAATTTCAAAACTGAGGAAAAACTCAAATTGAAGATTTTCAACTTTTGTGGTGGCATGTCCCATCAGATAAGAATGATGATTTCAGCACACCGCGCATAATTGCCGAGGGTTCGAGAATCAAATTCTTCATTAATTTCTTCACACTTAAAGTGTTATTCTTCATTGATTGAAGAAAAACGTTTCTTCATGTGTTGCACATCTAAGTCATCAATTCTGCATAAGGGTTAGGATGTGTGTCCTTTTCAAAGAACATTTGAAGATTCTAAGATATTTAGCTCACACCGCAACTTGCTAAATCTCTTCTCATCCAAGGTCTTAGTGAAGATATCAGCTAGCTGTTCTTGAGTCTTCACATGCTCGATTGAGATGTCGCCCTTCAACACATGATCACGAAGAAAATGATGACGAATCTGGATGTGCTTTGTCTTCGAGTGCTGAACTGGGTTGTGAGCAATCTTGATGGCACTCTCATTGTCACAGAGGAGAGGCACATTCTTCACATTGACGCCATAGTCGTTGAGGGTTTGCTTCATCCAAAGCAGTTGAGCACAGCAAGAGCCAGCAGCAATGTATTTAGCTTCAGCAGTAGACAGTGATACGCAGTTCTGCTTTCTTCGAGGACCAATGACCAAAGATCGTCCGAGGAAATGACAAGTGCCGATGTTGACTTGCGGTCCACACGATCACCAAAGATAGTCGAGTTAGAATATCCAATGTGATCAAAAGCAGAGCCCTTGGGGTACCATAATCCTAGTGTTGGTGTGTGAGCTACATATCAAAGAATATGCTTCACAGCCTTATGGTGTGATTCCTTCGGTGCAGCTTGAAATCGTGCACACATGCAAACACTAAGCATTATATCCGCCTAGATGCACATAAGTACAATAATGAACCAATCATGGAGCGGTATACCTTGTGATCAAGTCAATACCATTTTCATCAAGGCATAGATGGCCATTTGTGGGCATAAGAATTTTGACGCTTTGCAATCTTGCATGCCGAATTTCCTCAAGACATCTTTGAGGTATTTCTCATGAGATATGAATATGCCATTGCGCTGATTTAATTTGAAGACCTAAGAAGAATTTCAACTCTCCCATCATAGACATTTGATATTCTTCACTCATCATATAGGCAAATTCATCACTATAACGTTGGTCAGTACAGCCAAAGATAATATCATCAACATATATTTGGCACACAAACAGTTCACCATCATAAGATTTAGTAAAGAGAGTAGGATCAAGTGAACCGGGTGTGAAGCCATTCTTCACGAAGAATTCCTTCAATGTATCATACCACGCCCGAGGGGCTTGCTTGAGGCCATAGAGGGCCTTATTGAGTCTGAAGACTTTATCAGGATTCTTTGGATCTTCAAAACCTGGGGGTTGAGCAACATATACTTCTTCCTCAAGCTTACCATTGAGGAGTGCACTTTTCACATCCATTTGATATAAGATGATATCATGATGGTTAGCATAGGCAAGTAATATGCGAATAGCCTCAAGTCTAGCAACAGGTGCAAAAGTTTCATCGAAATCAATTCCTTCAACCTATGTGTAGCCTTGAGCTACTAGTCGTGCCTTATTCCTCACCACAAGGCCATTTTCATCTTGCTTGTTGCGGTAGATCCACTTTGTGCCAATGATATTATGCTTGCGAGGATCTGGGCGATTGACCAGTTCCCAGACATTATTGAGCTCGAACTAATGTAATTCTTCTTGCATAGCCTGAATCCACTCCGGCTCCAGAAATGCTTCATCTACCTTAGTGGGCTCTGTGATAGAGACAAAAGCATAGTGCCCACAAAAGTTAGATAAATGTGAAGCTTTTGAGCGTGTGAGAGGACCTGGTGCGCGAATGTCATCGATGATCTTCTCCACTTGCACTTCTTTTGCAACGCGAGGATGAGCTGGTTGTCGCTGAGGAATTTGATCATCATTTTCTTCAAAGACCATTTTCCTCATCATGCTCTTCGTGCATCACCGACGCTCTTCATGAATAGGAATGAGTTCGTCAGAGATTCTTCAAGAGGAATGACATCCTTAGTTGCCTTGAACTTGATAGAATCCTCGGTGCTGGTTCATCTAACACGTAGGTAGGTGCTCTCTTTGTGAGCCATTAGTTTCATCGAACCGCACATCTACAAAGGTCAACAATCTTGTGAAGAACAATGTTGAAGACTCTGTAGGTGTGTGAGTCCTTTCCGTAACCAAGCATAAAACCTTCATGTGCTTTCGGTGCAAATTTAGAGTTGTGGTGAGGATCTCTAATCCAGCATTTAGCACCGAAGACTTTGAAATAACTCACATTGGGTTTCTTGTCAGTGAGGAGTTCATAGGCCGTCTTCTTGAAGAATTTGTGAAGATATTTCTGTTGATGATGTGGCACGCAGTATCAATCACATCAATCCAAAAACGCTGAGGCGTTTTGTATTCATCAAGCATAGTGCGAGCCATTTCAACAAGAGTTCTGTTCTTGCGCTTCACGACGCCATTTTGCATTGTCACTTCTGATATGCTTGATCTTCACACCAAAGTTGGTTGAAGCCCTCGAGGAAAATCGTTTGAAGACTTCCTGCACTTCATGTTTGTAAGTAACAATGTGTACCCATGTATATCGACAATAATCATCAACAATGACAAAACCATATAGAGATGCATCATTAGTGACTGCTGAGTAATGATTAGGTCCGAAGAGGTCCATGTGAAGCAATTCGAATGGACGAGTAGTGGTCATGATAGTCTTCGCTGGATGCTTGGCCTTGATCATTTTTCCTGCTTCACAGGCTCCACATAAGTGATCCTTGAGGAATTTGACATTTTCAATGCCAATGACATGCTTCTTCTTCGCAAGCGTGTTCAAATTCCTCATGCGTGCGTGACCAAGTCGTCGATGCCATAGCCAGCCTTCAAGCTTTTGCAAGTAGGCACACGGCTGGTTGTGGTCCTCAGAGAGAAATCAACAATATACAAATCTCCTCTCCTAATGCCTTCAAGACTTTGGAATTGTCGCCTTCCATAATCACAACACAATGATACTTGCCAAAGACAACAACCATATCAAGATCACATAGCATTGAGATCGACATGAGGTTGTATCCTAAGGACTCAACAAGCATGACTTTGTCCATGTGCTTATCCTTAGAGATTGCAACCTTACCAAGACCCAATACCGACTTTTGCCTTTGTCAAGAAAGATGATATGCTTCAGAGGTGACGGTGATAAGGAGCATCCATCAATAGTTCTTGTCACCAATATGTGATTTGTACATCCACTATCGAGGACCCATTCAAGAGTTTTGGGTTGATCATCCTGCAGATGAATTAGTGTAGCTTACAATCTCATATGCTTCATCGGTGAAGAATATGATATCAAGTTCATCGATGAATTTCATCAAGCAATGGCGATATAGCAAGATGAGGATGTGTGAAATGAAAGTTCATTTCATCCCGATTAGCTCAAGTCCTTTCAGCAATTTGTCGTCCCCAAAGAAATTCTTCAGACGTTAAAGCACGTCTGGAGACCTGACCCTGCAGAAGAGATTAGTTCTTTTTCTTCACCACCCACATCTGAAGGGGTGGCAAAGAGTTCATCACTCTACGAGCACCATATGAGAGAGGTGGCAAAGATGCCAAACCGTTTCATTTCACATAAGAGGGGTTAGGGTAAGCATATGAATAAGCAGAGTAATTCTTCAAGGACTTATGAACATATTGGTTTGAAGAATAATGCACATATTCATAGCCCTTAGCCCTACCCTACGAGACAGAGTTGCTAGCACGATGATAATCATGTGAGAACTTTGATCCTTTTGAGGAATTTGATCCATGTGAAGAATTTGGTCCGTACGAGGACTTGGATCCATATGAAGAATTTGGTCCGTATGAAGAATTTGATCTGGGGTT
This sequence comes from Aegilops speltoides, assembly GCA_021437245.1. Taxonomy (NCBI): domain Eukaryota; kingdom Viridiplantae; phylum Streptophyta; class Magnoliopsida; order Poales; family Poaceae; genus Aegilops; species Aegilops speltoides. Next base: position 455,120,033 of record CM038147.1, on the reverse strand, counting down.
CCTGTTCTTCACAGGTGGTGTCATGAGGACATTCACCTGAAGACTTTCAACATAGCTTTTGGGAACCCAGATTTTCTTCATAGGGGAACTGTTCCTGCAGTTAGTGCCAACATATCTAGCAAATACTTCACCATTCTGATTTTTGAACAGTTTATAGTTGGAGTCAAATGACTCATCAGAAAAATAAGGAGATTCACATGTAAAGCCAGATAAGTTAGATGGATCAATCGAGGTCCCTTTGCAAAGAACCCATGAGGTTTTGGGGTACCGCTCGGGCTTCCAATATGTTCCATCAACATTAAGTTTCCTCTCAAAGGCAATACCCTCTTTCCTAGGGTTTTTGTTGAGGATCTGCTTTTTAAGCACATCACAAAGAGTCTGATGCCCTTTGAGGCTTTTGTACATGCCTGTCATGTACAATTCCTTCAGCCCTGCATTGTCAGTGATACTAGCAATGTCCTCAGATGAGGAATTAGTGATAGCAGAGGCAAGTGAAGAATTTGAAACAGTTGAAGCATTTGAACATTCAGGTGAAGAATTAGCAGATTCACGTTCAATGCACTTTAAGCATGGAGGAACAAATTCTTCCTGAGAAGCGCTGATTTGTTGAGCTAGTAATGAATCGCGCTCCTTCTAAAGATCCTCATAACACACTCTTAGCTTTTCAAGATCTTCCTTTCTTTGAAGAGATTCAGAAGAAAGCTTCTCGTGATCAGTCAAGGGCGTCAAACTTGGAGTGAATTCTCTGAAGACATTCACCCAATGCTTTTGACTGATCCATTTCTTTGTGCAACATATCATCACTTTTGTCTAGCATGTTTTGAACTTGTTCCAAAGCCGTTTGTTGTTTAGTGGCGATGAAATAAGTTTGTTATAACAAGATTCAATATCATCATCAGATTCATCATTATCAGATTCATCATCACAAAACTTGGATGAGGAGCATTCGGTTACCTCAAAGACCGCCGCCATGAGACATGATGCGAAGATGATGATTCCGCTCGAAAGTCATCGATTTGAGAGATTCCTTGAAGTCCTCAAACCAGGATCATGACGAGTTCGATGACCTTCATAGACATAAGAGATTCGGTCCCGTATAAGCTTCAATTGCCAAGATGCATAATGCGCCTAAATTGATCTCGGATAGGCGAGAATGAGATGATATCCTTCGCTATGATGTCAAGTCGAGTGTACTTGCGAATATCATCGGCGTCGCCATCTTGCATAGATAAGTAAGACCAATCTCGGTGACGGTCCACAGCTCATTGTTCATAGCCATGAGGCGCTCTCATCATGGCCTTCCACTTGGGATAATCATGACCATCAAAGATAGGGCATGTCACTTTCTTCATACCGCGGTCGACATAACTAAAACTCCAAAGGTTAAACTAAAATCACACGTAACAAGGGAGTACCTTGCTCGATACCAATTGAAAGTGCGTTATATCGACTAGAGGGGGTGAATAGGCGATTTTATGAATTCTTCATCGATTTAATTGCGGTGAGGAAATTCCTTACTGAAGAACTACTAGCAACGGAATAAGTACTCAGAAGTAAGCATAACAGGATACAAGCATGGTCATCATGATGAAATGAATACAAGCACAGAGTACAGAAAGCGCAAACACAGGATAACAAGATGAAGACAACAGACTGAAGAAATTGAACTGAGGAATTTGAGAAAGTCTTCAGTCAAAGTCTTCAAACACAGATATGAACAACATTCAACATAGTAATGAGGAAATGGAAGGGTTGAGGAAATAGAACCAGTTAGTTGGTGAAGACAATGATTTGGTAAACCAGTTCCAACTGCTGTCTCAGTTGTACGTCTGGTTGGAGCGGCTGAGTATTTAAACTCAAGGACACGCAGTCCGGACACCCGCCTCTCGAGCCGCAACTCAGACACCCATCCTCATCAGATTCTCCTTGAACTAAGACCATGCAGTCTCGCCCAATCACTCGTGGTAAGTCTTCAGTGACTTCCAAACCTTCGCAGACTTGGTCACTCGGCGATCCACAATTCCTCTTGATGTTCTAGACCTTGACGCCTAACCGTCTGGAAGAAGCACAGTCTTCAAAGGTAATAAGCGCCGGATCCACGCAGATCAATTTCTTCATGATGCTCAATCACTTTGGGTTTGTGGGGTTTGGTTTTGGGATTTTCCTCACTTGATGATTTTCGCCAAAGTCCTCGGAGGATGGGTTGCTCTCAAATGGCAAGTGTCAAGTTCTTCTCGAGCATCCAACCAACTAGTGGTTGTAGGGGCGGCTATTTATAGCCTAGGGAGCAGCCCGACATGATAAGACATGAATGCCCTTCAATGATATGACCGTTAGTGGATAAGATATTTTGGACAGCCAGGTAGAGACAAAGAACGGTCGGAAATTTGACTCTCAAATTCCTCGGGGCTATCATGTTCCTCATCGTAGGCAATTCGACTAGCGAATTCCTAACTCCTCGATCGAGCAAAGTCCTCAAGACTGTAAGAACTGCGTCTCACATCAAGAAATTGACCGATCGTATGAGGTTTCTAATGGCTTCACTCAAGGATTGGTATGTGTAGGATTTTGAGTTGAGCATCACATGGAAATTTTTCCTTAGTATTTCCTCGACCCCTTTAACAAAGACGGTGTTTCCTATGACTCCAGAAAGAGAAAATGAAACTACGAAAACAAAAGTCTTCACGCTTCATGTTCCTCAAATGAATACCAAGTCTTCAAGGTCACACCAATTTCTTCACTTTCAAAGTCTTCAGAAAGTCTTCAGTCGAAGAACTTCATTTTTAGGGGTCGACTTTCTCTGTAAATACCAAACTCCTCATAGACTTATAGACCTGTGTACACTCATAAACGCATCAGTCCCTTAACCTATAAGTCTTCAATACACCAAAATCACTAAGGGGCACTAGATGCACTTACACCTTCTGATCTGTGATAGAAGGTGTACCCAACAATTTCCTTTGGGTATTCTATGAAGACGCACTTCTCCGATTTGGGTTCGAGCTTATCAGGATGAAACTTTTTCACATAAGCATCGCAGCCCCAAACTTTAAGAAACGACAACTTGGGTTTCTTGCTAAACCACAGTTCATATGGTGTCGTCTCAACGGATTTAGATGGTGCCCTTTAACGTGAATGCAGCTGTCTCTAATGCATAACCCAAAAACAATAGTGGTAAATCAGTAAGAGACATCATAGATCGCACTATATCCAATAAAGTGCGGTTACGATGTTTGGACACACCATAACGTTGTGGTGTTCCAGCTGGCATGAGTTGTGAAACTATTCCACATTGTTTTAATTGAAGAACAAACTCGTAACTCAAATATTCGTCTCCGCGATCAGATCGCAGAAACTTTATTTACTTGTTACAATGATTTTTCCACTTCACTCTGAAATTCTTTGAACCTTTCAACTATTTCAGACTTATGTTTCATCAAGTAGATATACCCATATTTGCTCAAATCATCTTGTGAAGGTCAGAAAATAACGATACTTGCCACGAGCATCAACACTCATTGGATCGCATACATCGGTACGTATTATTTCCAATAACTCAGTAGCTTGTTCCATTGTTCCGGAGAACGGAGTTTTAGTCATCTTGCACAAAAGGCACGGTTCGCAAGCATCAATTGATTCATAACCAAGTGATTCGGAAAATCCATCTTTATGGAGTTTCTTCATGCGCTTTACACCGATATGACCAAAACGGCAGTGCCACAAATAAGTTGCACTATCATTATTAACTTTGCATCTTTTGGCATCAATATTTTGAATATGTGCATCACTACGATCGAGAGCCAACAAACTATTTTTGTTGGGTGTATGACCATTGAAGGTTTTATTCATTTAAATAGAACAACAATTATTCTCGATTTTAAATGAATAACAGATTGCAATAAACATGATCAAATCATATTCATGCTCAACGCAAATGCCAAATAACATTTATTTAGGTTTAACACTAATCCCGAAAGTATAGGGAGTGTGCGATGATGATCATATCAATCTTGGAACTACTTCCAACACTCATCTTCACTTCCCCTTCAACTAGTCTTTGTTTATTCTGTAACTCCTTTTTCGAGTTACTAATCTTAGCAACTGAACAAGTATCAAATACTCAGGGGCTACTATAAACACTAATAAAGCACATATCAATAATATGTATATCAAATATGCCCTTGTTCACTTTGCCATCCTTCTTATCCACCAAATATTCAGGGCATTTCCGCTTCCAGTGACCATTTCCTTTGCAGTGTAAGCACTCAGTTTGAGGCTTTGGTCCAGCTTTGGTCGCGTCTTCACGGAGTGACAACTTGTTTGCCATTCTACTTGAAGTTTCCTTTCTTTCCTTTGCCCTTTTCTTGAAACTAGTGGTCTTGTCAATCATCAACACTTGATGTTCTTTCTTGATTTCTACCTTCGTCGATTTCAACATCACGAAGAGCTCGGGAACCGTTTTCGTTATCCCTTGCATACTATAGTTCATCACGAAGTTCTAGTAACTTAGTGATGGTGACTAGAGAATTCTGTCAATCACTATCTTATCAGGAAGATTAACTCCCACTTGATTCAAGTGATTGAAGTACCCAGACAATCTGAGCACATGCTCACTAGTTGAGCGATTCTCCTCCATCTTTTAGCTATAGAACTTGTTGGAGACTTCATATCTCTCAACTCGGGTATTTGCTGGAAATATTAACTTCAACTCCTGAAACATCTCATATGGTCCATGATGTTCAAAACATCTTTGAAGTCCCGATTCCAAGCCATAAAGCATGGTGCACAAAACTATCAAGTAGTCATCATATTGAGATAGCCAAACGTTCATAACGTCTGCATCTGCTCCTGCAATAGGTCTGTTACCTAACGGTGCATTAAGGACATAATTCTTCTGTGCAACAATGAGGATAAACCTCAGATCGCGGATCCAATCCGCATAATTGCTACTAACATTTTTCAACACAATTTTCTCTAGGAACATATCAAAATAAACATATGAAAGCAACAACGCAAGCTATTGATCTTACAACATAATTTGCAAAATACTACCAGGACTAAGTTCATGATAAATTTAAGTTCGCTTAATCATATTACTTAAGAACTCCCACTTAGACGTACATCTCTCTAGTCATCTAAGTGATCACGTGATCCAAATCAACTAAACCATAACCGATCATCACGTGAGATGGAGTAGTTTTCAATGGTGAACATCACTATGTTGATCATATCTACTATATGATTCACGCTTGACCTTTCGGTCTCCGTGTTCCGAGGCCATATTTGCATATGCTAGGCTCGCCAAGTTTAACTCGAGTATTCTCAAGTGTGCAAAACTGGCTTGCACCCGTTGTAGATGGACGAGAGCTTATCACACGCGATCATCACGTGGTGTCCGGGCACGATTTAACTTTGGCAACAGTGCATACTCGGGAGAACACTTCTCGATAATTAGTGAGAGATCATCTTAAAATGCTACCGTCAATCAAAGCAAGAATAAGATGTATAATAGATAAACATCATATGCAATCAAAATATGTGACATGATATGGGCATGATCATCTTGCGCCTTTGATCTCCATCTCCAAAGTACTGTCATGATCTCTATCGTCACCGGCACGACACCATGATCTTCATCATCTTGATCTATATCAATGTGTCATCACATGGTTGTCTCACCAACTATTGCTCTTGCAACTATTTCTATCGTATAGCGATAAAGTAAAGCAATTATTTGGCACTTGCATCTTATGCAACAAAGAGACATCCATAGGGCTTCTGCCAGTTGCCGATAACTTCAACAAAACATGATCATCTCATACAACAACTTATATCTTATCACGTCTTGACCATATCACATCACAACATGCCCTGCAAAAACAAGATAGACGTCCTCTACTTTGTTGTTGCAAATTTTACGTGGCTACTACGGGCGAGCAAGAACCGTTCTTACCTACGCATCAAAACCACAACGATAGTTCGTCAAGTTAGTGCTGTTTTAACCTTCACAAGGACCAGGCGTAGCCACACTCGGTTCAATTAAAGTTGGAGAAACTGACACCCGCCAGCCACCTGTGTGCAAAGCACGTCGGTACCAGTCTCGCGTAAGCGTACGCGTAATGTCGGTCCGGCCGCTTCATGCAACAATACCGCTGAACCAAAGTATGACATGTCGGTAAGCAAGATGACTTGTATCGCCCACAACTCACTTGTGTTCTACTCGTGCATATAACATCAACGCATAAAACCTAGGCTCGGATGCCACTGTTGGGGAACGTAGTAATTTCAAAAATTTCCTACGCACACGCAAGATCATGGTGATGGCATAGCAACGAGAGGGGAGAGTGTTGTGCACGTACCCTCATAGACTGTAAGTGGAAGCGTTAGCACAACGCGGTTGATGTAGTCGTACGTCTTCACGATCCGACCGATCCAAGCACTGAACGTACGACACCTCCGAGTTCAGCACACATTCAGCTCGATGACGATCTCCGGGTTCCGATCCAGCAAAGCTTCGGAGATGAGTTCTGTCAGCACGACGGCGTGGTGACGATGATGATGTTCTATCGGCGCAGGGCTTCGCCTAAACTCCGCGACGATATGACCGAGGTGGAATATGGTGGAGGGGGGCACCGCACACGGCTAAGGAACGATCCGTAGATCAACTTGTATTTCTATGGGGTGCCCCGCTGCCCCCGTATATAAAGGAGCAAGGGGGAGGAGGCGGCCGGCCAAGGGAGGGCACGCCAGGGAGGAGTCCTACTCCCGGAGTAGGACTCCCTCCTTTCCTAGTCCAACTAGGAGAGGGGAAGGAAGGGAAGGAGAAGGAGAAGGAAGGAGAGGGTGCGGCCCCTCCCCCTAGTCAAATTCGGACTAGGCCATGGGCGGGCGCGCGGCCTGCCCTAGGCAGCCCCTCTCTCTTTCCTGTATGGCCCAATAAGGCCCAATACTTCTCCCCGGCGAATTCCCGTAACTCTCCCAGATCCGATAAATACCAATCACTCGGAACCTTTCCGAACTCCGAATATAGTCATCCAATATATCGATCTTTACGTCTCGACCATTTCGAGACTCCTCGTCATGTCCCCGATCTCATCCGGGACTCCGAACTCCTTCGGTACATTAAAACTCACAAACTAATAATATAACTGTCATCGAAACCTTAAGCGTGCGGACCCTACGGGTTCGAGAACTATGTAGACATGACCTAGAACTGTTCTCGGTCAATAACCAATAGCGGAACCTGGATGCCCATATTGGTTCCTACATATTCTACGAAGATCTTTATCGGTCAAACCGCATAACAACATACGTTGTTCCCTTTGTCATCGGTATGTTACTTGCCCGAGATTCGATCGTTGGTATCCAATACCTAGTTCAATCTCGTTACCGGCAAGTCTCTTTACTCGTTCCGTAATGCATCATCCCGCAACTAACTCATTAGCTACATTGCTTGCAATGCTTATAGTGATGTGCATTACCGAGAGGGCCCAGAGATACCTCTCCGACAATCGGAGTGACAAAATCTAATCTCGAAATACGCCAACCCAACATGTACCTTTGGAGACACCTGTAGTACTCCTTTATAATCACCCGATTACGCCAGTGACGCTTGATAGCACCCAAAGTGTTCCTCCGGTAAACGGGAGTTGCATAATCTCATAGTTACAGGAACATGTATAAGTAATGAAGAAAGCAATAGCAACATACTAAACGATCAAGTGCTAGGCTAACTGAATGGGTCATGTCAATCACATCATTCTCCTAATGATGTGATGCCGTTAATCAAATGACAACTCATGTCTATGGTTGGGAAACATAACCATCTTTAGTTAACGAGCTAGTCAAGTAGAGGCATACTAGTGACACTATGTTTGTCTATTTATTCACACATGTATTATGTTTCTGGTTAATACAATTCTAGCATGAATAATAAAAAATTATCATGAAATAAGGAAATAAATAATAAATTTATTATTGCCTCTAGGGCATATTTCCTTCAGTGCCAAGGGTGACATTGGAACCATTAGTAGCGTCATCACGGAAACAATTAGAACTCATAAACTTGCACATTGTCATGGTCATAAATCTAACGAATCACTTGAACTAGGTGATGATCATACGCATGACGATGACGACGATAATAAGCATGGCTATTATGATGAGGACGAAGAATTTGACATCAAATTTGAGAAGACTATGAGGAATCTTAGTCTCATGGCGAATCTGTTGGGGAACGTAGTAATTTCAAAAAAAATCCTACGCACACGCAAGATCATGGTGATGGCATAGCAACGAGAGGGAAGAGTGTTGTCTACTTACCCTCGTAGAACGTTAAGCGGAAGCGTTATGACAACGCGGTTGATGTAGTCGTACGTCTTCACGAATCAACCGATCCAAGCACCGAACGTACGGCACCTCCGTGTTCAGCACACGTCCAGCTCGATGATGTCCCCTGGGCTCCAATCCAGCGAAGCGTCGGGGATGAGTTCCGTCAGCACGACGGCGTGGTGACGATGATGATGTTCTACCAGCGCAGGGCTTCGCCTAAACTCCGCGACGATATGACCGAGGTGGAATATGGTGGAGGGGGGCACCACACACGGCTAAGGAACGATCCGTAGATCAACTTGTGTGTCTATGGGGTGCCCCCTCCCCCGTATATAAAGGGGGAGAGGAGGAGGGGGCCGGCCTAAGGGGAGGCGCGCCCTAGGAGGGGGAAACCTACTCCAAGTAGGTTTGCCCTCTCCCTTTCCTATTCCAAGGAGGGGGAAGGAAGGAGTGGGAGAGGAGGAAGGCAAGGGGGGCACCCCCCCCTTCCTTGTCCTATTCGGACTCAAGGGGAGGGAGCGCGCCTCTTGCCCTGGCCGGCCCCTCTCTCTCTCCACTAGGGGCCATCAAGGCCCATTACTTCCCGGGGGGGTCCGGTAACCCTCTGGTACTCCGGTTTTTCTCCGAAAACACCCGAAACACTTCCGGTGTCCGAATATAGTCATCCAATATATCAATCTTTATGTCTCGACCATTTCGAGACTCCTCGTCATGTCCGTGATCACATCCGGGACTCCGAACAACCTTTGGTACATCAAAACTTATAAACTCATAATAAAACTATCATCGTAACGTTAAGCGTGCGGACCCTACGGGTTCGAGAACTATGTAGACATGACCTAGAACTATTCTCGATCAATAAACAATAGCGGAACCTGGATGTTCATATTGGTTCCCACATATTCTACGAAGATCTTTATCGGTCAAACCACATAACAACATACGTTGTTCCCTTTGTCATCGGTATGTTACTTGCCCGAGAGTCAATCGTCGGTATCCAATACCTAGTTCAATCTTGTTACCGGCTTTCTCTGTCTTGTGAGAGAGAGTCACTTGCTGTATTGAGAGCGGGCAGGTGACATGCATTAAGCGAAATCAGTTGTTATGTTTTTGATCTTATTTGCGCGAGAAGACCCTTGACTGAGGAGACGTGTTTGGCTTGGATGATGCCGCTATGCTCCTATTCACTTTCAGAGACCGCTCTGAGTTTGCGGTTTTATGCAACCCTTTCACTAAGAACATTTTAGCCATTAACGAAATGCCACTATTCCACAATGCTTCTTTGATTTATGTGTAGAAGCGGTAGTAGTGAAGAATATGGAGGGAGAAGAAAGAAAGCGATGTGACACGAGAATAGATCACATCCGACAGCCAGCCATGCCATTAGATAGATCCGCTCTGAGTCTTCTGCAGGATGAGATCCGCTTGGTCTAGTGATAGGGGCTTGAGGAGGAAGAAGAGGGATTTCAAAAAAAGAATGAATCTCCTTATTTATAGGGAACAGGGCGTGTGACTTCCTCAAACGAAACGAATGTGGCTTTCGTGATAAGGCAAATCCTTCGCTCGCACAATCAACATATTGAATCTCGCTCGCTCGGCTCGGTGCTGAATGAACTCCTTCATTGATTCCGGCTGCTCGTAGGGGGACCGTGAAAGCAAGCGAGGAGATCAAAATGTGAGCCGAGTCCGATGGGTAAAAAGGGAAGCGGAAAGGGTTCTGATGTGAATTCTTCGGTTTGTATATCTATCTCAGCCCTTGCTTGAAAACCTCAAAATTGACTTGCATTTTCCTTATCACACTACACTTTCTCTTCCTTATTCCATTTTACCGAGCTAAGCAACACTTTTTCACGTATTCACCCGAGATATTATAGAAATTGGTCATATTGATCTGTCGTCTTGTTCTCGATAGGAACTTGTCATTGCCTTGGTTGGTTTGAGAGCGAGCATCGCCTATATATCCAAAACCGGAGGAGAGTTTGGGTTTGGATCGCAGATGATCGGAGATTTTGGATTGAGATGGATGGTTGTGCTTGAAGTTACGAGTCGGGTAATGCTAAGTTGAATCGGCTGATCCGTTTCATCCTCTTTCGGCAAAGGAAGTTGGACTTTAGTTAGCTAAAAAAAGTACCAGCAGCCTGTCCGTACCCTTTGAGTCTATAGCCGCCAAATCTAAAGATTCCTTAAGTTGTCGTACGGCTTCTTTTTCTTCTTTTGTCAATGATCGGTGACAATGAATGCTACGAATGTTCGCTTCCACTAATGTCGTATAAGAATTGTGAGGTGCCCATAGCTTCCCGGAACTAACTCATTAGTTACAATGCTTGCAAGGCTTAGGTGATGAGTATTACCGAGAGGGCCCAGAGATACCGCTCCGACAATCGGAGTGACAAACCCTAATCTCGAATTATGCCAACTCAACATGTACCTTTGGAGACACCAGAGAGCACCTTTATAATCACTCGATTCGCTAGACGCTTGGTAGCACACAAAGTGTTCCTCCGTAAACGGAGTTGCATAATCTCATAGTTGTAGGAACTTTGTATAAGTCATGAAGAAAGCAATAGCAACATACTAAACGATCAAGTGCTAAGCTAACGGGATGGGTCAAGTCAATCACATCATTCTCCTAATGATGTGATCCCATTAATCAAATGACAACACATGCCTATGGTTAGGAAACATAACCATCTTTGATTAATGAGCTAGTTCAAGTAGAGGCATACTAGTGACACTATGTTTGTCTATGTATTCACACATGCATCATGTTTCCGGTTAATACAATTCTAGCATGAATAATAAACATTTATCATGATATGAGGAAATAAATAATAACTTTATTATTGCCTCTAGGGCATATTTCCTTTAGTCTCCCACTTGCACTAGAGTCAATAATCTAGATTACATAGTAATGATTCTAACACCCATGGAGTCTTGGTGCTGATCATGTTTTACTCCTGAGAGAGGCTTAGTCAACGGGTATGCAACATTCAGATCCGTATGTATCTTGCAAATCTCTATGTCTCCCACTTGGACTTGGTCCCGAATGGAATTGAAGCGTCTCTTGATGTGCTTGGTCCTCTTGTGAAATCCGGATTCCTTTGCCAAGGCAATTGCACCAGTATTGTCACAGAAGATCTTCATTGGTCCCGATGCACTAGGTATAACACCTAGATCGGAAATGAACTCCTTCATCCAGACTCCTTCATTTGCTGCTTCCGAAGCAGCTATGTACTCCGCTTCACATGTAGATCCCGCCACGACGCTTTGTTTAGAACTGCACCAACTTACAGCTCCACCATTTAACAAAAATATGTATCCAGTTTGCGATTTAGAATCGTCCGGATCAGTGTCAAAGCTTGCATCGACGTAACCATTTACGACTAGCTCTTTGTCACCTCCATATACGAGAAACATATCCTTAGTCCTTTTCAGGTATTTCAAGATGTTCTTGATCTGCTGTCCAAAGGACCCACTCTGGATTACTTTGGTACCTCCTGCCAAACTAATAGCAAGGCACACATCAGTCCAGTACAAACATTGCATACATGATAGAGCCTATGGCTGAAGCATAGGGAACTCCTTTCATTTTCTCTCTATCTTCTGAAGTGGTCGAGCATTGAGTCTGACTCAACTTTATACCTTGTAATACACGCAAGAACCATTTCTTCGCCTGATCCATATTGAACCTTTTCAATACTTTATCAAGGTACGAGCTTTGTGAAAGTCAAATCAAGCATCTTGATCTATCTCTATAGATCTTAATGCCCAATGTGTAAGCAGCTTCACCGAGGTCTTTCATTGAAAAACTTTTATTCAAGTATCCTTTTATGCTATCCAGAAATTCTATATCATTTCCAATCAACAATATGTCATCCACATATAATATTAGAAATGCTACAGAGCTCCCACTCACTTTCTTGTAAATACAAAGCTTCTCCAAAAGTCTCAGATAAAACCATATGCTTTGATCACACTATCAAAGCGCTTATTCCAACTCCGAGAGGCTTGCACTGCACCATAGATTGATCGCTGGAGCTTGCACACTTTGTTAGCTCCTTAGGATCGACAAAACCTTCCGGTTGCATCATATACAACTCTTCTTCCAGAAATCCATTCAGGAATGCAGTTTTGACATTCATCTGCCAAATTTCATAATCATAAAATGCGGCGATCGCTAACATGATTCGGACAGACTTAAGTATCGCTACGGGTGAGAAAGCCTCATCGTAGTCAACCCCTTGAACTTGTCGAAAACCTTTCACAACAAGTCGAGCCTTATAGACAGTTACATTACCGTCAGCGTCAGTCTTCTTCTTAAAGATCCATTTATTCTCAATGGCTTGCCGATCATCGGGCAAGTCAACCAAAGTCCATACTTTGTTCTCATACATGGATCCCATCTCAGATTTCATGGCCTCTAGCCATTTTATGAATCTGGGCTCATCATCGCTTCCTCATAGTTCGTAGGTTCATCATGGTCAAGTAACATGACTTCCAGAATAGGATTACCGTACCACTCTGGTGCAGATCTTACTCTGGTAGACCTACGAGGTTTAGTAGATACTTGATCTGAAGTTTCACGATCAATATCATTAGCTTCCTCACTAATTGGTGTATTTGTCATAGGAACTGATTTCTGTGATGAACTACTTTCCAATAAGGGAGCAGGTACCGTTACCTCATCAAGTTCTACTTTCCTCCCACTCACTTCTTTTGAGAGAAACTCCTTCTCTAGAAAGGATCCATTCTTAGCAATGAATGTCTTGCCTTCGGATCTGTGATAGAAGGTGTACCCAACAGTCTCTTTTGGGTATCCTATGAAGACACATTTCTCCGATTTGGGTTCGAGCTTATCTGGTTGAAGTTTCTTCACATAAGCATCGCAGCCCCAAACTTTAAGAAACGACAACTTTGGTTTCTTGCCAAACCACAGTTCATAAGGCGTCGTCTCAACGGATTTAGATGGTGCCCTATTTAATGTGAATGCAGCCGTCTCTAAAGCATAACCCCAAAACAATAGCGGTAAATCCGTAAGAGACATCATAGATCGCACCATATCTAGTAAAGTACAATTACGACGTTCGGACACACCATTTCTTTGTGGTGTTCCGGGTGGCGTGAGTTGCGAAACTATTCCGCATTGTTTCAAATGTAAACCAAACTCATAACTCAAATATTCTCCTCCACGATCAGATTGTAGAAATTTTATTTTCTTGTTACGATGATTTTCCACTTCACTCTGAAATTGTTTGAACTTTTCAAATGTTTCAGACTTGTGCTTCATTAAGTAGATATACCCATATTTGCTCAAATCATCTGTGAAGGTGAGAAAATAATGATATCCGCCACGAGCTTCAACATTCATCGGACCACATACATTTGTATGTATGATTTCCAACAAATCTGTTGCTCTCTCCATAGTACCAGAGAACGGTGTTTTAGTCATCTTGCCCATGAGGCACGGTTCGCAAGTACCAATTGATTCATAATCTAGTGATTACAAAACTCCATCAGTATGGAGTTTCTTCATGCGCTTTACACCGATATGACCTAAACGGCAGTGCCACAAATAAGTTGCACTATCATTATCAACTCTGCATCTTTTGGCTTAAACATTATGAATATGTGTATCACTACTATCGAGATTCAATAAAAATAGACCACTCTTCAAGGGTGCATGACTATAAAAGATATTACTCATATAAATAGAACAACCATTATTCTCTGATTTAAATGAATAACCGTCTCGCATCAAAAAAGATCCAGATATAATGTTCATGCTTAACTCTGGCACCAAATAACAATTATTCAGGTCTAAAACTAATCCCGAAGGTAGATGTAGAGGTAGCGTGCCGACCGCGATCACATCGACTTTGGAACCGTTTCCCACGCATCGTCACCTCGCCCTGGCCAAGGCTCACTTATTCCGTAGTCCCTGCTTCAATTGCAAATATTAGCAATGTAACCAGATCAAATACCCGTGTGCTACTACGAGCTCTAGTTAGGTACACATCAACAACATGTATATCACATATACCTTTGTTCACTTTGCCATCCTTCTTATCCGCCAAATACTTGGGGTAGTTCCGCTTCGGTGTCGATCGCTTGCAATAGAAGCACTCGGCTTCAGGCTTAGGTCCGACTTGGGTTTCTTCTCTTGAGCAGCAACTTGCTTGCCGTTCTTTTGAAGTTCCCTTCTTCTTCCTTTGCCCTTCTTCTTGAAACGGTGGTCTTGTTGACCATCAACACTTGATGCTCCTTCTGATTTCTACCTCCGCAGCCTTTAGCATTGCGAAGAGCTCGAGAATTGTCTTGTTCATCCCTTGCATATTATAGTTCATCACAAAGCTCTTGTAGCTTGGTGGCGTGATTGGAGAATTCATCAATGACGCTATCATCCGGAAGATTAACTCCCGGTTGAATCAAGTGATTATTATACCCGCACATTTTGAGTATATGCTCACCGACAGAACTATTCTCCTCCATCTTGCAGTATAGAACTTATTGGAGACTTCATATCTCTCAATCCGGGCATTTGCTTGAAATATTAACTTCAACTCTGGAACATCTCATATGATCCATGACATTCAAACGCCGTTGAAGACCCGGTTCTAAGCCATAAAGCATGGCACATCAACTATAGAGTAGTCATCGCTTTGCTCGCCAGACGCTCACAACATCCGGTGTTGCTCTGCAGCGAGCTCGGCACCCAGCGGTGCTTCCAGGACGTAATTCTTCTGTGCAGCAATGAGGATAATCCTCAAGTTACGGAAGAGTGTTGTCTACGTACCCTCGTAGACCGTTAAGCGGAAGCGTTATGACAATGCAGTTGATGTAGTCGTACGTCTTCACGAATCAACCGATCCAAGCACCGAACGTACGGCACCTCCGTGTTCAGCACACGTCCGGCTCGATGATGTCCCCCGGGCTCCAATCCAGCGAAGCGTCGGGGATGAGTTCCGTCAGCACGACGGCGTGGTGACTATGATGATGTTCTACCGGCGCAGGGCTTCGCCTAAACTCCCGACGATATGAGCGAGGTGGAATATGGTGGAGGGGGGCACCGCACACGGCTAAGGAACGATCCGTAGATCAACTTGTGTGTCTATGGGGTGCCCCCTCCCCCGTATATAAAGGGGGAGAGGAGGAGGGGGCCGGCCTAAGGGGAGGCGCGCCCTAGGAGGGGGAAACCTACTCCAAGTAGGTTTGCCCCCTCCCTTTCCTATTCCAAGAATGAGGGGGAAGGAAGGAGTGGGAGAGGGGGAAGGCAAGGGGGGCGCCGCCCCCCTTCCTTGTCCTATTCGGACTCAAGGGGAGGGGGCGCGCCTCTTGCCATGGCCGGCCCCTCTCTCTCTCCACTAGGGCCCATCAAGGCCCATTACTTCCCGGGGGGGTTCCGGTAACCCTCCAGTACTCCGAATTTTCTCCGAAAACACCAGGATCACTTCCGGTGTCCGAATATAGTCATCCAATATATCAATCTTTGTATCTCGACCATTTCGAGACTCCTCGTCATGTCCGTGATCACATCCGGGACTCCGAACAACCTTCGGTACATCAAAACTTATAAACTCATAATAAAATTGTCATCGTAACGTTAAGCGTGCGGACCCTACGGGTTCGAGAACTATGTAGACATGACCTAGAACTATTCTCGGTCAATAACCAATAGCGGAACCTGGATGTTCATATTGGTTCCCACATATTCTATGAAGATCTTTATCGGTCAAACCGCATAACAACATACGTTGTTCCCTTTGTCATCGGTATGTTACTTGCCCGAGATTCGATCGTCGGTATCCAATACCTAGTTCAATCTCGTTATCGCAAGTCTCTTTACTCGTTCCGTAATACATCATCTCATAACTAACTCATTAGTTACAATGCTTGCAAGGCTTAGGTGATGAGTATTACCGAGAGGGCCCAGAGATACCTCTCCGACAATCGGAGTGACAAACCCTAATCTCGAATTATGCCAACTCAACATGTACCTTTGGAGACACCAGAGAGCACCTTTATAATCACTCGATTACGTTGTGACGCTTGGTAGCACACAAAGTGTTCCTCCGGTAAACGGGAGTTGCATAATCTCATAGTTGTAGGAACTTTGTATAAGTCATGAAGAAAGCAATAGCAACATGAAATCGACTATATCTTCACAAGCTTCTCGGTAAAACAGCATACGAGCTACTCACTAGTAACAAACCCCAAGTTGGATACTTTCCAGTATTTGGCTCAAAGTGCTACATTATTGATAAGCATCATCGTTCGAAATTTGCTCCCAAATCTCATGAAGGTTTTCTACTCGGTTATGACTCAAACTCTCACACTTACTGTATCTACAACAATTTCACCCGAAAGGTTGAAGAGAAGGTAGATGTGAAGTTTGATGAATCTAAGAGCTCGCAAGTAGAGCAACTGCCAATTGATGTAGGATACAAAGACCCCTTGGAAGCAATTCAGGATTTGTCTATTGGAAAGATCCGTCCAACGGAGGTGAAGAAGAGTACTTCATCCATTCAAGTGGAAGCCTCAACCTCACATCAAGGTGAACCACAAGTTGACATGGAGGCATCCACAAGTGGGACACATCAAGACGAAGGGAATGAGGAAGTACAACAAGATGACCCACCTCAACCTCCTTCTCCACCTCCACAGGCGAATGACAACGCCACCTACAATGAAGAAGAAGATGATGATGATGAGGATGTTCCACCACAACCCAAGCAAAATCTCTCATGAGTTAGAGCAAGAGTCTCAAAGAATCATCCCGTTGAACAAATCCTCAACGACAACAACACAGGAAGAATCACTCGCTCTAAAACTCGTTTGGCTAACTTTTGTGAACATTACTCATTCATTTATAGCATTGAACCTATGAAGGTAGAAGAAGCCCCTGAGGACCCGGATTGGATAAATGATATGCACGAAGATCTACACAACTTTGAGTGAAACCAAGTGTGGACATTGGTTCAGAAGTGCAACGATGATCAAAATGTCATTGGAACAAAGTGGGTGTTCCGGAATAAGCAAGATGAGGATGGACAAGTTGTATGCAACAAGGCCCGTCTCGTTGCTTAAGGCTACACTCAAGTCGAAGGTACGGACTATGGTGAGGCATATTCCCCCATTGCTAGACTTGACTCCATTCGCATTTTACTTTCTTATGCCAATCACCATGATATCACCTTATACCAATGGGCTATTAGAAGTGCTTTTATAAATGGTGAAATTGAGGAGGAAGTTTATGTTAAACAACCTCCCAGCTTTGTTAATCCCAAGAAACCTAATCATGTTTACTAACTTGACAAAGCTCTTTGTGGTCTTAAAAAAGCCCCTAGAGTTGGTATAAATGTTTGACTAACTTTCTGATTGAAAAAGGTTTTGAAATCGGGAAAATTGATTCTACTCTTTTTACTAAACGGGTTAATGGTGAATTATTTGTGTGCCAAATCTATGTTGACAATATCATATTTGGTTCTACTAACCCTCATTTTAGTGAAAAGATTGGAAGGTTGATGTCGGAAAAGTTTGAGATCTCTATGATGAGTGAACTCAATTTTTTCCTTGGTTTGCAAATCAAGAAAACTAAGGAAGGTAGCATTATTTCACAAACAAAGTATACCAAGGATCTTTTCAAGAAGTTCAACATGCAAGAAAGAAACGGTATGAAACCCATGCCTACTAGTGGACATCTTGACTAGACAAAGGATGGCAACCCGGTTGGCAAAAAGGTTTACTGATCTATGATTGGTTCATTATTATATCTTTGTGCCTCCCTTCCCGATATTATGCTTAGTGTGTGCATGTGTGCATGATATCAAGTTGCTCCGAAAGAATGTCATCTTAAGTCTGTGAAAAGGATAGTGAGATATTTGATTCACACACCAAACTTTGGGATATGGTACTCTAAGAGGTCATCTTTAGATCTTTTTGGCTATTCCGACTCAAACTATGTCGGTGACAAGGTTGACAAAAAGTCCACCTCGGGTACATGTCAATTTCTTGGTAGCCCTTGTCTCCTGGTCTTCCAAGAAACAAAACTTGTTATCATTATCCACTGCCGAAGCGGAATACATTGTCGTGGGATCATGTTGTGCTCAATTACTTTGGATGCCTCAAACTCTCAAAGATTATGGGATACATGTGAGCCATGTTCCATTGCTTTGCGACAATGAGAGTGCTATTAAGATTGCACAGAATCTCGTGCAACATTCATGATCATGAGTTGTCAAGCATGCTAGGTTTGCTTAACTGTCTGATCTTCTAGTATGTTATATATTGTGCAATGTGGTGCTCAGTTAATATTTGGTTCATTTGTTGTGGTGTTTAGTTAACTATTAGATTCAAGTCTGTAATGCGATGTTCAATTGTTGTGGGTATAATTTTGTATTGTTATGCATGTGAGGAATAAATCGAATTTGGCTGTACTAAATACATGAGAAACATATACAATTGCAGCATTTCCTAGTTGTTAAGCATGCTTTGTTTGGTTAACCGTCTGATCTTCTAGTAGGAGTATGTTATATTGTGCAATGTGGTGCTCAGTTAATGTTTGGTTCATTTGTTGTGTTGTTTAGTTAACTGATTGGTTCAATTCTGCAATGTGATGTCCAATTGTTGTGGGTAGAATTTTGTATTGTTATGCATGTGAGGAATAATTCGGATTTGACTGCACTTAATACATGAGAAACATATAAAATTGCTATATTTCATAGTTCTTAATCATGCTTGGTTTGGATAAATGGGTTTTCCATGTGGCTCGAATTAATCTGATGAATCTGTAATGTGTTTATTTTTCATCAACATATTTTATTAATAGCATGCCAACCCTCACTTAACCTGATCACTAACTACCTTATATGTGTTGCAGGGAAACAATGGGAAGCCCTGAGGTTTACAATCGAGGTTTGCACATGCATGGTCCTTTGTCTAATAGCACATTATTATGCAATTGCAGGAACCATTTCTAAATATTAGATTTTTAACAATTTGGTCTTGCACATGTAGGTCCTGCTGTCATAGGTTTTGACTAACTGTTCGACCCTATTTGCATATGGGGAAATGAGTTGTCCATGAAGATCAGTCGTCAAGAAACTCAGAATGATTGTTAGGATAAAGAAATTAGCGACAAAAAACAACAAGATCTTTGTCTACACAATGAAGAAGACATCAGTTCACTACAGAGTGGTACTATACCTTGTCTTTTTATTCCTTTGAGCTTGAATTCAAATCTAGAGAAGATATTTATGCATATGCTTGTTTTCAGGGCTTTCCAAAGCAGTTCACTGATGATTACCTCTCAACCCACCTGTATGGTCAGGAGGTGAGGAAGGTATTCATACAACACTCACGGTTCAATATTGAAGTCTTCCTGAAGAGGACGAAGGATGGACGGTCAATCATCCACAAGCACTGGCCTAAAGTTGCAAAGACCTTCAACATCAATGAAGGCTCTATATTCGCCTTCCGCTTCAACAGCTTTCCAGATGAGATTCATCTGTCTATGTACCGTCGATGATGCTAATTTCGAAATGTTATAGATGTGGCATGTGAAACTTGGTGCTGGTGCAGTTGTGTAATGGGGTAGCTGAGTGTTGAAGCTATCTGATGTTGTACTCTAATGTATTTCAATTTCTGAAATCCTGCTTCCTTAATACGAAAAATGAAATATATTGTGTGCTTAATATGAAATGTCAATTAGATTAATAAATGTATTATTAATAATAGGACAATCGGCTTGCTAATTGGGGGTTTCTTTTGCAAATGGTTAGTGAGGAAACACCGTGGGCGATGACCTCTGACAACGCACACAGTTTCTAGAAATAAAACGTGTTGGATCAATGAACAATTGCACATGACTTCCTCTTGAAAGTTGTCTGCCTTATGCCACCATGCGCAAATGTTTACCACATAAAAAGTGTGTGTGATGGACAGCCTATGCCACACAGTTTCTTCTACACACCATGTATTATGAATTCAATAATGCAAACGGTAAAATTGTTAATATCGTCTGCAATGTCAACGCTATCACAAACGATTTAATGGGGGAATTGTGTGTGATGTACGTATGAACGGAAACATTTTCCCTGGATTGATTGTGTGGGATGTACATATGAACGGAAACGTACTTCTTGAATTGACTATGTGGGATGTACATACGAACCGAAACGTATTCCTTGTATTGACTGTGTGGAATGTACATACGTGTGGAAACATTTGTCTAGGATTGACTGTGTGGGATGTACTTACGACCGAAAACGATTGGGCCTGTATAATTGTATTTTTTTGACACAAGTGTATGTATAACCATATTTGATCGCTCTCCCATCACACATGACCTCATTTTGCCTAGCGTGTGTGACCGGAGGGCCTATCCCCGACAGTTTCTCGGTTGTGTGGGAAGGACCCCCCCCCTATCACCCACACTCACTTGGTGATGGTTGATAACCCACAAGTATAGGGGATCACAACAATTTTCGAGGGTAAGTATTCAACCCAAATTTAAAGATTCGACACAAGGGGAGCCAAAGCATATTTGAAGGTATTACCAGTTGAGTTGTCAATTCAACCACACTCGGAGATTAATTATCTGCAGTGAAGTGATTAGTAGCACAGTAGTATGATAGTTCTGATGATAGTAGCAGCAGTAACAGTAACATTAACAGTGGTTGAAGTAATTTGTAGCAGTAACAATAGCAGTAGCAACAGTAGTAACTTAGCAAGAATAATATGAGATAAATTCGTAGGCATTGGATCGGTGACTTGTTGGATGATATTCATCATGTGACAGTTATAACCTAGGGCGATACGGCACTAGCTCCAGTTCATCGATATAATGTAGGCATGTATTCCGTAAATAGTCATATGTGCTTTATTAAAAGAACTTGCATGACATCTTTTGTCCTGCCCTCCCGTGGCAGCGGGGTCCATATTGGAAACTAAGGGATATTAAGGCCTCCTTTTAATAGAGAACTGGAACAAAGCATTAACACATAGTGAATACATGAACTCCTCAAACTACGGTCATCACCGAGAGTGGGCCCGGTTGTTGTCACTTCGGGGTTGTCAGATCATAACTGTAGTAGGTGACTATAACTTGCAAGATCGGATCTAAAACATGGATATAATGATGAATTCATAAACAGTTCATATCTGAGTTCATGGCACCCTGGCCCAAAGTGACAAGCATTAAGCATAGCAAAGTCATAGCAACATCAATCTACGAACATAGTGGATACTAGGGATCAGGCCCTAACAAAACTAACTCGATTACATGATGAATATCATCCAACTCCTCACCGACCAGAAAGCCTATGAAGGAATTACTCAGTCCCGGTGGGGAGCATCATGGAATTGGCGATGAAGATGGGTTGGTGATGACGAAGAACGAAGATCCCCCTCTCCGGAGCCCCAAACGGACTCCAGATCTGCCCTCCCGAGGAAGAACAGGGCTTGGCGGTGGCTCCGTCTCATGGATCGTGATAATTCTTTCTCCCTATTTTTTCTAGAAATATGTGATTTTATAGTATCAGGGGGATTGTCTGCGGGGCCACCAGGTGGGGACAAACCACCTGGGCGCGCCAGGAGAGTGGGCGCACCCTGCTGGGTTGTGCCCACCCAGGTGTCCCTCTCCTGCGGGTCTTGGCTCCAGAAATTCTTATTATTGATATAAAAATCCTCGCAAAGTTTTGTTCCATTCCGAGAACTTCTATTTCTGCACAAAAACAAGACCATGGTAGTTCTACTGAAAACAGCGTCAGTCCGGGGTTAGTTTCATTCAAACCATGCAAATTAGAGTCCAAAACAAGAGGAAAAGTGTGAGAAAAAGTCGATACGTTGGAGACGTATCAACTCCCCCAAGCTTAAACCTTTGCTTGTCCTCGAGCAATTCAGTTGATAAACTGAAAGTGAGAAAGAAAAACTTTTACAAACTCTTTTGCTCTTGTTTGCATAAATAATCTTAAACAGCACCAAGGTTTTTAGCCAACATTATAACTAGCCATGTCAACAATAACATTTAAAGATTATAATGACTCATATCAATGACATAATCAGCTAGCGAGCAATAACAAAATATCTCAAACGGCATCACGTTGTCAAAACAACCATGATATAATATGACAATAGTGGTATCTTGCTAGCTCTTTCTAAGACCGCAAAACATAAATGCAGAGCACCTCCAAAGTTCAAGCAATGACTAAACATTGTAATCATGGTAGAAAAGATCCAGTCATGATGCACCCAACATTAGCTACACATAATGCATAAATCATGACAGCTGCGCTCTACTCAGTTCCTGGTGCTTGTTTTAGAAGGTGGTGACACAACATAAAAGTAAATAGATAGACCCTTCGCAGAGGGAAGCGGTGATTTGCAGAGGTGCCAGAGCTCAATTTTTAAAATAGAGATAAATGATATTTTGAGACATGCACCCTTCTTATTCACTTCACGGCCATCAGTTATCAATATCTTCCATGCTAAGCACACTAGTGGCAGTTCCCAAGTGATAAAAGTAAAGGTTTACTCCCCCTCCACCATCAATCACACTCCACGGCTTGTCCGAAACAATGGGTGTCGTTCATACCAACATCAGTCTCGGGGGAGTTTTGTTCAATTATTTGCATTTTTGAGTTCGGGACTGGGAATCCCTATTACCTCCCATTTTCTCGTGCAATGGCGAGTGAATAAACACTCGACCTGAGAATAACCCGCTTAGCATGGAAGATACCGACCACCTCCTGTTGTTCCATGAATGATCCAGGCACACAAAAAGGATAATTTTTAGAAGTTTTTAGAGGTGGCACATGCAAATTTACCTAGGACGGCAGGGTAATACCGCATATAGGTAGGTATGATGGACTCATCTGGAATAACTTTGGTTTCAAGGTTTTTGATGTACAAACAGAGTTCCCACTTAGTACAGGCGAAGGCTAGCAATTTAGATTGAGAAGCGGCCAGCTAGAGAGCAACAATGATCATAACCATGCATTATGCATAAGTAACACTGGACACTAGCATGAGTAGGATATGGACACCATGAACACAAATATCATAGAGGTTATGTTGGTTCTGATTCAACTACATGCATGAACATGTGCCAAGTCAAGCCACTCAAACATTCAGAGGAGGATACCATATCATCATACTACAACACAATCATTTTACGCTATGTTGATATCCAAGATAAATCATTATCAACTCCCAGCTACTTATGCATGGCATGAGAAACTATAATCCCTAATTGTCATTGCAAACATGTTTAATCATAATGGGCTCAATCATGGATACTAGGTTAAACATATTTACAAAAATAGAACAAGTCGAGTTCATACCAGTTTCTCCCTGCCATGGCCAGTCCATCGGATGTCGTCATTATTGCATTTCACTTGCACGATCGAACGATATGAAAATAATAATAGTGCAGGAATGCCGTGGACTAAGCTGGAATTTGCAAACATTTTATTCAACAGGAGAAGACAGGGTAAAATGTGCTCTTATTAGTTCAACAATTATTCATATGAGGGCCACTCAACATTTTCATCGCGGTCTTCTCCTTGGTACAACTCGAATAAAAAGAAAAGAAATTCAGATAAACACATTGAAATATTTTTGGAGTTTTTGATTTTCTAGAACGGGCAAATAAAAGGGAAAAGAAAAAATGATAAAAATTATTTACACGGGAAAGCTCCCAACAAGCAAAAGAAGAACAAGGAAATCTTTTTGGATTTTCTTTTTAATACTACTACTAAGCATGCAAAGAAAGTAAACTAGCTACAACTAGTTTTTTTGGTTTTTCTAAAGTTTTTCAAACACACAAGAAGAAAGCAGGAAAATAAATCTAACCATGGATGATACAATGAAAAAGTGTGAACACCAACAAATGAAGTATGTGGACATGAATATAATGTCTGTGGGAACACGTAATCCCTCAAGCTTAGGCTTTTGGCCTAACTTGGTAGACGATCAGTAGCCTGGAGGGTAGTAGGGGTGCTGAGGAGCGGGCATCCACTCATCCCACTGCTGAGGCTCCTCATGTGCTGCCTCCGCAGCAGCCTGAGCGTTCCGGTAGGCGGTGATGTCGGCAGGCATAATCTTGTATCCACCCCTGGCAACAGGATCAAACAAAGCAGGAGCAGGCAATGGAATAATATCACGAGTGTTTACACTAAAAACCAGGTTATACGGAATAGGGATGTTAGGAGATCTATCATCAGTAAAATGGTGGTGATCCATGGCTGCACGGTCAAGGTAAATTGTGGTCAGAGGGTAATCATGAGGGCGTATCTCAACCTCGAAGTGAGCCGCCAAACGAGTGGTATAAATCCCACCATGTATTTTGCCCTGAGACTTATTAAGATGGAGGCGATGAGCCACAATAGCTCCCAAGCTATAAGTGTTGTCACCCTCTAATGCATGACGTAAAACAACAAGGTCTGGTGAACTAGGTGCACCCACCTTCTCCCTAGCCAGCAAGCATTTTGCAATGAAAAGGGCAAAGTAACAAACATCAAGGAAATGTAAGCCAGCTGCAGTGATGGCTGACACTCCTCTCTCATCCCCCACCGTCAAAGTGCGATAAAAGGCCTCAAACTCGGTCGGCCTACGCTCAGCCAAGCTCCCATCAGAAGGGATCATGCATATGTTACAAAATTCAGTAAGTGGTATCTGATGGGTTTCAGCATATAAATCAAAGCTCACTTCGGGGGGATTATTCCTAGGCAAGAAAGTAAAACTTTGAACAAAGATGTTTGTGAGGATTTGGTGCTGATCACACTCATCTGTAATGAAGTCAGTGAGGCCGGCATTAGAAAAATATTGCATGAACTCCTCAAAAATTCCAGCCTCTTGTAGGAATGGGGTGTGCTGCCATTCGCACGATCGTACTTCCGCCAACCTCCAAGGGTGGAGATCACTGTCAGAAGACTCCCCAATAACACCCTTGGAGTTCTTCCTCAAGCCAAACTTCCTGAAGATATTCATGTTCGCGTGCAATTTTCTGGAAAAAAAAATTTGAGGTGACAAATAATTGTCAACAAAACTTCACAAAATAGATAGCAACTACTCCTAGGGATACATAGAGGCCATGGCAAGCATTCAAACTACTTAGAACACTAATAATTCAACATGCAAGCTCATCTACAGCATCACCAAGAGTAGCTAATTATTCAAAGTATAAACAAGTAAAACAAAAACTAATTGGACAAATGGTGGAGTCACATACCAAGCAACAATCCCCCGAAAGAGTTTCGGAAACGGAGCTTCGAGCTAAGAGATCGAAATCCATGGGTTTGAGCTCAAGAACACGGGAGAGAGAGCAGTGGGGATTTTTTCTGGAGGTAAATGATGATGTGGGCTAAAGAGATAAGTGAGGGGGGCCACGTGGGGACCACAACCCACCAAGGTGCGCCTGGGGGTCCTGGCGTGCCTAGGTGGGTTGTGCCCACCTAGTGCACCTCCCTCTGGTATTATTTGCATCAAAAATTCATAAATATTCAGAAAAAATCGTATCGGGTTTTTAGAGCATTCTGAAAACTTTATTTTGGGGTCATTTTTTTATTGCACGGGAAGTTCAAAAAACAGACAAAACATGGCATTTTATTTTATTTAATTAACTAATAAAAACAGAAAACAAAAGGTAGGGACAGAAGATAGTATTTACTAAATTCATCAACTTCATACCGTTCAAAAATGATTCATTAATAAGGTTGATCTGGTCTTATTAACATCCATTTCTCACTAGCATGAAACCGAAGAACTTTTGTAAATCACTAAGTTACCTCAATGGGGATATGCATCTTCCCAACAATAAGTATTTCATATTTCTTTTTGACAGTAGGTAGAGGTATTTGAAAACTTCCAATAGTGATTGTCAGAGATTTTTCAATAACATTAATACCATTCACTTGGAATTGTTTCTTTGGAAAGTGCACCGTATGCGCAATACCATTGATATGAGAAGTGACCTTGCTTTTATTGCAATCAATAACAGCCCCTGTAGTATTCAAGAAGGGTCTACCAAGGATAATCGACATGTTGTCGTCCTCGGGCATCTCAAGTATAACAAAGTCAGTCAAAATAGTAACATTAGCAACAACAATGGGCACATCCTCATAGATACCGATAGGTATGGCGGTTGATTTGTCAGCCATTTGCAAAGATATTTCAGTAGGTGTGAGTTTATTCAAGTCAAGTCTTTTGTATAAAGAGAAAGGCATAACACTAACACCAGCTCCTAAATCACACAAACCAGTTTTCACATAATTATTTTTGACAGAGCAAGGTATAGTTGGTATTCCTGGATCTCCAAGTTTTTTCGGTACTCCATCCTTAAAAGTATAGTTAGCAAGCATAGTGGAGATTTCATCTTCCAGTATTTTCCCCTTATTTTTGATTATATCTTTCATATACTTTGCATAAGGAGGCCTTTTTAAGATGTCAGTCAAGCGAGTACACAAAAAGGCTGGCCTAAGAATTTCAGCATAGCGTTCAAATTCTTCATCATCTTTCTTTTTAGTTGACTTGGGTGGAAAAGGCATAGGTTTTTGAACCCATGGTTCTCTTTCTTTACCGTGTTTTCTAGCAACAAAGCCTCTTTTATCATATCTTTTATTCTTAGTTTGTGGGTTATCAAGATCAACACATGGTTCTATCTCAACATCATTATGTGGTTCTTTATCATTATTTGGTTGAGTGTCTTCATGAACCTCATCATTGTATTTTTCATTATCACTAGGTGGATGTTCATTACCAGATTGAGTTTCAGCATCAGAGATAGAAGTTTCATTTTCATTATCAGGAGTGTCGTGGAATTAACATGTCAGATGTCCTAGTGAGAGGACTTAGTCGTGGAGCCATCGCAACGAGATTAGCTTAAAGGGGTTAAACTGGACAAAGGACACGGGGAGTTTATACTGGTTCGGCCCCTTGCGGTGAAGGTAAAAGCCTATGATCCAGTTGTGGTGGAATTGATGGAGTCTCGATGATCAGGGAGTGAATCTGCTTTGCCTATCTCTCGAGTTGTTGTTTCTTGTCCCTAAACCGCTGTCGGGTCGTCCCTTTATATACACAGGTTGAAGCCCGGTGGTTTACAGAATCCCGTGGCCGGCTCATACATGTGTCCGACTCGGTTTCTATCCTTTTCCTTACAATACAAGTTACATATCTCATGGTGGTTTATGTCTATGGGCCCTAATCTGCCCTTGGGCTCTGGGCCTCTAAGTCTCCGTAGTAAAGCGCCATATTCCTTGTCTTCATGGGCTTCAATACAGATGATTATTTGTGAGCATAACCCGTCCCCTCCTAGGCGGTTTATACTCAGTAGTTATATCCCCAACAAGGAGGTTTGTCTATTCCAGGTTCACTAAAAGCATGCAAAGTCCTATCATTTTTCTTTTTCTTTTTCTTTTTAGAAGGACTAGGTGCACTAGTGTTATTTCTTTGCGAATCTTGTTCAATTCTTTTGGGGGGTCCCTCGGGATAAAGTGGTTCCCGAGTCATTTTACCTCCTCTAGTTGCAACTCTAACAACAAAGTCATGTATATTATGATTCATTTCATCAAGCAATTCTCTTTATGATTTAGCAACTTATTCTAACTGGGTTTCAACCATAGAAGCATGTTTTCCAACACCTCTAACATCATTTCAGATTCTAAAAAACAAGTCACTCAAGCGAGCAATCATATCATAATTATATTCCAATTGTTTCATAACATTTGCATTGAAGTGGTCTTGTTTTCTAATGTAATTATCAAACTCATAAAGGCATTGACTAGGATGTTTATTATGAGGAGCATCACTATCATTGAATTTCATTAAAGATTTTACCTCTACCACCTTGGGTGGTGGTGGTGCTTCAAGCCCATGTATTTCTTCGATAGGTGGTAAATTTTTAACATCCTCGGCATTAATACCTTTTTCCTTCATAGATTTCTTTGCCTCTTGCATATCTTCAGGACTGAGATATAATATACCCCTCTTCTTCAAAGTGGGTTTAGGCGGTGGTTCAGGAATAGTCCAATCATCATAATTTTTCAATATGTTATTCAATAATTCTTCAGCTTGAGCAGTAGTTCATTCCCTGAAAACACAACCAGCACAACTAGCATCGGTTAGTCCATTATAGAAGATATCAAGTATTTCATTTTTCTTAATAGGATTATCAGGCAAAGCATTAATCAATTGGAGAAGCCTCACCCAAGCTTGTGGGACTCTCTTCTTTAGTTTGAACAAAGTTAAATATTTCCTGTAAGGCAGCTTGTTTCTTATGAGCAGGAAAATATTTTTCAGAGAAGTAGTAAATCATATCCTGGGGACTACGCACACAACCAGGAGCAAGAGTATTGTATCAATCTTTAGCCTCACCCTTTAATGATAAAGGAAATAATTTGAGGATAAAGTGGTATCGAGTTTT
This sequence comes from Aegilops speltoides, assembly GCA_021437245.1. Taxonomy (NCBI): domain Eukaryota; kingdom Viridiplantae; phylum Streptophyta; class Magnoliopsida; order Poales; family Poaceae; genus Aegilops; species Aegilops speltoides. The sequence goes on along the minus strand of CM038147.1, from coordinate 455,091,286 downwards.
CTCATCATGAGTAAAAAGGGTGGCTATATCATTCAACTTAGTAAGATGTGCCACAACAGTTTCAGTTTCATAACCATGGAAAGGATCAGATTCAACCAAAGTAATTAACTCTGGGCCGACAGAGAATTCATAATCCTTATCATCAATAAATATAGGCGAAGTAGCAAACTTAGGATCACATTTCATTCTAGCATTCAGAGATTTTTCTTTATACTTGTGTAATAATTTCTCTATACCATCTCTATCCTTACAAGCAAGAATATCTCTAGTTGCCTCTTAACTCATAACATAGCCTTCCGGTACCTTAGGCAATTCATATCTAGGAGGGCTAGCTCTAGCAAGTGTTTCAGGAGTTTCAGTTTCAAGCTCATCATCAGATTCAACAACATCATGTTGTATTACTCTAGAAATTTGTTCATCAACAAATTCACCGACTGTATCGAGCATGGTAATAGCATCATAATAAGCATCATTCATAGTAGAAGTAGCATCATCAATAACTTGCGACATATCAAAATTAATAGCATGTGGTGGTGGTGTTGCAAGTTTACTCATAACAGAAGGTGAATCTAGAGCAGAACTGGATGGCAGTTCCTTACTGTTGGGGAACGTAGTAATTTCAAAAAAATTCCTACGCACACGCAAGATCATGGTGATGGCATAGCAACGAGAGGGAAGAGTGTTGTCTACGTACCCTCGTAGACCGTTAAGCGGAAGCGTTATGACAACGCGGTTGATGTAGTCATACGTCTTCACGAATCAACTGATCCAAGCACCGAACATACGGCACCTCCGTGTTCAGCACACGTCCAGCTCGATGATGTCCCCCTGGATCCAATCCAACGAAGCGTCGGGGATGAGTTCCGTAATCATGACGGCGTGGTGACAATGATGATGTTCTACCAGCGCAGGGCTTCGCCTAAACTCCGCGACGATATGACCGAGGTGGAATATGGTGGAGGGGGCACCGCACATGGCTAAGGAACGATCCGTAGATCAACTTGTGTGTCTATGGGGTGCCCCCCTCACCCGTATATAAAGGGGAAGAGGAGGAGGGGGCCGGCCTAAGGGGAGGCGCGCCCTAGGAGGGGGAAACCTACTCCAAGTAGGTTTACCCCCTCCCTTTCCTATTCCAAGAAGGAGGGGGAAGGAAGGAGTGGGAGAGGGGAAGGCAGGGGGCCCCCTTCCTTGTCCTATTCGGACTCAAGGGAAGGGGGCGCACCTCTTGCCCCGGCCGCCTCTCTCTCTCCACTAGGGCCCATCAAGGCCCATTACTTCCCGGGGTTCCAGTAACCCTCCGGACTCGGTTTTCTCCGAAAACACCGGAACACTTCCGGCGTCCGAATATAGTCATCCAATATATCAATCTTTATGTCTCGACCATTTTGAGACTCCTCGTCATGTCCGTGATCACATCCGAGACTCCGAACAACCTTCAGTACATCAAAACTTATAAACTCATAATAAAACTGTCATCGTAACGTTAAGCGTGCGGACCCTACGGGTTCGAGAACTATGTAGACATGACCTAGAACTATTCTCGGTCAAAACCAATAGCGGAACCTGGATGTTCATATTGGTTCCCACATATTCTACGAAGATCTTTATCGGTCAAACCGCATAACAACATAGGTTGTTCCCTTTGTCATCGGTATGTTACTTGCCCGAGATTCGATCGTCGGTATCCAATATCTAGTTGAATCTCGTTACCGGCAAGTCTCTTTACTCATTCCATAATACATCATCTCATAACTAACTCATTAGTTACAATGCTTGCAAGGCTTAGGTGATGAGTATTACCGAGAGGGCCTAGAGATACCTCTCCGACAATCGGAGTGACAAAACCTAATCTCGAATTATGCCAACTCAACATGTACCTTTGGAGACACCTGTAGAGCACTTTTATAATCACTCAGTTACGTTGTGATGTTTGGTAGCACACAAAGTGTTCCTCCGGTAAACGGGAGTTGCATAATCTCATAGTTGTAGGAACTTTGTATAAGTCATGAAGAAAGCAATAGCAACATACTAAACGATCAAGTGCTAAGCTAAACGATCAAGTCAATCACATCATTCTCCTAATGATGTGATCCCATTAACCAAATGACAACACATGCCTATGGTTAGGAAACATAACCATCTTTGATTAATGATCTAGTTCAAGTAGAGGCATACTGGTGACACTATGTTTGTCTATGTATTCACACATGCATCATGTTTCCGGTTAATACAATTCTAGCATGAATAATAAACATTTATCATGATATGAGGAAATATATAATAACTTTATTATTGCCTCTAGGGCATATTTCCTTTAGTCTCCCACTTGCACTAGAGTCAATAATCTAGATTACATAGTAATGATTCTAACACCCATGGAGTCTTGGTGCTGATCATGTTTTGCTCGTGAGAGAGGCTTAGTCAACGGGTCTGCAACATTCAGATCCGTATGTATCTTGCAAATCTCTATGTCTCCCACTTGGACTTGGTCCCGAATGGAATTGAAGCGTCATTTGATGTGCTTGGTCCTCTTGTGAAATCTGGATTCCTTTGCCAAGGCAATTGCACCAGTATTGTCATAGAAGATCTCATTGGTCCCGATGCACTAGGTATATCACCTAGATCGGAAATGAACTCCTTCATCCAGACTCCTTCATTTGCTGCTTCCAAAGCAGCTATGTACTCCGCTTCACATGTAGATCTCGCCACGATGCTTTGTTTAGAACTGCACCAACTTACAGCTCCACCGTTTAATAAAAATAAGTATCCGGTTTGTGATTTAGAATCGTCCGGATCAGTGTCAAAGCTTGCATCGACGTAACCATTTACGACTAGCTCTTTGTCACCTCCATATACGAGAAACATATCCTTAGTCCTTTTCAGGTATTTCATGATGTTCTTGACCGCTGTCTAGTGACCCACTCCTGGATTACTTTGGTATCTCCCTGCCAAACTAATAGCAAGGCACACATCAGGTCTGGTACACAGCATTGCATACATGATAGAGCCTATGGCTGAAGCATAGGGAACTCCTTTCATTTTCTCTCTATCTTCTGCAGTGGTCGGGCATTGAGTCTAACTCAACTTTATACCTTGTAATACAGGCAAGAACCCTTTCTTCGCCTAATCCATATTGAACCTTTTCAATACTTTATCAAGGTACGTGCTTTGTGAAAGTCCAATCAAGCGTCTTGATCTATCTCTATAGATCTTAATGCCCAATATGTAAGTAGCTTCACCGAGGTATTTCATTGAAAAACTTTTATTCAAGTATCCTTTTATGCTATCCAGAAATTCTATATCATTTCCAATCAACAATATGTCATCCACATATAATATTAGAAATGCTACAGAGCTCCCACTCACTTTCTTGTAAGTACAGGCTTCTCCAAAAGTATGTATAAAACCATATGCTTTGATCACACTATCAAAGCGCTTATTCCAACTCCGAGAGGCTTGCACTGACCATAGATTAATCGCCGAGCTTGCACACTTTGTTAGCTCCTTAGGATCGACAAAACCTTCCGGTTGCATCATATACAACTCTTCTTCCGTAAATCCATTCAGGAATGCAGTTTTGACATCCATCTGCCAAATTTCATAATCATAAAATGCGGCAATCGCTAACATGATTCGGACAGACTTAAGCATTGCTACGGGTGAGAAAGTCTCATCGTAGTCAACCCCTTGAACTTGTCGAAAACCTTTTGCAACAAGTTGAGCCTTATAGACGATTCTGATGCCGTCGCCAATCTTCTTATTAAAGATCCATTTATTGGCTTGCCGATCATCGGCAAGTCAACCAAAGTCCATACTTTGTTCTCATACATGGATCCCATCTCGATTTCATGGCCTCTAGCCATTTTGCGAATCTGGGCTCATCATCGCTTCCTCATAGTTCGTAGGTTCATCATGGTCAAGTAACATGACTTCCAAAATAGGATTACCGTACCACTCTGGTGCGGATCTTACTCTGGTAGACCTACGAGGTTCAGTAGATACTTGATCTGAAGTTCCATGATCAATATCATTAGCTTCCTCACTAATTGGTGTATTTGTCACAGGAACTGATTTCTGTGATGAACTACTTTCCAATAAGGGAGCAGGTACCGTTACCTCATCAAGTTCTACTTTCCTCCCACTCACTTCTTTCGAGAGAAACTCCTTCTCTAGAAAGGATCCATTCTTAGCAACGAATGTCTTGCCTTCGGATCTGTGATAGAAGGTGTACCCAATAGTCTCTTTTGGGTATCCTATGAAGACACATTTCTCCGATTTGGGTTCGAGCTTATCTGGTTGAAGTTTCTTCACATAAGCATCGCAGCCCAAACTTTAAGAAACGACAACTTTGGTTTCTTGCCAAACCACAGTTCATAAGGCGTTGTTTCAACGGATTTAGATGGTGCCCTATTTAATGTGAATGCAGCCGTATCTAAAGCATAACCCCAAACGATAGCGGTAAATCAGTAAGAGACATCATAGATCGCACCATATCTAGTAAAGTACGATTACGACGTTCGGACACACCATTTCTTTGTGGTGTTCCAGGTGGCGTTAGTTGCGAAACTATTCCGCATTGTTTCAAATGTAAACCAAACTCGTAACTCAAATATACTCCTCCACGATCAGATCGTAGAAATTTTATTTTCTTGTTACAATGATTTTCCACTTCACTCTGAAATTCTTTGAACTTTTCAAATGCTTCAGACTTGTGCTTCATTAAGTAGATATACCCATATCTGCTCAAATCATCTGTGAAGGTGATAAAATAACGATATCCGCCACGAGCTTCAACATTCATTGGACCACATACATCTGTATGTATGATTTCCAACAAATCTGTTGCTCTCTCCATAGTACCGGAGAACGGTGTTTTAGTCATCTTGCCCATGAGGCACGGTTCGCAAGTACCAATTGATTCATAATCAAGTGATTCCAAAAGTTCATCAGTATGGAGTTTCTTCATGCGCTTTACACCGATATGACCTATACGGCAGTGCCACAAATAAGTTGCACTATCATTATCAACTCTGCATCTTTTGGCTTCAACATTATGAATATGTGTATCACTACTATCGAGATTCAATAAAAATAGACCACTCTTCAAGGGTGCATGACCATAAAAGATATTACTCATATAAATAGAACAACCATTATTCTCTGATTTAAATGAATAACCGTCTCGCATCAAACAAGATCCAGATATAATGTTCATGCTTAACGCTGGCACCAAATAACAATTATTCAGGTCTAAAACTAATCCCGAAGGTAGATGTAGAGGTAGCGTGCCGACCGCGATCACATCGACTTTGGAACCGCTTCCCACGCGTATCGTCACCTCGCCCTTGGCGATGCTCGCTTATTCCGTAGTCCCTGCTTGAGTTACAAATATTAGCAATGTAACCAGATCAAATACCCAAAGCTACTACGAGCTCTAGTTAGGTACACATCAATAACATGTATATCACATATACCTCTGTTCACTTTGCCATCCTTCTTATCCGCCAAATACTTGGGGCAGTTCCGCTTCCAAGTCGATCCGCTTGCAATAGAAGCACTCGGTTTGTGCTTAGGTCCGACTTGGGTTTCTTCTCTTGAGCAGCAACTTGCTTGCCGTTCTTTTGAAGTTCCCTTCTTCTTCCTTTGCCCTTCTTCTTGAAACTGGTGGTCTTGTTGACCATCAACACTTGATGCTCCTTCTTGATTTCTACCTCTGCAGCCTTTAGCATTGCGAAGAGCTCGAGAATTGTCTTGTTCATCCCTTGCATATTATAGTTCATCACAAAGCTCTTGTAGCTTGGTGGCGTGATTGGAGAATTTCATCAATGACGCTATCATCCGGAAGATTAACTCCCGCTTGAATCAAGTGATTATTATACCCGCACATTTTGAGTATATGCTCACCGATGTAACTATTCTTCTCCATCTTGCAGCTGTAGAACTTATTGGAGACTTCATATCTCTCAATCCGGCATTTGCTTGAAATATTAACTTCAACTCTGGAACATCTCATATGCTCCATGACGCTCAAAACGTCGTTGAAGACCCGGTTCTAAGTCAAAACATGGCACATCGAACTATAGAGTAGTCATCGCTTTGCTCGCCAGACGCTCACAACATCCGGTGTTGCTCTGCAAGCAGGCTCGGCACCCAGCGGTGCTTCCAGACGTAATTCTTCTCGTGCAGCAATGAGGATAATCTCAAGTTACGGACCCAGTCCGTTTAATTGCTACCATCATCTTTCAACTTTGCTTTCTCAAGGAACGCATTAAAATTCAACGGAACAACAGCACGAGCCATCTATCTACAACAAACATAGACAAGAAAAATACTATCACGTACTAAGTTCATGATAAATTTAAGTTCAATTAATCATATTACTTAAGAACTCCCACTTAGACAGACATCTCTCTAGTCATCTAAGTGATCACGTGATCCAAATCAACTAAACCATAACCGATCATCACGTGAGATGGAGCAGTTTTCAATGGTGAACATCTCTATGTTGATCATATCTACTATATGATTCACGCTCGACCTTTCGGTCTCCGTCTTCTGAGGCCATATCTGCATATGCTAGGCTCGTCAAGTTTAACCTGAGTATTCTGCGTGTGCAAAACTGGCTTGCACCCGTTGTAGATGGACGTAGAGCTTATCACACGCGATCATCACGTGGTGTCTGGGCACGACGAACTTTGGCAACGGTGCATACACAGGTAGAACACTTCTTGATAATTTTTTAGTGAGAGATCATCTTAAAATGCTACCGTCAATCAAAGCAAGATAAGATGCATAAAGGATAAACATCACATTCAATCAATATAAGTGATACGATATGGCCATCATCATCTTGTGCTTGTGATCTCCATCTCCGAAGCACCGTCGTGATCACCATTGTCACCGGCGCGACACCTTGATCTCCATCGTAGCATCGTTGTCGTTTACGCCATCTATTGCTTCTACGACTATCGCTACCGCTTAGTGATAAAGTAAAGCAATTACGTATGCTTGCATTTCATACAATAAAGCGACACCCATATGGCTCCTGCGCCATTGCCGATAACTTCGTTTACAAAACATGATCATCTCATACAATAAAATATAGCATCACGTCTTGGCCATATCACATCACAACATGCCCTGCAAAAACAAGTTAGACGTCCTCTACTTTGTTGTTGCAAGTTTTACGTGGCTGCTACGGGCTGAGCAAGAACCGTTCTTACCTACGCATCAAAACCACAACGATAGTTTGTCAAGTTGGTGTTGTTTTAACCTTCGCAAGGACCAAGCGTAGCCACACTCGGTTCAACTAAAGTTGGAGAAACTGACACCCGCTAGTCACATGTGTGCAAAGCACGGCGGTAAAACCAGTCTCGCGTAAGCGTACGCGTAATGTCGGTCCGGGCCGCTTCATCCAACAATACCGCCGAACCAAAGTATGACATGCTGGTAAGAAGTATGACTTGTATCGCCCACAACTCACTTGTGTTCTACTCGTGCATATAACATCAACGTATAAAACCTAGGCTCGGATGCTACTGTTGGGGAACGTAGTAATTTCAAAAAAATTCCTACGCACACGCAAGATCATGGTGATGGCATAGCAACGAGAGGGAAGAGTGTTGTCTACGTACCCTCGTAGACCGTTAAGCGGAAGCGTTATGACAACGCTGTTGATGTAGTCGACGTCTTCACGAATCAACCGATCCAAGCACCGAACGTCGGCACCTCCGTGTTCAAGACACGCCCACTCGATGATGTCCCCTGGCTCCAATCCAGCGGCGTCGGGGATGAGTTCCGCCACCACGACGGCGTGGTGGCGATGATGATGTTCTATCGCGCAGGCTTCGCCTAAACTCATGACGATATGACCGAGGTGGAATATGGTGGAGGGGGGCACCGCACACGGCTAAGGAACGATCCGTAGATCAACTTGTGTGTCTATGGGGTGCCCCCTCACCCGTATATAAAGGGGGAGAGGAGGAGGGGGCCGGCCTAAGGGGAGGCGCGCCCTAGGGGGGGAAACCTACTCCAATTAGGTTTACCCCCTCCCTTTCCTATTCCAAGAAGGAGGGGGAAGGAAGGAGTGGGAGAGGGGGAAGGCAAGGGGGGCGCCCCCCCCCCTTCCTTGTCCTATTCGGACTCAAGGGGAGGGGGTGCACCTCTTGCCCTGGACGGCCCCTCTCGCTCTCCACTAGGGCCCATCAAGGCCCATTACTTCCCGGGGGGGTTCCGGTAACCCTCCGGTACTCCGGTTTTTCTCCGAAAACACCCGGAACACTTCCGGTGTCCGAATATAGTCATCCAATATATCAATCTTTATGTCTCGACCATTTCGAGACTCCTCGTCATGTCCGTGATCACATCCGGGACACCGAACAACCTTCGGTACATCAAAACTTATAAACTCATAACAAAACTATCATCGTAATGTTAAGCGTGCGGACCCTACGGGTTCGAGAACTATGTAGACATGTCCTAGAACTATTCTCGGTCAATAACCAATAGCGGAACCTGGATGTTCATATTGGTTCCCACATATTCTACGAAGATCTTTATCGGTCAAACCGCATAACAACATACGTTGTTCCCTTTGTCATCGGTATGTTACTTGCCCGAGATTCGATCGTCGGTATCCAATACCTAGTTCAATCTCGTTACCGGCAAGTCACTTTACTCGTTCCGTAATACATCATCTCATAACTAACTCATTAGTTACAATGCTTGCAAGGCTTAGGTGATGAGTATTACCGAGAGGGCCCAGAGATACCTCTCCGACAATCGGAGTGACAAACCCTAATCTCGAATTATGCCAACTCAACATGTACCTTTGGAGACACCAGAGAGCACCTTTATAATCACTCGATTCGTTGTGACGCTTGGTAGCACACAAAGTGTTCCTCCGGTAAACGGGAGTTGCATAATCTCATAGTTGTAGGAACTTTGTATAAGTCATGAAGAAAGCAATAGCAACATACTAAACGATCAAGTGCTAAGCTAACGGGATGGGTCAAGTCAATCACATCATTCTCCTAATGATGTGATCCCATTAATCAAATGACAACACATGCCTATGGTTAGGAAACATAACCATCTTTGATTAATGAGCTAGTTCAAGTAGAGGCATACTAGTGACACTATGTTTGTCTATGTATTCACACATGCATCATGTTTCCGGTTAATACAATTCTAGCATGAATAATAAACATTTATCATGATATGAGGAAATAAATAATAACTTTATTATTGCCTCTAGGGCATATTTCCTTCACTTACCTCCCCTCGTCTTTGAGGGAAATATCTTAGTCTTAGCATCCTTCAGATTCTTCATAGTGATAAATTGATAATGATCCCAAGCGACTCAACAAATATACCTATGCTCCCCGGCAACGGCGCTAGAAAAAGGTCTTGATAACACAAAAGTATAGGGGATCGCAACAGTTTTCGAGGGTAAGTATTCAACCCAAATTTATAGATTCGACACAAGGGGAGCCAAAGAATATTTGAAGATATTAGCAGTTGAGTTGTCAATTCAACCACACCTGGAGATTAATTATCTGCAGTAAAGTGATTAGTAGCACAATAGTATGATAGTTTCTATGATAGCAGCAGTAGTAACGGTAACAGTAACAGTGGTAGTAGTAATTTGTAGCAGTAACGATAGCAGTAGCAATAGTAGTAACTTAGCAAGAACAATATGAGATAAATTCGTAGGCATTGGATCGGTGACTTGTTGTATGATCTTCATTATGTGTCAGTTATAACCTAGGGCGATACGGCACTTGCTCCAGTTAATCGATATAATGTAGGCATGTATTCCGTAAATAGTCATACGTGCTTTATTAAAAGAACTTGCATGACATATTTTGTCCTACCCTCCCGTGGGAGCGGGGTCTATATTGGAAACTAAGGGATATTAAGGCCTCCTTTTAATAGAGAACTGGAACAAAGCATTAACACATAGTGAATACATGACTCCTCAAACTATGGTCATCACCAAGAGTGGGCCCGGTTGTTGTCACTCCAGGGTTGTCGGATCATAACCGTAGTAGGTGACTATAACTTGCAAGATCGGATCTAAAACATGGATATAATGATGAATTCATAAACGGTTCAGATCTGAGTTCATGGCACCCGGGCCCAAAGTGACAAGCATTAAGCATAGTAAAGTCATAGCAACATCAATCTAAGAACATAGTGGATACTAGGGATCAGGCCATAACAAAACTAACTCGATTACATGATGAATCTCATCCAACTCCTCACCGACCAACGAGCCTACGAAGGAATTACTCACTCCCGGTGGGGAGCATCATGGAATTGGCTATGGAGATGGGTTGGTGATGACGAAGAACGAAGATCCCCCTCTCCGGAGCCCCAAACGGACTCCAGATCTGCCCTCCCGAGGAAGAACAGGGCTTGGCGGTGGCTCCGTCTCGTGGATCGTGATAATTCTTTCTCCCTGGTTTTTCTAGAAATATGTGATTTTGTAGTATCGGGGTCGCTCATGGGGCCACCAGTGGGGACAACCCACTGGCGCGCCAGAGAGGGGCGCCACAGTGGGTTGTGCCCACCTGTGCCCCTCTCTGCAGGTCTTAGCTCCAAATTCTTATTATTGATATAAAAATGCTTGCAAAGTTTCGCTCCATTCCGAGAACTTCTATTTCGCACAAAACAACACCATGGTAGTTCTCACGAAAACAATGTCGATCCAGGATTAGTTTCATTCAAATCATGCAAATTAGAGTCCAAAACAAGAGGAAAAGCGTGAGAAAAAGTCGATACATTGGAGACGTATCAACGGTTCAAAACGCCGTTGCGGAAAGGGGTTAAAAACCGTTTGTATAGCACCTCATTGTACCACTGATCTCTCTCATGTGCATGATGATATCTTTCTTTTGCATATTTTGTTTGCAAGAGGGAATCATAAACATGAAGGTACATCTCACATCACTTTCTACTCTGATGCATATGGCCAAGATACATGTAACTCATTACTTAGTTTGTCATGTTGTGCATTCTCATATTGTTCAATTCCATCATTATATGAGTGCACACATGTAGGGGGAGCTCATGCAAGTTACATGTTCCTCCAAAGCTTTAAAGTTATCGCTCATCATATCATTTACTTGAAGCTTTGATATATGTTGTCATCAATTACCAAAAAGGGGGGATTGAAAGCACAAGTGCTCCCTTGGTGACTTTGGTAATTAATGTCAACATATCTTTTGTTGCACTAATAGTTTTATCTAGTATATTTCAGATAAGTTCAATAGTGGTGTGGCAAGGACAAGAGGATGTGGAACACCCTCAAAATGTTAAGGACAAGGATTGTCAAAATCTCAAGACTCTACATTTTTGTTTAAGTGATTAAAGATCACATTGAGTTCATAGGAAATCCAATACTCTTAAAAGGGGATGAGGTGTTGCTTGATGACCTGGTTGCTCAAGTGCTTAGTGATATTTCTCCAAAACCCTCAACCACTTTCTCTATCCAAATATGTCCTAACCCTAAATACCAACTCGGTCCCATCGATATTTCCTACCCGGAGCCACCAAGTTCATCTGGACTTAGCCACATCCAAAACCTTACCAATTAGCATCAACCGATATGGATCTCTGTCCCATCCAGATGGTCTTGCAAACTCTTTGTTGCTTGTTGCAATTATTTTGGCCCCACCAAGATTTGCAATCGGTACCATCGAGATGGCTTGCTAACTCTCTGTTGCCTTATTGCTTCACTCCAGTCTCACCGAGTTGATGCAATCGGCGCCACCGAGATGAGGTTTCCCTAGCCATTGCACATCCGTCCCTCCGAGTTGTTTCAGTCGGTCCCATCGAGATTACTAACGTTCATATGTTTACACAGATCAGTGCCACAAAGATGAGTCAAAAGTGTGTAACGGTTGGATTTTGTGTGGAGGCTATATGTTCCCCTCCACCATTTCTTCCTCATTGAAAAAGCCATCAAAACGTGCCTACACTTTCACCATTCATTTTCTAAGAGAGAACCACCTACTCATGTGTTGAGATCAAGAGATTGCATTCCTACAATTTGAACCTTGATTTCTAGCCTTCACCAAGTTGCTTTCCACTCAAATCCTTCTTCCACCATATCCAAATCTGTGAGAGAAAGTTGAATGTTGGGGAGACTATCATTTGAAGCATAAGAGCAAGGATTTCATCATCAACACACCGTCCATTACCTTTTGGAGAGTGGTGTCTCCTAGATTGGTTAGGTGTTGCTTGGGAGCCTCCAACATGATGTGGAGTTGAACTAAGAAGTTCGTAAGGGCAAGGAGCCCGCCTACTTCGTGAAGATCTACCCGAGTGAGGCAAGTCCTTCATGGGCGATGGCCATGGTGGGATAGACAAGGTTGCTTATTTGTGGACCCTTCGTGGGTGGAGCCCTCTGTGCACTCGCGCAGCTGTTGCCCTTTGTGGGTTGAAGTCTCCATTAACGTGGATGTACGATAGCACCACATATCGGAACCACGCCAAAAATTCTCCGCGTATCCATTGTGTTTGCACACTCCAATCCCATCCCTTTACATTCTTGCTCTTGCATGCTTTACTCTTTCGTCTGCTCATACTCTCGCCATCCTTGTGTAAAATGTATTGTGTGCCCTTTAACATGTGCTAAACTCAACCTTAACTTGAAGAAACTAAAAACTGCCACTTTTACTTGTTAAGGGTGTAATCACCCTCCCCCTCTAGACCCGTCTTCTCGATCCTTTCACATGGATATTGAACAACAACCCTAACCCAGACATAACAAGAGCCATAACCCTAACATACTAAGAAGCCTAACCATACTAAAATGCCAATCCGTATGCTAAACACCGAACAATCATCTCATATTTCCATACACATTTGAAAATCCATGAAGAACTAGGGTTTGCCTAAACTTGCAAGACTTGAGCAAATGTGAGCATTTTTTGGATGAAAAGGAGGAGATCAGAAGGGATTACCCTGAGGGGGGGTTGGGATCGAAATCCACGAAGAAAACTGTTAGGACGGAGAGTATATCGACCAGAGGGGGTGAATGGGAGATTAAAAAATTATTGCCAATGTTTTGAACTATTCCCAAACACAGCAGCGGGAATAAGGTTTGGTAGACATGAACTCAAATAAGAAGACTATTGAGGAACAAAACTATCGATGTAAGATGCAGTAATAGCTCGAGTATAGTATATCACAGGCTTGACAATGACGATGACAATGCAACAGGTAAGCAATAACAATAACATGTCATCACAAAGTATGAGCTTCGAAGGACATGCTTGGTAAACGATAGTGGCGAAGGAAAGGTAAGTAAAACAGTGAGTAACAAGCTAGCCTAACGTGATCAGAATGAAGAATAATGCAAATGAATGGTGTCACCGACTGAGTGATGATAAGGATACTAAGTAAATAACTCACAACACAGTTGGGACAACAGACAAGATATGACTGAATAATTTGCAACGAGCATATAATGCTCAGGCAAACTATCATCATTGAGCACAAAAGTAAACTGTCGAAAGTAATGCAGTGAAGTAGATTGAACCAGTGGTGCTCGATGGCGACAGATGGATTTGGTTGACCAGTTCGCCCTTCTGCCAAAGGACTATGCCTGGTTGGAGGGGTTGTGACTTAACACGGAAGATAAACTCTCTTCGCTCTATTCTCCTTCAACTCAGAGCTGATCAGAATCCATTTGATTTCACAAGTGGTAGAGACTTGTCGGCTATCTCCAAACCTTCGGTCGATTAACACGAACCACAATCACTCTTGGTTGCGGAAGATCTGGCTCGGTGAAGACAATAACTCTTAAACACTCGAGCCGAAACCTATCCGTCTAGAGAGTGCGCATATCTCAAGAGTAATAGGTACAAGAACTCTCACTTAGAACTACCGTGATGCTAAACCACTGTCTAAGATGTAAATAAAGGAAAAGACAAATATCAATGTAGATCTGAAAGTATATGGTACGAAAATAGACCCGGGGGCGTAGATTTTACTAGTGGCTTCTCTCGAGAAATTGCAAACAGTGGGTAAAAAAAGTATTATTGGGCAACTGATAGAAAAGCGAATAGTTATGACGATATCCAAGACAATCATGTATATAGGCATCACGTCCAAGATTAGTAGACCGAAATGATTCTGCATCTACTACTATTACTCCACACATCGACCGCTATCCAACATGCATCTAATGTATTAAGTTCATGGAGAAACAGAGTAATGCAATGAGAACGATGACATGATGTAGACAAGATCTATTCATGTAGGAATAGACCCCATCTTTTTATCCTTAATAGCAATGATACATGCGTGTCTCGTTACCCCTTCTGTCACTGGGTGAGGACACCGCAAAATCGAACCCATCACAAAGCAACCTCTTCCCATTGCAAGATAAATCAATCAAGTTGGCCAAACAAAACGAAAATATCGGAGAAGAAATACGAGGCTATAATAATCAAGTATGGATATTAATGCAAAATAAATCTGATCATAAAATCACAATTCATCGGATCCCAACAAACACACCGCAAAAAGTCATTACATCAAATAGATCTCCAAGAGAACATTGTATTGAAGAAACAAAGAGAGAAGAAGTAATCTAACTACTGCCTAAGGATCCGTATGTCTGAGGTGAACTATTCACGCATCATCGAAGGAGCACCAATGAGGATGATGAACCCCTCCGTGATCGTGTTCCCCTCCGGCAGAGTGTCGGAATAGGGCTCTAGATTGGATCTCGTGATTCTGTAACTTGCGGCGGCTGGAATTGTTTTTCGTCGACTCCCTTAGGGTTTCTGAAATATTTGGGAATTTATAGGGCGGAGAGGCGGTGCAGGTGACCCCCGTGGGCCCCACAACCCACCAGGGCGCGCATGGGCTCCTGGACGCACCCTGGTGTCTTGTGGTCCCCACGGGACTCCCCTCTGGTCCTTCCTTGGCCCCCAAATTGTCTTGTGGTCCAAAAAAAATCTCCGAAAAGTTTCGCTGCGTTTGGACTCCATCTGATAAGGATTTTCTGCGAAGTAAAAACAACAACTTGCATCGGGCACTATGTTAATAGGTTAGTCCCAAAAAATAATATAAATTGCTATAAAATGAATATAAAATATTCAAGATTGATAATATAACAGTATGGAACAAGCAAAAATTATAAATACGTTCTAGAGCATCACCAGGCGACCCCCGTACGCTGGGTTCGGCTTGGGTTCGTCGGTTATAATTTTGGCCCAAAGCGATGCAAAACGAGGATCTGATGGCACAGCTGGACCCTTTTTTCAGCACCGGCGCTAAAAAAGGCGCCCTCGGGGGCCGGGGGGGGGGGGGGGTTGAAGATGCTCTTAGATGGTTGAAATACTTTCTCGGACAGTTCATTTTGTAATTTGGGAAGCAGATCGTCTGACGTACTTCCCACTGATGTGGGGCCACTCACATGTTGACCCGGGTCCACATGCCAGTGTGCCAACGGAGGGAGCCGTGTCCGCGAATTTGTTTCGCCCCTAGGTCATTTTCGTCCATTTTATCCCCGCCTTTTCTTTCGCCTGCGTTTGCTTGCTGCTACGGTTTTGCTCGTTCCGCTCACTCTTTTCCCGAGTACGGCTCCCTGCCTCTCTGCTGCGAGGAGTCTCCCTGTCCAGGCCTTCTCTTCTGGGACGGCGGGTGGTGTCGGTCTCAGCGCCATGCTTCTGCTTCGGCAGGGGCGCGCACACACCCACAGCTGCGGTGTGGTGCGTGCGGACGCAGCCCTCTTGACGCTGCTTTGACCGCTGCGCTGCGCTGCGCGGCGTGCGAGCCTGCTGCCTGCGTGCTGCGACGTGACGGGGTGGGGGTGCCATGTCCGTCCATGCGCGAGATGCGTCTCTTTGTACTTGGCTGGCGAGGCGCACCGTGTCGGTCGGGTGTGATTGCCTGTCCTGGAGTTGGTGGACTCTGCGTGTTGACCTGACCGCATGCGGACGGGGGTGGCCCGTGCTCGGGCTGTCTTTTTTGGCTGGGGGCAGCGAGATCCGACGGGATGGCGATGCTTCACGGAGTTTCGTTTTCCGGGTCCGAGTTTGAGCAGGCTTTGAACGGCAGCAGCTATTACTGGTACCACGTTTCGATGGAGATTTCACGTGCTTTGCAGGTGTCTGGTTATCGTTGTTGGATTACAGAAATCCATCGGCTCGTAGTCGTAGACAGGCCTTGCTGCCTCTGATCCGACGAAGATGAAGAGCGAGAGAAAGCCATGGGCGAGGCTGTACTGGTAGTTTTTTTTAGAGAATACAGAGCTTTTTTTAAGGGCAGAGAATACAGATTTTCTTTTTGAGGATGCAGAGAATACAGAGCTAGTACTAGTACTAGTAGTGTGTCCCTTACTTTGATTATTCTTTTTTTTCATACCTGCTATTTGTACTGAGTATGTCAATTTCTGGGCCCTTCTGATTTGGCGACTGATAGGCGCCGGTGCGCCGGCCCAAATTTGGGCCGGTCGCACCGGTACCGTACGATCTGCAAAACTGGAACCGCACGATCTCCTACCCTTCCTCCTCTGTCCTGTTCTCTAATAAAAAATCCCATCGCGCCGCCAGGGACGAGCGACGCGCCCGATCTAGAAGCTCTGCCCGGTGTGTTTCACCTGTCGCCGCCCTTGCCGGCCGCCGGCGCCGCCGTTGCCGTCGTCGTCTCTTTTGTTTCTCGCCGGCTCCGTGAATGCAGCAACTTGTCCCTGTAGTTGCAGGTCCCCGTTACGACAGTCACAGCTCCGGTGGCGGCCGCCGCATCCCCGGCGCACGGCGGTCGCCGGGCGCAGCACCTCCTCCGACGAGCTCGCAAAAAACCTGTACTCTCCCTCAGATTGCCGGTAGCAGCAAAAATGTCATTCAGTTGTAGCAAAAAAGGGTGTCGGTTCCAGCAAAAAAAAGCTCGTCGATGTCGCCCGCCGTCGCCATTGTAGCAAAATTGTTAACCGGTTGTAGCTTCCATGGTTGCTGGTTCCAGCAAAAATGCTTCAACAACAGAAAAATGGTTTTCGCTAGTGGTAGCATAAATGAAAAACTATTCCAGCAAAAAAGTAACACAGTTCCAGCAAAACGCTGCCGCCAATGGTCTTAGACAAAAATTTCACCAGTTCCAGCTCTGCTTTCGGCTGGATGTAGCAAAACTAATTGCTAGTTCCAGCCAAAAAAATCGATGCAGCAAAATGCTTGGCAGCCACCGTCCTAGCATTGTAGCAAAGTCGAGCTCTGGTTCCAGGAAAAAATGGAGCGGTTCAAGCAAGAAAAATGGATGTAGCAAAAAATCATACAGCGAAGGCACCAGCATCCTCTCAATATGCAGCAAAAACGAAAGATGCTTCCAGCAAAAACAAATTGCGGTTCCAGCAAAAATTATGCAGCAAAAAATCATGCCGGAACCACGGTGATGGCGAACATGGCCTACACTGCGACATGGGAGAGGTTGGGCTGAGCATGGCAACAAAAAATCGACGGTTGTACACGCCGTCTCTGCGTGGAGCATGAGATGCCATGGATGAAGTGATTTGAGAAAGAAGAAGCAGAGGAGGGAATGCGTATGGAGGAGGATGGAACGAGTGGAGGACAAAATGAGTGGAGGAGCTTCGTCGTGAGAAGATAAGGTGAGAGGCAGGAAGCGGTGCGTGACACCAGAGCAACGTGGTTATGTGTACGAGCGTAACGCACGTTGTGAGCTATGCGGCCGGCCGAAGTTTCGGCCGGCACGCCGATTTTAAACGTTTCCCTTCTGATTTGGTGGGGCGCACACCCTGCACAGGTGCCCCGTACGGGCGTTCACGCAAGTAGAGGGTCAACACCAAAGTTTCCCGCAGTAAAAACATGACGTGCTGCGTTTCTCTCCCACCGGTTTTGGGTAGGTTTTTGAACCAATTTTTTGTTTTTTTCATTCTAGTTTTTTTTCTATTTCTTTTCTGTTCCTTTTTTGTTTATCAATTCCACAAACTTCTTTTAAAATTCGTGGACCTTTTCGAATTAGTGGATTTTTTACCTAATCGCGTAACTCGTAAACCTTTTTTGAAAATTTGGAATTTATTTTGAAAATTATTAATTGTTTTAAAATTGTGAACGATTTTTCAAATTCACAAACATTTTTTAAATTTGATTTTTTTAATCATGTGAGCATTTTGTGAAATTTCAGGTACATTTTGCAAATTCATTACATTTTCTGAAATCTGGGAACAGTTTTTTGAAATCCGAAAACGTTTTTCAAATTTGGCAACATGTTTACATTCACGGACATTTTTTGTAACAGCAAATATTTTTAAAGTTTGGGAACAATTTTTGAAATTCATGGATATTTTTTAATTGGTGAACATTTTTCTAAATCGATGAACATTTTTAAAATTCACAAAAAATGATTTTTTAAATTCAAGAACAATTTTTAATTTTTTTTTTATTTTTTTTCAAATTCTTGTAATTCCGAACATTTTTTGGAGTTTAAAAAAACAGGGGCGACGCGCCTGCACATGGGCCGGTCGTGCGAGGGAGGAAGGGGTGCGCGTTTGTAAGCTATCTTCCGTGCATATCACTGATGAATAGGAGGACTCCCGGGGGCAACTAATCCACATGTAACCCCTAGAGGGGCTTTCCAACGGGCAATCGCTATGGAACGGAGAAGTAGCTATTTTTTTAATGAATGCTGACCGGAGAACTGTCAAATCCATAGAAAGGACTATTACAAAAACACCTCAAAGGAGGGAAGCATAGCAGAAAGGCTAGTGAAAAAAGAAATGAAACACTACTCAATTTATTGAAGGTAAACCAAGCAAAAACCTGAACAACGACAAGTCATACCTAGCTAGACTAGGTCCAAAGCACCATAGACAGTGGAGTACAAGAGAGGCCGAGACCACATGACACACAGCCGAGCAATCAAGCGTCACCTACGACGCTATCAAAGTGCATACCGACACCATCGCATTGGGTCTGCTATAAACATACTCCTACTCGCCAACCTCGTCGACACCGAAGAACGACATGCCCGGAAGAATACCTTATCAGCAGATCAGTTCATGCAAGTTGGTCCCATTTACTTGTACAGATGCCCTTGGTGGAACCTCGGTATTTGAATTTTCAACCTTATGCCATGTAATTTCAAGACATTATCAGAAACGATCGAATATGACTTGGGGCATCGAGAAGCAACATCGTACATTTTGACGGGTCCAGACAAATTTCACTTGATTCTTTGCTGATAGTAAAAAAATATGTATGGTTATATTCTAACTCACTGGAATAGAGTTTGGAATTTATAATTCAACTTTTTTTTGCGGCATCCAAATACTAATATTTCTAAAATCCAACTAATGGGAGCAAAACGAAGGGTACACTTAATTGGGTTGATATGCACGGATGTACCCGTGCTGGAGAGGTTGACTACCTTGATGCAAATGATGACAGCAAATATGGCTACTAACCAACAGAACATCATATGCAGTTTACGCCATCAGCAAAAATGTCATGGACAAACATTTCCCATATATATTCTTGACATGACAATCAGCATATTTCCTTTCCTTTCCCCTCATTTTCCTAGACAACATAGGTGTATATACCCCTATCCTTTCCTTTCTCTGTAAGAACTAACAACAAAACACAACAAAATGGCTACAAGCATACAGAGTTGTGAGAATCTGCGGTTATGTTAGAACATTGTATAGCTGCACAGCGCCGTTACTAGCAATACAAACAAGGGCTTGTGCCACTGAAATCTCCATCCAGATGAGATATCATGCGCGTTCACAGTGTATACTGATCGAGTCTTGTCATCCTTGATTTTAATGCTGGAGGAGCCTGAAACCAAAATGAGCAGGTTCGAAATGAACTTTTGTGGAATATTCTTTCTACAAACATTCTCGTAGTGCGAGATGGTCTCTGGCTGAGTGCATAAAGGAACACCATCGTATTTTTACAGAAAAGCACAAGAAACTTACAGTTGTAATCGGTCCATCCAATGACTTGATTTTCTAAATCATAAAGAACCAGTCTGTTTGAAAATGCTAGATCTGAAAATAAGTTGGAAACATTAGATGCAGCGTGTGGATGAAACTACTAGTTTAATACTCCCTCCGTTTCTAAATAAGTGTCATGGTTTTACGAACTTATTTTGGAATGGAGGGAGTAGTTGAAACCAACTTGTACCTCCCAAAAGCACCATATCTTTTCCATCCTTGGTTTGTAATCCACCAGTCTGGAACCCCATGCAATACAGCTCCTGCATAGCAGGAAATCTATTCAGTACTACAAAATATGTAATGTCGCAATAATTTTCTTAACTGGATATGATTATATAACAATAACTTAATTAAAGTGGCATTGAAAATACAAATCGCCCCAATACATAAAAGACTTGCGGACCAGTGCACTAAAAGAGGAAAGAGAGGTCTACAGACCCATGGCTCTCAAGAGCGGCCACACACCCAGGTACAATGCGACCCAACTACTCTCCGGGGATCATACCGTGCAACCCTAATGCACCAGCTCAGCACCAGGCACAAGCTTCTTCTGGATATTCAAGCCGGCAGACATGCTGCGTAGCCCCGTTGAAGGTGAAGTCATTTCAATGCTTCCATAGGAGCCAAGCAGACAGCATCGATAATACAGCTAAAATCATCTTACAGGAAACAATCACAAGTAGCAACTTTATATATAGAAAAAGGGTTGATGAGTTGCGCAACTATTTGTTTAGAATCCTGACAAACCGAATTAAACTCCAAAATTTTCCTGACCTATTTAACTATAATAAGCATGGCCATAAGAGCCATCACTGTCCTTCAGGGAAAAAAGATCAAATAAAAGCAGAAATCAAAAGGATGCCTTCTGGAAATAATTCCAGGATAATATTGCAACTAGGGTTCATGTCATCCCAGAATCTGAGTCGTGATGCAAACAGAGGGACTGAAATATACTCCCTCTGTACCATAATAGTTGTCGCTGGAGTAGCTGAAGTTCAGCTACTCCAGCGACAACTATTACGGTACAGAGGGAGTAGATACTAAAACAATATCTTAGTGAACTTCTAAATTCAATATCGATTAGGGTGAGACCAGTACAAGCAGCTGTTGCGAGTCGGGATAATTCCCGTTCCATTACCTCAAAATCCCTATTCACTAGGGTAAGCTCGTGAACAATGAGTGGAAGGGACAGAAGACAGGTTTGAGAAAAAAAATCAGTAGTTGAAAGGGCAAGCTGTTGTCTTATGGAGGACAACTCCTGATCAATGCGGTGCCGACCATCTACTGATGTGTATGTTGTCCTTTTTATAAGATACCTAAGGGGGTACGCAAACGAATGAAATTTACTAGAGACAAGTTTTTTAGCAAAGTGAAGAGCATAAATGGAAATATTGGTTAACTAAGTGGAGCATCATTTGTAGACTGGAAGTTCAAGGCGGCCTTGGAATGGAGGATCTGGGAATAAATAAACAAATAAATGTTTGCTCAACGAATAGTTGTTCAATCTGCCAAGTAAAGATGGGGGTATGACAACAATTATGAGGAAATAAATATCTCCACTCCAAAACCCTGTCACAAGTGATGTTGAATCCAAAGGACTCCCCGTTCTGGATGGGCCTTTTAAGAGTCAAAAGACAATTTCCGTTGTCGGGTATGGCTGAACAGTATATTTGGAGGCATCCCGGGCCACATGGTTAGTCTGTCCAGAGGATGCCCCAGGAGTCAAAGCGCTCCTTTCTTCAACGGCGCCCAGTGTGGTCTGGCCACCCACGTGGTGGTCCGAGGGTTGGTGTAGATGGCCGATTTGAGTCTTCAAACTTCTCTCAAGTCTTGAGAGTTTCCACCTAAATATGAGCAAGTTTACCAAAAGCATCAAAAAGGTGATGCTAGCGGGTGGGGCAGTGTAAAGGGACCACCGTAGTGTCCACTCGGGCGGCAGGTGGTGGTCTCGCTAGCCGGTTAGCGGGCAGGACTCGATTGGGCAATGGCCCTTGTAGGTGCGAGCAACACCAGGCGCTTTTAGGAAACCGTCGTCTGGATCCTTGATCTAGCTTTCAATCCCATGGACGGGTCTTGATCCTCAATATCGCCCGAGACTCCTCGTTGATGACATCGTTCAGGGTAGAAGCCCAATGCTCGCGACAATTCTCCCGCTCTTGTCCAGGGCACCGGGCCGCGGTATCCCTGCTGCGTCGTTGCCTTGCCCTTGACCGGGTTGCACCTAGCTAGCCGAGGTAAACCGTCGTCTACATCCTTGATCTAGCTTCATGGACGGGTCTTTGTCCTCGATGTCGTCCGAGGGTACTCGTTGGTGATGTCATTCGGGGTAGAAGCCCAGTGCTTGCAACAATTGCCCCACCCA
Organism: Aegilops speltoides; assembly: GCA_021437245.1. Lineage (NCBI taxonomy): Eukaryota > Viridiplantae > Streptophyta > Magnoliopsida > Poales > Poaceae > Aegilops > Aegilops speltoides. The sequence goes on along the minus strand of CM038147.1, from coordinate 455,068,952 downwards.
CTTCCAGGCCACGGGGCCACGGTATCCCTATTGCGACGTTGTGCCCTTGCGGGATCTAGATGGGGTCCCCACAGACCAATACTAGTCCTTCCTGCGCACTTTGTCCTCACTCGTGCACACCCGGGATCAACTTCCCAGTCGGTCACCCATATCCTCAAATTGTTCCAAGCCAAACACGCTTAACTTTGAGGTTCCTTGCGAATGGGCTCTTAGAAAAAAGGAATTCCTTGTTGATATGAGTAGTCTATTATTCCTATAAAGCCACGATGTCACATACACCCCCACTCAAAGGAACCGACGTCCTCGTCCGCCTAACAGGAACGTTCCCTCTTACTTGGCACTCATTTAAGCACACCAGTGCCAGCATCCACATGTGCCCATGTCGTGTGCCACACGACAAGCCACATGCGCCATGTACATGTATGCGCCACTCACCCACGCATGCTCGTGTAACTATGAGGGTCGGCTTTGATACATTTGTAACGCCCCGGCCACAACCACTAGTTCCCAACCGTTTCGTCTGAAAAGGATCTAGATTGGCCCACAAACTCAACACTAGTCTTTCCTACACACTTTATCCTCATTCGTGCGCACCCAAGATCAACCTCTCAGTCGGTCACCCATCCTCAAGTTGCTCCAAGCCAAGCATGCTTAACTTTGAGGTTCCTTGCAAATGGGCTCCCACAAAAGAAGGAATTACTTGTTCGCATGAGTAGTCTATCATTCTTATTAAGCCAGGATGTCACACACGTTGCCTTGACCTCAACCGGGCTACGCCTAGCTAGCAGGTGCTTTAACTCGTTCCAGCCTAGGTCGCTGAGTCTCGTGCCTCCTCCACTCCTTTCTTGTTCCATGTGCCAAGTGAGAGAGAGAGAGTGCTAAGTGCCCCCCCTCAACTGAGGGGAGGCCCTGTATTTACAAGGGCAGGAATTTTACAAGGGGAGCTCCTGGGCTTTTAACATACAATGCCTTTGCATCTTCTCTAATCTTAAAGGTGGGATGGTGGAAGGGGTATCCTTGTGATATCGTTGTAGGGTTCTAATGATTCCTACGTCTATTTACCATCTACCCTCATCTCTTCATGCATGAGAGGAAGAGAGGGTGTGCGTGATATGATATCAAAAGAATGCCATTCTAGGATCTCCCTCTCCTCCTTTTCCGAGGTATCCTCGATATTCAAGAACCTTCTACTATCCAACTTTGAGAATACTGATGTAGTGTGCGCAGGATGTGCTTTGCATCCATATGTTTGGTCTGACTTCTAGCTTTCGAGCTCACGCGTTAGGGCTCTCACATTCTAGTTGTCGTTTGGAAGTCTTCTACGTCAACTCCCGGTGACTCACCTTGCTCTTGACTCTGTCTAGGTGGCTAGGTCGTAGCACTCCGGATTTACGGGCTTGTCGTGAACTAACAACATGCATGATGGGCCCGCGAGGATGGGTGCCAAAACTCCCATCTCCGGGTTGACCTAGGTAGTAGTGATGGGCAGGAGGCGCGTGTGCGTATTCTCACATATCTAGATCACTATGAGTGACGTTTGCATCGATAGGATGTGGACTCCTTATACCATAGCCCGTCGACAATCCGGGTGGTTGTGCAATGCCCGTCCAAGTTGCTGCATCAATCCCAAAGATGGGCAACACACTAACCCGAATGGATGTAAATGTAGAGTTTGTGTGACTAATTTTGTTTGGTTTTGAGGCCATCGACGGGGTGATGATCGTGGTTTGGGCATTATAGGGCCATCAGTGTTTCCTCCTTTTTCAAGCTAGGATGGCAAGATGGAGTCATTGATGGCGATCCTCTTGCTATAACGTTATTGAGTCACGCTGGTGACTTCGCCATTTCATTCGGACATTTTGTGCGTCTGGTCATCCATAGTGTTGCGCCGCTTGGGGCAGTTTGAGTGCCATGGTCCTCCCATGGAGGGCTACCCGACGTTGCAATTCTTCTTTAAAGGGCCATCATGACCTGATGTGGTCTCGGGGTATTGATCCTTTCTTGCATGGTCTCATGTGCCTTGACGTGATGTTAGTGCCCTTAGGGCTCTTAACCTTGGAGGTGATTTTGAAATTACGCCCCCGGTGACTGTGAGTCTTTTCTATATCTTTGACATTATGGTTACGAGCCATGCTTGTGGGTTGTGCTCTTGAACTTTTTTTCCTAGGGCAATATGTCTCCTGCATACCTTCAACGATGCCTTGAAGGAAGCCTGCACCCGAAACGACGCGTCTCTTGCATATCTTCAACGTCATACAAATGGTATGGTTCCCGACCATGGTGGCGCCTTGAAGGAACTCTGCCTCCATGAGCAACGTCTTTTGCATACTTCAACGTCGTGATTCCCCATCATGGTGGCGGTCTTGAAGGAACCTTGCCACCGAGGATAGCGTGTCTCCTGCATATTTTCAACGTCATGATTCTCAACCATGGTGTATTGAAGGACCTTGCCGCCGCCAGTGAATCTTCTCACTCTTCCTCCAAGTTGTCGTGGTTCGCGTTCCTGGTTCCAATCTTCTCACTCTACCCGCTGTCTCATCATTTGGTAATTCTGGCTTCACGACCCCAACTATGGCTCTATCTCTACATAGCACTTTGAGCTCCTTCAGTATCCTAGTCTAGGGTCATGAAGCTTGGCAAGACATGGTGAAAATATCCAGAGACTTGGTGAAGGCAAAAACTTTGAGCCAGAATTTCATGGCTCTCATGTAATTTTAGACAGCCGAGCGAATTTCGAGGCATCAAACCTGTAGTCGTGTTATTATGGGACTGGCAAACCAAAGTTAAGCTATCAAAGCCGACAAAAGTCCAAACCAAACAATTATGGAAACGAACAGGGCAGACGTGTGTTGAAGAGCAGCTGGCAGTATTCGACTTGCTACGAGCCAGCTGTTAAATGTTTACTTCATGTGCTAAGCAAAGACTAGCAAAAAAGGAAATGGCATGGGATAGCTTGTTTGTTCTGTTTTTACTCAAGAAAGATGTAATTATGAAAATTTGAATTCTGGAAGCAAGTTGCGGTTACAGTCAGCTAGCAGTGGCACCGTCTAGTACCCCCTCCTTCCAAAAATAAGTGTCGCTGATTTAGTACAACTTTGTACTAAATCAATGACACTTATTTTGGATCGGAGGAGTAGTAACTTCATGGAGCCATGAAGAGAAGTTGAAAACTTTATTCCTCAAAAAAGAAGGTCAACTTTGTGCCATTTCATTTTAGGAGAACAAACCCCGCAAAAAAAAAGGGCAGCCCGGTGCACTTAACTCCTGCTTGCACGGGGTCCAGGGAAGGGCCAGAAGAACAAATCCCACAGTTAAAACTAATTGAACATACTTCTGAAATGAAGACAGTTCAACAGGCAAGCATGGCACAATATTATGATTACGTGACACTGAAGATAGATAAAAACACAGGGTCAAATGGAACTACATAAACGTAACTCACTATGCATCTGTGACATACACCATATATGACATGAGGGAATATAATGAGTCACAAGTACACTCCGAGCGTAACACCCGAGGTACGGAATAGGAATATGTATTGATTACTCGGAATATAGAAACCCTCATACATTCTATACAGTCAGAAAGCAAGGAAATCATGGAATGAAGTAAAAGGAGCAAAACATAAATTTTTATGTCACCTTAAGAATACCAGCAAACACAGGCATTAAATTTCGTGTGTGTTTTTTGGAGCCAGTTGAAAAGTTTGTTGATGCAGTTCAACAAATTGTTAAGTAGACTTTCTTAAAAAAACAAGACTAAACAAATCATGGAGAACACAAGTAAGCATGACAACAATTGAGTTGTGTGCTTAAATTGTAGATGTAATGCTGCTAGTTATATATTTTCCTAGAACGTAGAAACATTCCAGAGCAATGGTTTATTACCCCATTTTGAAAAAGATAGTCATGTGGATGAATATTCAATGCAAGGCCGCCCTCAAAGTGAAAGGTGATTATAGGAAATCCATCGTCTACACTGCAAAAGATTGAGCACAAGTATTAGAAACATAGGAAGATAAAAACATCAGAATAACAATCTTTATTTGAATCAAGATATCCATTTGCCTAGTCTCTTGTTTAGTAGAAAGAAGAGACCAAATGAGGAGATAATCCCTTCGTGTCGTGAACAAGGCCACTATCGATATCTACCATCTAGAGTGAACTTCATGGAGAGTGAGTGTATAAGCGGCCACAATCGAGAAGTGAGCATACCTTCCAGAATATCTGAAACATTGGAAATCTTGATCATTTTTTAAGGGCATATCTCCATACTGAGCAAATACCTATAAATGAACAAGTGAAGAAGATATGATGATTAGGACAACAAGCCCTCCGCTGCAAGGATTGGTTCACGTCGAAGCTTTCATACCTTAGACATTATAGCATTATAAACCACCTGTGGTAGATACGCCAATGTTGTTCCACTGTCAATAATGGTACCTTTACTTTCCTCTATATCAAAAATATTAGTTGGAAGCTGTAGCTTAACACCACCAACATCAATTGCTTCCAAGTTGACATTGTAATGTGGCCTACAAAGTTAGTTCTCATAGGGTGTCAAATACAAAAAATCAGTGACTCACATGGCAAAAGTATGCTTTAGATGTACAAGCAATGTATATTTCCTAAAATTATATCATGATAAAAAAATAGTTGTCCTTGACTAGTCTCCTAAATTATGTCTAAAGATGGGTGGTTTGTCCTAGGCTCTTATTACTAAACTATGCCTGTGGCTGAACTGTGATAGATATAACAAAATAGCTGCAGAAACAATTAATTGGCATACAGTTAGTAGTAGGACCCAATTATCAATACATTTTAATATAACTTCACATGAACAGGTCGAAGTGTCAGACATGGAGAGTCAACAAAATATCTGATGTGGCATGTTAGAAACTAGATCTCTTGGTTAAGTCACATTTGGTTTTCCTGGTGTGGCATCTTAGAAACCAGATCGCATCCAACACCACTAAAGTCACACCTCATGTACTCGGTCTCGTTCCTATTAAGTCTAATGGATTCTAAAGTCTGTGTCCATAGCTCTGTAGTTTCATATCATCTACTAGCACCCACATCATCAGCGCAGAGCACACACCAAGGAATCATGAAGAAACATCTGAAGGAAGTAAACATGGAACAGTAAGATGACATACATGCCGGGCACCAACGGCGTTGTGCTCACTTTCGGCTGCACGACATCCCCAATAGCAAAAATTCCTCCACCATTTATGGTGTCCAAGCAATGTGCGAAGACCTTCCTCACTTTTCCTGCAGCCGCTAACTGCGACAGCATGGATGAATTTGACTGACCAAATCCAAGAATCCCGTCGAGGGCCTGGCTTGACGACCCCAAATCTCCACCAATCTTAGCACCGCACCTACAAATATGAAGGCAAAATTACTACCAGCTTCCAGCTTACTGCCGAAGGAATTAAATTAAAGTGTTTCCTAGAGAGCGTACCCAAACGTGATGCTTGTATTGGCCAAGGAGGTTTGGCTATTGCCGGACACCTGGTTGTACTGCAAGAAGTCCGTGACAAAGAACCCAGTGGTGGAGCTTCCGTCTCCGTATGAGATGCTGTACTGGCACGGCGCGGCGGGGACGCAGGATGGGAGCACGCCGCCGTGAGTAGCGACGCAGAACTCCTGGCCGCACGTGACCCCGGTGCCGCTCGACGATCCACTCGGGTCGTACAGCGTCAGCTCTATCTACAGCCCAAACACGGCCGGTCGTCAGGATTCAGCAACCAGATCAAACGCTAACGCCTAAAGCAAGCATCGAATCCGCAGAGCAGAGCAGAGCAATTGCAGGGGAAACGGAAGAGATGTGAGCGAGCGAGCGAGCGAGTACCCCGAGGCCGCTCTTGCGGGGGCAGGTGTCGCAGGAGACGCAGTTGACCCAGAGTATGTCGCTGCCGGTGTCCACCTGCACGTAGTAGCTCTTGGCCGGCGTGCCGATCCCAATCTGCGTGAAGTAGAGCCTGCACCGCCCGGTCAAGTCAGACGCGCCCGCCGGAGAGCGAGAGGGGAAAACGCACGCTACGCGCTACAGTAGGAGTGGAAAGGAGCGGCGCGGGCGCGCGAATCGACTGATTATTACCCGGTCTCGGTGGGGAGGCCGTTGCCGCCGAGGGGCAGGTCGACGGCGGCGGCGAGGGAGCGGCCGTGGCGGCGCGCGTCGTGCGCCCGGAGGCCCGCCAGGTGCTTGCCCCCGCCGGCGCCGCTCCCGGCGTGGCGCGGGAACTTGCGGCGCACCTCGAAGACGCCCGTGGCGGCCGCGCGGCCGGGGGCGAGCGCCGCCGACAGCGCGAGGAGGAGGAGGAGGGCCAGGGCCAGAGGAGCGCGAGACGCGCCACGGGGCGGCTCCATCCGCTTCGCTAGCTTTGCTTTGCTTAGCTGATCCACCGCTAGCGACAGCGGCAGCGAGGAGGAGGGAGACTGGCGACAGAAGTTTCCGCGTTAAGGCAGCGGGAAAGGGGGGAGCCGACGGAAAGAAGGCGAGGCCCCGGTGGAGGAAACGAGGCGACGACCGATGATGGGATGGAGGCGTCGAAACCGGACATGGCGTGCACGTATTTAAAAATCGGCAAATCTCCTACGGGCCACAGGCCGGAGTCGGCGCGCTGCGGTGGCTCGCTCGCCCCGCGCTTACGTCCGTGGGCCCCGCTGGGTACGTGTGTGCGGGCAGCGGTGGGTGCGGATTGACCTTTTTTTTGTTGGAATGGTCGATTGACCTGTTTGGTTGTGTACACGTTCGTTCGCTCGTGCCCTTTCTCTCTGTTTCTGGGTGGGTTTGGCCGACCTGGGTTCACTGCTTCGGTGCCGCCGGTGGTCGGCGCCCGTGGCCGCGCCGGTACTTCCTTTCCGTCTGTCAGCCAAGGGCCAACGTTGGCTTTCCTTTTCTAGCGATTTTGGGGACGATGCCAGATCTGGTGTAGCAAATCTGCTGGATCGGGGAAGCTTGCTTTTAAGCATCTCCAATGATTTATTGATAATTATTCAAAAACCATAATTTGTTGGTAAGCTTGCTGGTAATATATATTCACTCAATGTCGGTGATCATAGAGACACGCTCGCAGGTGACGGCAAGGAAAAAAGTGTCCGTTCAAAATGATCTTTTAGATAATGGGCTACTAGTTGAAGAGATCAAAGTGTTGCTTGGGTCTTTTGATGAATTTCAGGTTGCTTGGGTGTGACGGACAGTGAATAAGGTCACACATATCATAGTTAGAAGCTGTTGTTGTAACTCTTTATGTAAAACTTCGCTCAATGTTCTGTATTCGCTTGGAGGCAACAGATCAGGGGGGCTGCGAACTCTGAATAAATTGGCAACGTTGCCCTAAGAAAAATAATAATCATGCACATGTAATGCACGTTAATATTAGACAATATATCAATTGTGTTGCATACTAAATTACTAGTATTCTATTTGACAATATCTTAATTGCATGTTTATATTAGGTAAGATATAGTTAATTGCTAGCGTTCGCATGGATATCATGTATGCTATTAATTAGGAGATGATCGCGTGAGGAGGCTCATGGATAACACTTTGTTTGGACGTGGGTATTAGAGAGCTCCGTATTGAATTGGACTGGATTTCCAATTCAGTGAAGAAATTGAAATGGCATGAATAAAAATTCACATGTTTGGTTATTCACTGAATTGGCAATTGAAATGCCTATGAGGTTTCAATACCAAATCTTATTTGGATGACAAACTTTGAAATTGCATAGCAGCAGTACCATGAAGACTATACCTTGTTCTACATGACTAAAAAATGGAATTTGCTCAGATGTGGTTATAATTAAATGAATATATGGTAATAGAAATTGCAACAACACAAAATGGTCACATAACAACAATACTATTTCTAAGCAAATAGTACATAGACTCAAATATGATAGTTCCAAACAATATTCCAGCCTCAAATATTCATAGATACAACAAATGTGATAGACTTAACACATGTATCTATGACAGTTCACAGACATTCCAAACAATACATACATTCAAATATGATAGTTCCAAACAATATGATGGTGTCCTGCTGCATTAGGGGAGCGGGGAAAGGGAACGGGGTGCTGTGGTGGTGGTGGTCATTGCATCGAAAGCGAAGGAAAGGAAAAGGGGGGTGGCGTCTCCTGGATGCGAGCAGAGAAGAAACGAGATGCTCAGGGGACATGACAGATGGAGATGGACCAGGGACGAGGAAGAGACGATTGCCTTTGGCGCATACATGGAGGCTGCCAGAGGAGGCGACCTGTGAGAGCGAGGAGCAATTGGGACAAGGTAGGGTGGCGTCATTGGGAGGAGGATTGGCCGACGATGAGGAAGATGGGGGCGGGCGGCATCGGGAGATGATGCGAGAGGAGCGGCAAATGGGAGGGAGTGCACCTGCAAGCCGCCGCCGAGCTTCGTGGCGGCCGTCCAGATTCATGGCCGCAACCGCCCTTTCTATTTTTATTTTTTTGTTTGCGGGGAGAAGGAAAGAAAGTCTAGTCAGTACGTTTTGCGGGAGCCAACCATTTTAGGGCAATTCGAAGCGGGAGCCCTCTGTATTGTTGGTGGGGCCTTCGCGTGTAGGTCAATTCGGGCAGAAATTTTGTTTCCATTATGTGCTACTAATTCAGTGTCCATTCAAACGGGTGAAATGAAAGTTTGGAATGCCAAATCCAATTCAAGCCCTTCAATGAAGACATCCAAGCGCAACATAAATGATTGGGGCATGACGTACCTGGGGTGTGGCGGAACATTGATTGTTGGCCATTCGATTGGTGGCAAACCACCGGAGTAATAGCACTGTTAGATTTAGTTAAGTGGATTAGATCGGAGGGCGGTGTCTCCCCTGTGTACATTCATATTGATAGGTTTAAAAGAATTGCAGCTGGTGCATTTGTAGTAGTAGAGATAGAGATATTATCAACAAAGAGTGTATCATACATTTACTTATGTATCAATTAAAAGTCTCGCTCCGTTTCTTTTTCGCATATTAAACTTGATAAAGTTTGACCAAATTTATATGAAAAAATATCAACATCTACAATACTAATGTTATATTAAATGAAAAATAATTTTATGACGCATCTAATGATGTTGATTTCGTATTGTGAATCTTGATATTTTTCTTATAAAGTTGGTTAAAAATTATGATGTTGGAATTCAAACAAATCTTACACGCAAAGTAAAAAGAAGCTGGGTGAGAGAATATTAAAGCTTGCTCTTCTTCTTACCTTGGAGCTTGTGCACAAGTTATTGATTCATGTTCATACAATCTTACACTTTCTCTTCATTCATTATTTGACACATCATAAAAAATGTTTACATTGTAAATTTATCAAACAATCATCTTACAACTATTGAAGAGGATTGATTTGTCATTTACCTTTTGGTGGTATATTCTTCTTAGTTTACGGATTTGTGTTCAGGGACTATAATTCTTTTGTTTTGTGGTTGCTTTTCTCTCGTTCGGGTGTGGGCTCTATACTAGATCATATACCATCTAGGCAAAATTGTATCGATCTATAGTATTAACATAGTGTCTTGTCGAACGGTTTTGTCATTCCCGCTCAAATGAGAAAGGATTAACTCTCAAACAACATTGCCACCAACTCTGGTTAGGCTTGAAGTTGTTTATTTCCCCTCTCGCAAGGCGACTGGGGCGCAGTCTTCCTTCCCTCGATCTTCGTTGGTGAGTCCAAGGAGTCACCTCCTCTCTGCCTGTTGCTCTAGCTTAGGCGACGGAGAGGGGAATTGTGGTGCCTTGGCTCCGGTTAGCAGATAGGTTAGGGTTTTAGTCCATGCAGGAGTGGCACTTGGGTGGATGGGGACGCTTCATCTTCTAGTTGGTCTTCCGGGCTTCCATCCTCCTCGAGTTCATCCATCGGGATGGATTAGACGGAGCTCCCGCATAGATTCATGTCGGCTCCTCTGAGTGGCGAGGTTAGGGTTTTCCGTTGTGTGCACGATGGCGAGATTTGATATCAAGTTCTTCATAACGATTCAAGGTTTCAACGGCGATGCCTACGGCTTTGGGGTGGTTCTTAAGGGCATGCGCACGACGACTTCCCCGCTGTCATCAACAAGGCCATACATGTTCCGATCTGGGAGCGATGACAACGATGCGTTGGTGGCTCGTTCTAACGATATCAGTGGTCGTTCGGTGGTCCATGAAGCTTGATGTAATTTGATGTATGTTTGAAGTGCTTTATACTTAGGGTGAACATGTAATAGAGTGAGTACTTTTCAGAAAAAGAACATTAGCACAGTCCAATTCGGAATCAAGATCTGTGCAAACCTTGTTGTGCTGGTCCGGGCTAGACGGCACGGTCTGAGCTGCCGGAATGGTACGGTCTGAGCTGCCTGAATGGTAGTCTGTCTCGAGACTCAATCCTAAAGAAGTCAACTGTTGATTCGTGGCGTTTTAGTTGGAGCACATTTTTCGAAGCCAGACAACAAAGTACAGAAACAGGGTTGCATGATGATACCAGCTTCCTCTATTGAGTGCTGCTATGCAGACGATACCTGTTGGACGATTCATGGACGATAGTGCAAAGCAGACCATCCATGCAAAGGACTAGGTGCAACACAGCCAGTGGATTAAACATATCGTGCCTGAATCGTCCAGCAGTATCGTTTGTTAAGTAGTTTCGTCCTCTATTTATCCGTGCTGATAAACTGATACAGTTGCGAACAATGCTAAATACATCAATCCCCCTGGAAAAATATAATGCCTAGAACTTTTCTTGCAAATGGATTTGATGATTAGGGGTAGTATAAAAGGCCGTTTCATGACCAAACAAACCCTCTTCAGAAGAGGAATCTACCTCGAGGTAACAGCAGAACATAAAAACTCAAAGTGACAAGTTTTCAGAAGGAATGCTGGAAATTTGAACGGCCTTTCTACCAACAGTTCGCTCATGTGCTGAGTCAGCAACACATACAAAATAATCTTACAAGTCATTTAACCGCTCATGTTACTGCTTTTGCCGCCTGCTCCTTTTCTTCGTGGGCATTTGGCTTTGCTCCAATAGTTTTTTCTCCTTGAAAGCCTTCACCATATTGTAAACCTGAAGTGAAAGCATCCATGTTACTTACAGTTCTGAACAAACTCGGGAAATTTTGACATTCCAGATATTTGAACTGCAATTACCTTCCGAATTCCCGACGTCAAGCCCATGGAATCGATTGAACTTTCATCGACGAGTTTCAGTTTCGTGCTACCTTGTCCCTTGTTGCATACTTGACCCACATCACCTACAATAGAAGAATTAATTAGGCTGCAACATTAGAAGCCAACTGCTGCTAGTGAGGGCACCACATGACTCACCTTTGATCTTGAGAACCATCAGCTCCACATGCATCGTCAAGCGAATGTGGGAGAAAATGTGAACATGCTGACCAACATCCTCCCTGAGGACCAGATTGGATTCCTGTTCAACATTTATGTCAACCAACTGCTTCAAATACCTATCCATCTCTTTTCTCCTGTTTAGCGGATCGGTCTTGCATTCGTCTACAAGAACCGACGGGAACTCCCAGAGCCCTGCAAGCAGCCCCTCTTCTGGCCTCTTTATCAAGAGAAAGAGATTACATTTGCCTTCTGCCATCTCTTCCTTCAAGCCTTGTGCAATTTGAACAACACAAACAGCAGCGAAATCACGACGCGGTTTAGCTTTGGGGACCACCCGTGGGTAGTCTGTAACTCCAACCAATGGATTTTCACGGGAAAGCGCAAGCGCTTGGCAGTGGCTAGAGACAGGGCACTTGGAGCAATCAGGCTTGGTCTTGCTGCACAATGTTGCTCCTAGTTCCATCATTGCTTGGTTGAAGTCTCCTGGCCTTGATGGATCGACAAGTTGACCAGCAAGCTCCCTATGATCCAGCAATAGTGCCCAAAGGTATTCTCATGTCAGTATAAAGCTTTCAAGCCCTAAGTTAGGTATATGGGGGAAAAAATGGTTGCAGCAGGACCAGTATCAATATGGAACCAAAAGAGGATACAGCTTGCACTTAAGTAGGTGGAGATTGGCAGCCATGAAACAAGCTTATAAATTGATACATCAGCAATTGGTGATATTAATTGAGGGTATAGCTCAGTACTATGCCGACTACTTGTTTGGTGCGGAAAATAAAAATGACGATAAATTACCATACGGATGCTATTTCACACTAAATGTTAAGCATCATTGCAAATAGACAACATAAAAATTACTACCATGATCAACTCTCCCATTGCTCTCCAAGGGATCAAAGAGTATCGTGCTACTTACCAGAATCTCTTTATTGTTGATGATTCTTTTGGGTTATCGGCAATAGCAAAAAGTCTGCTGATAACACGTACAACATTTCCATCCACAAGTGGAGTAACCTACAGTACAGAAATGAAGCAAAATCATTTGAATACGCAGAAAAAGCACGAAGATGCTTATTTAAAGACAAGCTAGTATATGGTTGCACAACCTCATTGAAGGCTATGGAGGCAATGGCACCTGCTGTGTAATCCCCGATGCCACGAACCTGACGAAGTGTTGATGCTGTGCTAGGGAATTCCCCCTTTTCCACAATCTGCTTTGCTCCCTACTTCCCCATAAATAGAAACACGTCATATCCTTAATCCACTATGCTGCAATATTCTATGACCAAGAAACAATGAAGATACTTCTTTTTTTAGGATTCCACTGAAGATAATTTATAAGATGAAAAGGGAATCAGAAGAAAAAGGCTCAATTACTGAATACCCATGTCAACAATATAATCCTTCTGAACTACCCAACACATTATCCGATGAGCTGACAACTTGGCACTGGCCAATAGCCGTAATGCAACAACCCTCATGAGCTAGCACTAGAACCTCCCTCATTTGAAGGGAAAACGAGAAATCGAATCAACTTCCAAGGCCTCCGACGCAAAACGTCAAACAGGACATGGGCACTGCGAAGGTTGCAGAAACTACTGAACAGTGCTACAATGGGCACCCCTTTCCTAGGGTTTTACGCGTAACAGCTTACAAATCTCACCTCCAGAAGAAACCGTGCCCTCCGGTAGTACCCAAGACCGGCCCACATCTCGTTCACCTCCTGCAACAAGGAACCCCGAATCAACCATTCGATCTCCATCCGCAAAATATGCATCAAAGATTGAATCTTTCGTACACAGGAGGTGAGCACGTTTCTCTCTTACCTCCTGCGTGGCGGCGGCGAGGGTCTCCACGGTGGGCCACCGCGCCATCCACCGGGAGTAGTAATCGATGACGACGGGCACCCTCGTCTGCTGCAGCATCACCTCCGACACCCATACCGCATAGGCCCTCTTCTCTCTGCCCTCGCGCCCCGGCGCCGCGGAGAATCGCCACGGAAGGTCGCGCCGGTGCGCGTCATACCACCGGAGCAACCCCGAGCGCAGCGCGGGCGCCGCCGAAGTGGGTCCCGCCAGGACACCCGACGGCGCCAGGTCCTCGATGTCCGTCGAGGGGGGCAAGGCAGCGGAGCGGGCCCGCGGTTTTCTGGCGGGCCGCCGGCTGGTGGTCGCCTTGGGGCTCTTGGCCATGGACTCACGCGGCGGAGCGCGATTTTGAAATGTCGAGGGCCTTGGCGCCAGTAGGGATTTGGAGAGGAGTGGGGACTGGGGAGCGAAGAAGAAGAGTCTTTTACATCGCGGGCTCGCGGCGTCCCGCAAATTCTATCTTTCGGCGGACGCGTCCGGCAGACCGGTACAATAGCCGGTTATCCAATCGTATCGTATGTCCAAAACGCACACCCGCATTTAAAACGAAAATTGAATCAAACATCTAAATTCATGCAAACCAAATGAACTTATTGCAAACCGGCCTAAAAATTTGATATATTTAAATAAACCGGACATATTCGTCTATTCAACTAATAATTTAAACAATCTAGACTAAACTACATTAGGTCTCCGACGATGAACTCGTATGCATGGCGGGGTCGGCTGGTGGCACCTCCGTCATTATCCGGTTCGTTGATGTCACCGCTCCAGTCGGAGTCGGAGTTGTAGGGGTCGCGGAAGGGCAGGTAAGGTCGCGGCAGCCCTGACCGGTCATCGCATGGCGCTTGCGGCGCAACCGGCGCACGACTGCGTCAACCGTCGATGCCGCCACGGTCTGCCTACCCCTAGCATTTCCATTGCCCTTGCCGGCCACGACGGCGGCAGCGCGCAGGGACTCGGGCACCCCCAACTTGAAGAGGGCGTCGGAGATGCGGCGTCGGCGCCACGCAGACATCTTCGCGGTGGTACTAGGTCAATCATCAACCCATGCTAACCAAGCACGGGTTAGCATCACACCAAGCAGACATCGTCGGAGAAGCACCACACCAAGCACGGCAACCAACAACTCGAAATCCATCACCATGGACGCCGCGAGCAGCCAAGACAACACCTTAATAAAGGGGACAGCGTCGTGACATCGCTGCTACGATCCAGATACTCAGTTATAGCTACATGGTCGACTCGGTCTTTGTACTACTCAGCCTCCTCAGCCCTATATAAGGTGGGGCTAGGGTGCCCTTGAGCGGGCAGAAAGCATGTGGGTAGATACACATGTTGATATTCATAGATTCGGACACTTTTAAATCATCATACGAGACTTGATCAAAACGGCCAGCAACAATAGGGTATTACCTCTAAGATGGAGGACCCGAACCTAGGTAAATCACTCATATGAATCCCGTAACTAGATCCTCCTCATGCGCCTTGCTTCACAAAATCCCCAAATCATGAGTATTGTCGCAAAATCCCTGTGACATTTACTTATTAATAAAAAGTGTTTGGATATTTAAAAATATATTCATGCAAGTAAGAAAATCATTCGCTTCATATAATAAAAAAAAGGATGTTCACGTATTTAAAAATATTCATGTAATTAAATATTGCTCACGTCTTTCTAAAATGTTTGTGTACTTTAGAAAAGTGTTCGAACATTTTTTAAAATTTCCATGAAATTAAAAAAGCTTTGGTGCATTTATTCATAATTATACAATTGCTCTAATATTTTTAGAAAGAAGATCATGTACTTTTTAAAAAGTGTTCATGTGTTTTTTAAAATGTTCACATATTTTTTAAATAATATATGTGCAAACTTCAATATATGCAACTAGGTATCTTTTTAGGTCTCGTTATTTCCGGAAAAAAAAAATTACATTTGTGTTTGCCCACGATCATTTTGTGATTTTTTAGATATACATTTTTAAGCACCGAAACTTACAAATATCTTTCTCGAGAGATAGAAATGAATTTTCGTGATGTCAGGGCAGTGCCGCTGTTAGAAAGCGAACATGACCATAGAAAAGAAGAAGAAAGATGATTGGTCAAGTTGATTGATTTCCAAGAACAAAAGAAGACGAAGCAGAATCACACACTAATAGCATATGACACGATTTCTCCTACGCCCCTCTCCTAGCGCCCCTCTCCTTGCGCCGGCGGCTACTCCGGCCCCGGCGGCCACCTCCCCTCGCCGGCCTCCACTCCGGAGCCGGCGCCCATCCATGGCTGAGAGGGTCTCTCTGTCAGGGGCTTCTTCTGACATGCCGCCGCCCCCTCCCCTCTTCCTTCTCCTCCGCGCCCTAGGCCGGTGCTGTGGTCGCTCCTGGTGGTTCCCGATGTGGTCAGCACGGTGCAGGGGCCGATCGTGCAGGGCGCGCCTTCCCGCCCCGCTGCGTCGCCTGAGGCTGCTCGGGAGGAGTGGCAGACCCGGGGTGGCCGTGGGGGCCTGGCGCCGCGCCCTCGGTCTCCGCCTCGTCTGGTCCGGCGGTCCCCTCCGGGCAGGTGGTCGGACATTCTTCCCTCCTCCAGGCCGCCGCGTGGCCGCATCCCGGCGATGCTCATCGGCTGCTGCTATAACTGCGGCGACGCGAGGCACATCTCGGCCATGTGCACGAGCCCCCCCCCGGTGTGTGTGTGCTGCGGTGAGGTGGGGCACATCTCGAAAGATTGCGCCTTGCCGCGTGATGTCTACTACACAACCTTCTTCTTGTAAACATTGTTGGGCCTGCAAGTGCACAAGTTTGTAGGACAGTAGCAAATTTCCCTCAAGTGGATGACCTAAGGTTTATCAATACGTAGGAGGCGTAGGATGAAGATGGTCTCTCTCAAGCAACCCAGCAACCAAATAACAGAAAGTCTCTTGTGTCCCCAACACACCCAATACAATGGTAAATTGTATAGGTGCACTAGTTCGGCGAAGAGATGGTGACACAAGTGCAATATGGATGGTAGATAAAGGTATTTGTAATCTGAAAATATAAAAACAGCAAGGTAACTAATGATAAAAGTGAGCGTAAACGGTATTGCAATGATAGGAGACAAGGCCTAAGGTTCATACTTTCACTAGTGCAAGTTCTCTCAACAATAATAACATAGATAGATCATATAACAATCCCACAACATGCAACAAAGAGTCACTCCAAAGCCACTAATAGCGGAGAACAAACGTAGAGATTATGATAGGGTACGAAACCACCTCAAAGTTATTCTTTCGGATCGATCTATAAAAGAGTTCGTACTAGAATAACACCTTAAGACACAAATCAACCAAAACCCTAATGTCACCTAGATACTCCATTGTCACTTCAAGTATCCGTGGGCATGATTATACGATATGCATCACACAATCTCAGATTCATCCAACCAACATAAAAGTACTTCAAAGAGTGCCCCAAAGTTTCTACCGGAGAGTCAAGAACGTGTGCCAACCCCTATGCATAGGTTCATGGGCGGAAACCCGCAAGTTGGTCACCAAAACATACATCAAGAGGCGCGTGATATCCCATTGTCACCACAGATAAACACGGCAAGACATACATCAAGTGTTCTCAAATCAAAGACTCAATCCGATAAGATAACTTCAAAGGGGAAACTCAATTCATCACAAGAGAGTAGAGGGGGAGAAACAACATAAGATCCAACTACAATAGCAAAGCTCGGGATATATCAAGATCGTGCCATAGAGGGAACACGAGAGAGAACATGAGAGAGAGAGAGAGATCAAACACATAGCTATTGGTACATACCCTCAGCCCGAGGGTGAACTACTCCTCCTCGCCGTGGAGAGCGCCGGATGATGAAGATGGCCACCGGTGATGGGTTCCCCCCTCCGTGGTGCGAACGGACTCGAGAGGTTTTGGTGGCTACAGAGGCTTGCGGGCGGAACTCCCGATCTATCTTGATATTCGATGGTTTTAGGCACGAGGGTTATATAGGCGAAAGAAGTCGGTCGGGGGTGCTCGAGGGTCCACGAGACAGGGGCCGCTACCGTAGGGGCGCCCCTATCTCCGGGCTCCTCGAGGGTCTTTGACTTGATCTCCAAGCCTCGTGATGATATTCTTCCAAAAATCACGATGCAAAGGTTTCATTTCGCTTGGACTCCGTTTGATATTCCTTTTCTTCGAAATACTGAAACAGGCAATAAAACAACAATATGAGCTGGGCCTCCGGTTAGTAGGTTAGTCCCAAAGATGATATAAAAGTGTATAACAAAGCCCGTAAACATCCAAAAAGGATAATATAATAGCATGGAACAATCAAAAATTATAGATACGTTGGAGACGTATCACCGCGCCATCGTCCTCGTCCTCGGAGTTCTTCCCCGGAGGACCGGCCTAGGCCACCGCCGGCGCTCCGTCCTCGCCTCCCGCTCTCCTCCCCGTCTGTGTGGGCTCCGCCGGCCCCGACGGGGCTTCCGCGTCTGCCGCCTCCTCCGCCAGGCCCGCCCCCTCCTGGTGCTGCGCGTGTCGGGGCTTCGTGGAGTTAGGTGGTTCGTTCTGGGTCCGAGTCGGTGGCGAGTGTGGCTGGGCCGGGCTTCTCGGTGCCCTTCGCACCGGCGGAAGCTTGAGGGCATGGTGCGTCCTCGAGCGCTTCGCAGGCAGTGGTTGAGGAGCATGTGGACTGTTGCTTCATGGAGACGGGGCAGGATCTCCGGGCCATGGAGGAGGAGCTGGCTCGTGCGGTCGTGATCTCGGTGGTTGGTTCGAAGCAGCTGGCGGATCTGGCGGCGGTGGCGGCAGTCTTGGTGAAGGAGTTCGATCTGCGCCGTTGGACATGTCGATCAGGGCGTTCTTTCTGGAGGATTTTCTGGTGCTTTGTCTCTCGGTGGATATCAGAAACAGGCTAGTCAGGCGCGGTAGGGCAGGCACGCCACAGTTCGATCTCCAGCTGAGGCCATGGTCGCACCAGGTGTCGTGGTTCTAAGTCTGACAGTAGAATAGGGGGTAGGTATGGAGAGGCAAGATCCTAGCTATGGAGCAGTTGTAAACACAAGGGATGTACGAGTTCAGGCCCTTCTCGGAGGAAGTAACAGCCCTACGTCTCGGAGCCCGGAGGCGGTCGACTGGATGATGAGTGTATGTATTACAGGGGTGCGAACCCTTTATACTGAAGAGGGGGGTGGCTTATATAGTGTTTGCCAGACCCCTCCGGCCCTCAGTTATGCAGGGTTTAAAGTACATTAAAGCTAGGCATTACTGGTAACGCCTTACATAAAGTGTCCTAAATGCCATAAAGACTACTTAAATATAGACCGTTTGGATGCAGAGTGGCTCTTGATCTCCTGATGGTCGAGTGAGTCTTCATAGTCAAGTCCTTCGAGACCGTCGAGTGAAGTCCCTCTTGGTCGATCGAATGCGTTTCTTCCGAGGGTGTCCTTGGGAAGGGACTTAGGACAGGTCTATGACCCTACCCTAGGTACACAACTTCATCATTAGCCCCCAAATGGATCGAGGTTTAAGTAAAGAAGGAGTTGATGATGTTTCCGACTCACTTTTATGTTCTGAACATGTATCATCTTGGACCAATAATCTTTTGTTGATTACAAACAACTTTTCTTTCATCGCCTTGATCCAATCTTTTCTCTTGTCGAGTGAACTTTTGAACTTAGTAATTTCTGAGCGACGGGTCGCAGGAAATCTCTCGTCTGACAGATTGATCTGCTGTTAGCGGATTTTGTGGGATCCGAATTTTGGGAAGCGCGCGAAGCGGGGCGGACCGTGGCGCTCGGATGGGATAGGGCATAGACCCTCGATTCCCCCGCCGTCTTTTTCGCCACGTATCGCGACGCGCGACTGTTTCGGGATGTGATTGGATTTCCTGGGCCCACTTGTCATCCACTCGGAAGCGCCCTTATAAAATCGCCAAGCGAGGGTTTTGAACAAGACCTCCCACTTCCCTTCTCCTCTCCACCTCCGCACACAGCGCCTGCTCTCACCTCCGCCCAACCACTCCTCGTACGCTTCACCGGCAACAATGGTGAAGGAGAAGACGGCGGCTCTGGAGCGCGCGAAGAAGGCGACGGCGACGGTGAAGGCGAAAGGGAGAGCGACCAGTCGGGGCGGATCCTCGTGGAGGTCCCGCCTGCCGCACGGTTGGGTTCAAGGGGATTGGATCTGCTCGACCATCACTGAGTAGGATCTCACTGAGATGGCCAACGAGGGTTTGATCCCCCACGGGGCAGCGAGGCTCCCGGGGAACGAGTGATAACCACAGCCGCGGGAGGGTGAGTGTGTTCTTCTGGCTACTCACGTCGACCGTGGGTTCTCCCTACCTCCGAGTGTTTTCTTCCGTGGTTTCTTGAATTTCTTTGGTGCGCAACTCCACCGTTTCAATCCAAACTCCATCGCCTACCTTGCTGCCTTCGTGTCCATGTGCGAGAACTTCCTGGGCTGCCGACCACACCGGGGTCTGTTTAAGCACATATTCACTTGTCGCTCACAGACAGTGAAAAAGGCAAATCCAGATGACGATAGGACTAAGGTTATTCAGATGTGTGGGGGTCTTGGGATTCAGATGAGGAGCAAGAGTACTTTTCCGGCCATGACTCTTCCTGAGTCGGTCAGAGGGTGGCAGTCGACTTGGTTCTACTGTCAAGACGAGTTGACGCCGGGGCAGTCGACTAGTCTCCCTCCATTTTCCATGGACCGAGTGAACAAGCCCTCTTCTCTGAAGGTGCTCCCTGAGGAGAAACCCCAAGTAAAAATGTTGATGGAGCGTGTAGTCCAGCTAGTTCGGGAAGGAGTGACGGGCATGGATCTTCTGGAGGTCTTCCTTAGGAGGCGAATCTAGCCACTTCATGATCGAGGCCACCCAATGTGGTCAGATCATGAACCGAGGATGAAACTCGGGTCCATCCAGAAGCAGTCGACGACGCCACACTGGAGAGGTGGATGGTCGCGGTCACAGGGAATAAGGACAACCCTCGAGGAGCCAGGAGGATTCCACCACTCGACCATTCCTACACTCTCGACACGGTATGCCCACTTTACCCTCAATTGTAATCTTGCTATACTCATTCTGCTTTTGCTGCAAACTAGTGGATCGATCTTTGCTTTGTTGTCTGTCAGGCCACCACCGAATTATATTTGATGCCCAATGGAGCACAAACGCCGACTGAGGAGGAGGAAGGAAGTGGGGGGCGAAAGCCAGGAGGAGTGGGACTCGGATGCCGTTGATGATGATGATGATGACTCTGGTGAGGTGGAAGAAGAAGAGGAGGAGGAGGAAGTTGCACCTCCTCACTCGGAAAGACGTTCGAAGCTTGTCCATGACCCTGCAACCGAATGTGGTAAGGGGGCCGCGACTGTCGCACAGTCGACCAAGCGCCCTCGGACCACTTCCCCGGCGCCGACTGAGAAGGCTCCAAAGCAATCTCGAATGGCGCCATCGAAGCCGGCAAAGGTCTTGCCGAAGATGAAGGTGGTGATTCCCACCATATCAAGGTAACATGCTACTTGAGTCTTCTTGCTCTACATGAGTTTATTTTTGGTCGACTCATGAGTTAACCGACTGATTTTTGGATTGCGGTCTTTGCTACTTCGATACCTCGCCGGTATGACGATCATGAGATGGAAGACGCCGCTACCTCAAAACCTGGTATGACTTTCATAATCCCGTCTTGACCGATTGGCTCTTTGCCTCTGATTTTGATTCTTGTCTCAGTAGCTCCGCCCAATGTCGTATATTTCCCTTCTGGCGGCGGCGATGAAGAACCACCGAGGCCAAGGAGGAACAAGAAAGCGTTTGCTGGCAAGGTGACTCAGGGCGTGCCAGCCTCCGAGACACTGGTCGCGGAAGGAGAGAACATCACTCGGCCTACCGTGTCTTTTGCGGTACCATTGACGAGTGCTCGCCCCTCGTCGTCGAGTGCTGCCCAGCCGTCACTTTTCTCGACCTACTTCGTCCCAGAAGACCAAGCCAGTGCTGCGAAAGAAGCAATACGCCAGGCGGGAGTCATGATGGAGCAAGTGAAGGCCATCCGAGAAGCAAGCCAGGCCGCTTATGACGACAGCTCAACTCTTCAGAGTAACGTTCAGGTCAGTCGGTCATCACTTGTTTTGTTAGGATATGATATTTGAAAATTCTTCATTTTGAAATCCATAGTGATTGTCATCCTACACCCACTGGGTGTGTTGATTGAAATTCCGGTTTAGTGGGGGCACGCTGAGTGCACCCACTGGGTGTAGTCCCCGAGGCTATGGTGGACTGCTGGCAGTCGACCATAGGCTTTATAAGTTAAGTTTTTCCTTCATTCGACTCGGTCGAATGGGTTTCCCAAACCGGTGGGGGCACGCTGAGTGCACCCACCGGTGTAGTCCCAAAGATCGTGGTCGATCACTGGCGATGGACTACACCAAGAGCGCCTCTCTGTTTTTTTTGTTGTTGGTCAACTGGTCGACTCTGGCTTGATAGAACTAGTGGGGGCACGCTGAGTGCACCCAGTGGGTGTAGTCCCCGAGACTATGGTCGAATATTTGTATTTGACCGTAGTCTTAGAAACGTATGATTTTTCCTTAGTCACTCGAAAGTGAATTGTCTTTGACATTTTGTCGATTGGTTCTTCGTAGAAATCCTGCTACCTCGCGGCTCGTTACACTGAGTTGGAGAACAAACACATCCAGCTCGAGCTTGATCTGAAGCTGGCCCAGGAGAATTTATCGAAGGCGAAGGAGGAAGCTAAAGGTATGTTTGGTGAGGCCTCGACGACCGCCTTTGCCCCTCATTTGTTTCAAAGTTTGACCTTGCTGTAACTTTGAAGGCAAAGTGAAGGAGGCCCAGAAGAAGAAAGACCTTGAGTTGGCTGAGATGCAGAAAACAACTTTAGAGAAGACCAAGCTCGCAGACGAGAAGTTGGCTTTGGTCACCAAGCTTGAAGAAGAGAACACCAATCTAAAAGCTGCTCTTGACGTTGCCAACAAGGAGGTCAGTCGACTGAAAAGTGATAAAATTGCCCTGAGTGACAAGGCCAGTGAGTTGGTGGGGAAGAAGAACGATCTGGAGGCTTATCTGGGCGGACTCGCCAAGAAGCTATTCCTCATGCTTGTAGGTAATCTTTTGTAGCAAACAGGTATTTCAACTGCGATCTCTCCATTCGACTGTTGTCTTGACTCGGTGGTTGTGCTTGCAGAATTTTGCCAAAACTTTGAAGAGGAGACTGGTCGACTGGAGCCTAACCTGGACCCCATCAACTCTCCGGTGAATGATGAAGTCGCCATGAACGTGCTCCGACTCGATTCTCGTGTTGCTGCCGTCGTTGACTATATCGCAAGGCTGAAGGTCGCTGATGGAGTCATGTACCTAGGGTAAGGTCATAGACCTGATCTAAGTACCCTGCCCAAGGACACCCTTAGAAGAGATCACCTTCCAGTCGACCTACGAAGAGCTCACTCGACCGACTTGAAGGACTCAACCATGAAGACTCACTCGACCACCAGAAGGTCAAGAAGCACTCTGTACTGCAACGGTCTGTAATTAAGTAGACTTTATGATAGTTAAGACACTTTATGTGGGCGTTACCAAGAACGCCGGACTTAATGTACCTTAAACCCTTCATTACGTAATGGGCGGGGTCCCGGCGCACTCTATATAAGCCACCCCCTCCACAGTGTAAGGGTTCGCACCCTCAGTAACTCATATACACATAATCACTCGACCGCCTCCGGCCCGAGACGAGGGCTTTACTTCCTCCGAGAAGGGCCTGAACTCGTACATCCCTTGTGTTTTACAGCCTCTCCATAGCTAGAACCTTGCCTCTCCATACCTACCCCCACTCTACTGTCAGACTTAGAACCACGACAGTTGGCGCCCACCATGGGGCAGGTGTTTTAGCGATTTTGTGGAGAAGTTGCGATTCTTCCGAGTACTTTCATCATGGTGGCTGCTGGAGTTTTGGTCGAGGGTCACGAGATCCGTCTTGACGCTCTCACCTTCATCGTCGACGACTCCGCTTGGCTCCAGGAGGCTCCACTCGACGTTGATGCGCTCCCGTCCATGATGCGGCGATTTTCGCGCATGTGTGTGCGGGGCGTTCTGCTGCGACAACCGTCGACCCGTGACGGTCGACTCCTATCGACCACCCTCCGGTCTCCCGCCAGCCGCGCGCCTGGTCGGTCGAGGCTTCAAAGAAGGGTGAGACACGCGGTGGCTCGCCAGACGCCACCACCCAAGTTGCGGCAATCGAGCTCGACGAATCTCTCTACGGCTGCTCGATCCGCCGACCGGCTCAGTAGATCGCGATCCGAATGCGATAGCAGTGATCCGGCAGCGGAAATCCTGATGGTCAACGGACCTCGCAGCCCTCCTGGCTTCGCCCATGAGGGCGGGGCAGGCGGCGGAGACGACCCCGCACGAGACCATGAAGAGTACCAGCCCGAGCCACTCGACTCTCTGCAAAGAGAGGAACTTCGCTGCAGGAACATGGATGCCCTGCATACTCCCATCATAGGAGAAACCCTCGAGGCTCGCGCCTTGGAGGAGGCACGTTTGGCCAATTTGACCGAACGCGCTCGTCTGGAGAATCATCACGAAAGCACTGACGAAGCCTTGCAACGAAGTTCCCGACGCCAATCGACGCCAACTCTTCCCGACGACTCAGGTATATCGAACCCCAATCCAGAATTTAGCAGTTGCGACCAGATAGCAGAGTCCATCCAGCCCTCTCGGTCGGAAGTCGGCAGAGGCTTGATGCAGATCGTGATTTGCTCCGGCAATGGGGACCAGAATTCAGCCGTGTCGCGATCGCAAGAATGTAATTCACAGTCGATCCAATCGCTGCGAATACGGTTCAGTCGGCTCACAGTCCCAGATCGCCTCCGCGGCGTGAAGGGCGCGAGAATCGGCGAGACCAGTTTGGAGACCGACACGACCGAGATGATAGGCGTCGAGTGCCCACTTCCCCTCCGAGAGGTGGGTCTTACGCTCCTCGGCAGCAAGATGACAGGCGTCAGCTCAGTGTGGGGCGAAGAGTGTTGGGGAACGTAGCAGAAATTCAAAATTTTCCTACGTATCACCAAGATCTATCTATGGAGAAACCAGCAACGAGGGGAAGGAGAGTGAATCTACATACCCTTGTAGATCGCTAAGCGGAAGTGTTCAAGAGAACGGGGTTGAAGGAGTCGTACTCGTCGTGATCCAAATCACCGGAGATCCTAGTGCCGAACGGACGGCACCTCCGCGTTCAACACACGTACAACCCGGTGACGTCTCCCACGCCTTGATCCAGCAAGGAGAGAGGGAGAGGTTGAGGAAGACTCCATCCAGCAGCAGCACAACGGCGTGGTGGTGGTAGAGGAGCGTGGCAATCCTGCAGGGCTTCGCCAAGCACCGCGGGAGAGGAGGAGGACTTGGGAGAGGGGGAGGGCTGCGCCAGAACTTCGTGTTCAGCTCCCATGCGTCTCCCCAGTTTATATAGGGGTGGAGGGGCTGGTTTCTTGCCCTCCAAGTCCATTGGGGCGTTGGCCAAGGTGGGAGGAAAGAAATCCCATCATTTCCTTCCCCACCGATTGTTATTCCCCCTTTTTAGGGATCTTGATCTTATCCCTTCGGGATATGATCTTATTCCTTCTAAGGGGGATCTTGGTGCGCTTGACCAGGGGTGTGGGGCCTTTCCCCACTACCCACGTTCATGTGGGTCCCCCATGCAGGTGGGCCCCACTCCGAACCTTCTAGAACCTTCCCAGACAATACCGAAAAATCCCAACATTTTCCTGGTGGCCAAAATAGGACTTCCCATATATAAATCTTTACCTCCGGACCATTCCTAACTCCTCGTGACATCCGGGATCTCATCCGAGACTCCTAACAACATTCGGTAACCACATACAAACTTCCTTTATAACCCTAGCATCATCGAACCTTAAGTGTGTAGACCCTACGGGTTCGGGAGACATGTAGACATGACCGAGACGTTCTCCGGTCAATAACCAACAGCGGGATCTGGATACCCATGTTGGCTCCCACATGTTCCACGATGATCTCATCGGATGAACCACGATGTCAAGGACTCAATCGATCCCGTATACAATTCCCTTTGTCTAGCGGTATTTTACTTGCCCGAGATTCGATCGTCGGTATACCGATACCTTGTTCAATCTCGTTACCGGCAAGTCTCTTTACTCGTTCCGCAATACATCATAACCATGATCAACCCCTTGGTCACATTGTGCACATTATGATGATGTCCTACCGAGTGGGCCCAGAGATACCTCTCCGTTTACACGGAGTGACAAATCCCAGTCTCGATCCGTGTCAACCCAAAAGACACTTTCGGAGATACCTGTAATGCACCTTTATAGTCACCCAGTTACGTTGTGACGTTTGATACACCCAAAGCACTCCTACGGTATCCGGGAGTTACACGATCTCATGGTCTAAGGAAGAGATACTTGACATTGGAAAAGCTCTAGCAAACGAACTACACGATCTTTGTGCTATGCTTAGTATTGGGTCTTGTCCATCACATCATTCTCCTAATGATGTGATCTCGTTATCAACGACATCCAATGTCCATAGCAGAAACCATGACTATCTGTTGATCACAACGAGCTAGTCAACTAGAGGCTCACTAGGGACATATTGCGGCCTATGTATTCACACGTGTATTACGATTTCCGGATAATACAGTTATAGCATGAATAAAAGACAATTATCATGAACAAGGAAATATAATAATACTTTTATTATTGCCTCTAGGGCATATTTCCAACAGTCTCCCACTTGCACTAGAATCAATAATCTAGTTCACATCGCCATGTGATTAACACTCACAGGTCACATCACCATGTGACCAACATCCAAAGAGTTTACTAGTGTCATTAAACTAGTTCACATCATCATGTGATTAAGACTCAATGAGTTCTGGGGTTTTGATCATGTCTTGCTTGTGAGAGAGGTTTTAGTCAACGGGTCTGCAACTTTCAGATCCGTATGTACTTCGCAAATCTCTAGGTCATTCTGTAAATGCTGCTTCCACGCTCGACTTGGAGCTATTCCAAATGATTACTCCACTATACGTATCCGGTTTGCTACTCAGAGTCACTCGGATAGGTGTTAAAGCTTGCATCGACGTAATCCTTTACGCCGAACTCTTTATCACCTCCATAATCGAGAAATATGTCCTTATTTACTCCAAGGACAATTTTGACCATTGTCCAATGATCCATTCTGGATCATTCTTGTACCCTATACCGACTCATGGCAAGGCACACTTCGATCGGCGGTACACAACATAGCATACTATAGAGCCTACGTCTGAAGTATAGGGGCGACCTTCGTCCTTTCTCTCTATTCTGCCGTGGTCGAGCTTTTAAGTCTTAACTTCATACCTTACATCTCAGGCAAGAACTCCTTCTTTGATTGATCCATCTTGAACACCTTCAAGATCATGTCAAGGTACGTGCTCATTTGAAAGTACTATTAAGCATTTTGATCTATCTTATAGATCTTGATGCTTATTGTTCAAGTAGCCTAATCGAGGTTTTCCATTGAAAAACACTTTTCAAATAACCCTATATGCTTTCCAGAATTCTACATCATTTCGATCAACAATATGTCAATAACATATACTCATCAGAAATTCTATAGTGCTCCCACTCACTTCTTTGGAAATACAAGTTTCTCATAAATTTGTATAAACCCAAAATCTTTGATCATCTTATCAAAGTACATATTCCAACTCCGAGATGCTTACTCCAGTCCTTAGAAGGATCACTGGAGCTAGCATACCTTTTAGCATCCTTAGGATCGACAAAACTTTTCTGATTGTATCACATACAACCTTTCCTTACGAAAACTAGCAAGGAAACTTATTTTGACATTCATCTGCCAGATTTCATAAATGTAGCTAATGCTAACATGATTCCGACGGACTTAAGCATCGCTACGGATGAGAAAATCTCATCGTAGTCAACTCTTTGAACTTGTGAAAAACTCTTCGCCACAAGTCGAGCTTCATAGACGGTGACATTACCGTCCACGTCCGTCTTCTTCTTAAAGATCCATTTATCTCAATGGCTTGCCGATCATCGGGCAAGTCCACCAAAGTCCATGCTTTGTTCTGATACATGGATCCTATCTCGGATTTCATGCCTTCTAACCATTTGTCGGAATGTGGGCAACCATTGCTTCTCCATAGCTCGTAGGTTCATCGTTGCCTAGCAACATGTCCTTCAAGACAGGATTACTGTACCAATCTTAAGCAATACGCATCCTTGTCACCCTACGAGGTACGGTGGTGACTTGATCCGAAGTTTCATGATCACTATCATAAGCTTCTACTTCAATTGGTGTAGGTGCCACAGGAACAACTTCCTATGCCCTGCTACACACTGGTTGAAGTGATGGTTCAGTAACCTCATCAAGTCTCCACCATCCTCCCACTCAACTTTTCGAGACAAACTTTTCCTCGAGAAAGGACCCGATTCAAGAAACAATCCCTATTGCTTTCGGATCTGAATTAGGAGGTATACCCAACTATTTTGGGTGTCCTATGAAGATGCATTTTATCCGCTTTGGGTTCGAGCTTATCAACTTTGAAACTTTTTCACATAAGCGTCGCAGCCCCAAACATTTAAGAAATGACAGCTTAGGTTTCTCTAAACCATAGTTCATACGGTGTCATCTCAACGGAATTACGTGGTGCCCTATTAAAGTGAATGTGGTTGTCTCTAATGCCTAACCCATAAACGATAGTGGTAATTCAATAAGAGACATCATGGTACGCACCATATCCAATAGGGTGCAACTATGATGTTCGGACACACCATCAAACTATGGTGTTCGGTGGTATTAATTATGAAACAATTTCCACAATGTCTTAATTATGTGCCAAAGCTCAGAACTCGGATACTCATCTCTATGATCATATCATAGACATTTCATCCTCTTGTCACGATGATCTTCAACTTCACTCTGAAATTACTTGAACCATTCAATAATTCAGACTTGTGTTTCATCAAGTAAATATACTCTACATCTACTCGAATCATTTGTGAAGTAAGAACATAACGATATTCATCAGATGCCTCAAAGACTCATTGGACTGCACACATCAAAATATGTTACTTCCAACAAGTTGCTATCTTGTTCCATTTCTACCAAAACGAGGCTTTTCAGTCATCTTGCCCATGTGGTATGTTTTGCATATCTCAAGTGATTCAAAATCAAGTGAGTCCAAACGATGCATCTGCATGGAGTTTCTTCATGCATATACACCAACAGACATGGTTCGCATGTCTCAAACTTTTTAAAAACGAGTGAGTCCAAAGATCCATCAACATGGAGCTTCTTCATGCGTTTTATACCAATATGACTTACATGGCAATGCCACAAGTAAGTGGTACTATCATTACTATCTTACATCTTTTGGCATGAAAATGTGTATCACTACGATCGAGATACAATAAACCATTCGTTTCAGGTGCAAGACCATTGAAGGTATTATTCAAATAAACAGAGTAACCATTATTCTCCTTAAATGAATAACCGTATTGCGATAGGCATAATCCAATCATGTCTATGCTCAACGCAAACACCAAATCTCGATGGTAGAGGGAGCGTGCGATGCTTGATCACATCAACCTTGGAAATACTTCCAAATCATATCGTCAGCTCACCTTTAGCTAGTCTCCGTTTATTCCGTAGCTCTTTTATTTCAAGTTACTAACACTTAGCAACCGAACCGGTATCTTAATACCCTAGTGCTACTAGGAGTACTAGTAAAGTACACATTAACATAATGTATATCCAATATACTTCCATCGACCTTGTCAGCCTTCTCATCTACCAAGTATGTAGGGTAATTCGCTCGATGGTTGTTCCCTTATTACGAAGCACTTAGTCTCGGTTTGGGTTCAACCTTGGGTTTCTTCACTAGAGCAGCAGAATGATTTGTCGCTTCATGAAGTATCCCTTCTTGCCCTTGCCCTTCTTGAAACTAGTGGTTTCACCAACCATCAACAATTGATGCTCCTTCTTGATTTCTACTTTCGCGTGTCAAACATCGCGAATACCTCAAGGATCATCATATCTATCCCTCGATATGTTATAGTTCATCACGAAGCTCTAGCAGCTTGGTGGCAATGACTTTGGAGAAACATCACTATCTCATCCGGAAGATCAACTCCCACTCGATTCAAGTGATTGTTGCACTTTCGCACAATCTAAGCACAAGCTCAACGATTGAGCATTTCTACCTTAGTTTGTAGGCTAAGAAAATCGTCGGAGGTCTCATACCTCTTGACGTGGGCACGAGCCTGAAATCTCAATTTCAGCCCTCAAACATCTCATATGTTCCGCGACGCTTCAAAACGTCTTTGGTGCCTCAACTCTAAACCGCTTAACCGAACTATCACGTAGTTATCAAAACGTGTATGTCCGATGTTCGCAACATCCACAAACGACGTTTGGGGTTCAGCACACCGAGCGTGCATTAAGGACATAAGCTTTCTCGTCCGCATAATCGCCATCGCCAACTTTCAACTATATTTTCTCTAGGAACATATCTAAACAAAGGAACTAAAGCGCGAGCTTACGACATAATTTGCAAAGATCTTTTGACTATGTTCAGATAATTAAGTTCATCTTATGAACTCCCACTCGAGATAGACATCCTCTGGTCATCTAAGTGATTACATGATCCAAGTCAACTAGGCCGTGTCCGATCATCACGTGAGACGGACTAGTCATCATCGGTGAACATCTTCATGTTGATCGATCTACTATACGACTCATGCTCGACCTTTCGGTCTCCGTGTTCCGAGGCCATGTCCGTACATGCTAGGCTCGCAAGTTAACCCTAAGTGTTTTCATTGTGTAAACCGACTTACACCCGCTGTATGTGAACGTAAGAATCCATCACACCCGATCATCACGTGGTGCTTAGAAGCGATGAACCTGTAGCAACGGTGCACGCTTAGGGAGAACACTTCTTGAAATTTTGTAAGGGATCATCTTATTTACTACCGTCGTCCTAAGTAAACAAGATGCATAAACATGATAAACATCACATGCAATCAAATAGTGACATGATATGGCCAATATCATTTTGCTCCTTTGATCTCCATCTTGAGGCTCCATGATCATCGCCACCGCATGACACCATTATCTCCATCATCATGATCTCCATCATCGTGTCTTCATGAAGTTGTCTCGCCAACTATTACTTCTACTACTATGGCTACCGTTAGCAATAAAGTAAAGTAATTACATGGCGTTGTTCAATGACACGCAGGTCATACAATAAATCAAGACAACTCCTATGGCTCCTGCCGTTGTCATACTCATCGACATGCAAGTCGTGATTCCTATTACAAGAATATGATCAATCTCATACATCACATATCATTCATCACATTCTTCTTGGCCATATCACATCACATAGCATACCTTGCAAAAACAAGTTAGACGTCCTCTAATTGTTGTTGCATGTTTTACGTGGCTGCTATGGGTTTCTAGCAAGAACGCTTACCTACGCAAAAACCACAACGTGATATGCCAATTGCTATTTACCCTTCATAAGGACCCTTTTCATCGAATCCGTTCCGACTAAAGTGGGAGATCGCACCGCTAGCCACCTTATGCACGAAGTGCATGTCAATCGGTGGAACTCGTCTCACGTAGAGTGCGTGTAAGGTCGGTCCGGCCGCTTCATCCCACAATACCGTCAAACAAGATTGGACTAGTAACGGTAAGCATATTGAACAACATCAACGCCCACAACTACTTTGTGTTCTACTCGTGCAAAGAATCTACGCAATAGACCTAGCTCATGATACCATTGTTGGGGAACGAGCGCGAAATTCAAAATTTTCCTCGTGTCACCAAGATCTATCTATGGAGAAACCAGCAACGAGGGAAGGAGAGTGCATCTACATACCCTTGTAGATCGCTAAGCGGAAGTGTTCAAGAGAACGGGTTGAAGGAGTCGTACTCGTCGTGATCCAAATCACCGGAGATCCTAGTGCCGAACGGACGGCACCTCCGCGTTCAACACACGTACAACCCGGTGACGTCTCCCGCGCCTTGATCCAGCAAGGAGAGAGGGAGAGGTTGAGGAAGACTCCATCCAGCAGCAGCACAACGGCGTGGTGGTGGTAGAGGAGCGTGGCAATCCTGCAGGGCTTCGCCAAGCACCGCGGAGAGGAGGAGGACTTGGGAGAGGGGAGGGCTGCGCCTGTAACTCGTGTTCAGCTCCCATGCGTCTCCCCAGTTTATATAGGGGTGGAGGGGCTGGTTTCTTGCCCTCCAAGTCCATTGGGGCGTTGGCCAAGGTGGGAGGAAAGAAATCCCATCATTTCCTTCCCCACCGATTGTTATTCCCCCTTTTTAGGGATCTTGATCTTATCCCTTCGGGATATGATCTTATTCCTTCTAAGGGGGGATCTTGGTGCGCCTTGACCAGGGGTGTGGGGCCTTTCCCCCACTACCCACGTTCATGTGGGTCCCCCATGCAGGTGGTCCCCACTCCGAACCTTCTAGAACCTTCCGGTACAATACCGAAAAATCCCAACATTTTCCGGTGGCCAAAATAGGACTTCCCATATATAAATCTTTACCTCCGGACCATTCCTAACTCCTCGTGACATCCGGGATCTCATCCGGACTCCTAACAACATTCGGTAACCACATACAAACTTCCTTTATAACCCTAGCATCATCGAACCTTAAGTGTGTAGACCCTACGGGTTCGGAGACATGTAGACATGACCGAGACGTTCTCCCGTCAATAACCAACAGCGGATCTGGATACCCATGTTGGCTCCTACATGTTCCACGATGATCTCATCGGATGAACCACGATGTCAAGGACTCAATCGATCCCGTATACAATTCCCTTTGTCTAGCGGTATTTTACTTGCCCGAGATTCGATCGTCGGTATACCGATACCTTGTTCAATCTCGTTACGGCAAGTCTCTTTACTCGTTCCGCAACACATCATCCCGTGATCAACCCCTTGGTCACATTGTGCACATTATGATGATGTCCTACCGAGTGGGCCCAGAGATACCTCTCCGCTTACGGAGTGACAAATCCCATCCTCGATCCGTGTCAACCCAAAAGACACTTTCGGAGATACCTGTAATGCACCTTTATAGTCACCCGATTCGCCAGACGTTTGATACACCCAAAGCACTCCTACGGTATCCGGAGTTACACGATCTCATGGTCTAAGGAAGAGATACTTGACATTGGAAAAGCTCTAGCAAACGAACTACACGATCTTTGTGCTATGCTTAGTATTGTCTTGTCCATCACATCATTCTCCTAATGATGTGATCCCGTTATCAACGACATCCAATGTCCATAGCAGAAACCATGACTATCTGCTGATCACAACGAGCTAGTCAACTAGAGGCTCACTAGGGACATATTGTGGTCTATGTATTCACACGTGTATTACGATTTCCGGATAATACGCTTATAGCATGAATAAAAGACAATTATCATGAACAAGGAAATATAATAATACTTTTATTATTGCCTCTAGGGCATATTTCCAACAGTCTCCCACTTGCACTAGAATCAATAATCTAGTTCACATCGCCATGTGATTAACACTCACAGTCACATCACCATGTGACCAACATCCAAAGAGTTTACTAGTGTCATTAAACTAGTTCACATCATCATGTGATTAAGACTCAATGAGTTACGGGGTTTGATCATGTCTTGCTTGTGAGAGAGGTTTTAGTCAACGGGTCTGCAACTTTCAGATCCGTATGTACTTCGCAAATCTCTAGGTCATTCTGTAAATGCTGCTTCCACGCTCGACTTGGAGCTATTCCAAATGATTACTCCACTATACGTATCCGGTTTGCTACTCAGAGTCACTCGGATAGGTGTTAAAGCTTGCATCGACGTAATCCTTTACGCCGAACTCTTTATCACCTCCATAATCGAGAAATATGTCCTTATTTACTCCAAGGACAATTTTGACCGCTGTCCAATGATCCATTCCTGGATCATTCTTGTACCCCTTGACTGACTCATGGCAAGGCACACTTCCAGTGCGGTACACAGCATAGCATACTGTAGAGCCTACGTCTGAAGTATAGGGGACGACCTTCGTCCTTTCTCTCTATTCTGCCGTGGTCGAGCTTTTAAGTCTTAACTTCATACCTTACATCTCAGGCAAGAACTCCTTCTTTGATTGATCCATCTTGAACACCTTCAAGATCATGTCAAGGTACGTGCTCATTTGAAAGTACTATTAAGCATTTTGATCTATCTTATAGATCTTGATGCTTATTGTTCAAGTAGCCTAATCGAGGTTTTCCATTGAAAAACACTTTTCAAATAACCCTATATGCTTTCCAGAAATTCTACATCATTTCTGATCAACAATATGTCAATAACATATACTCATCAGAAATTCTATAGTGCTCCCACTCACTTCTTTGGAAATACAAGTTTCTCATAAATTTGTATAAACCCAAAATCTTTGATCATCTTATCAAAGTACATATTCCAACTCCGAGATGCTTACTCCGGTCCTTAGAAGGATCATTTGGAGCTAGCATACCTTTTAGCATCCTTAGGATCGACAAAACTTTTCTCGATTGTATCACATACAACCTTTCCTTACGAAAACTAGCAAGGAAACTTATTTTGACATTCATCTGCCAGATTTCATAAATGTAGCTAATGCTAACATGATTCCGACGGACTTAAGCATCGCTACGGATGAGAAAATCTCATCGTAGTCAACTCTTTGAACTTGTGAAAAACTCTTCGCCACAAGTCGAGCTTCATAGACGGTGACATTACCGTCCACGTCCGTCTTCTTCTTAAAGATCCATTTATCTCAATGGCTTGCCGATCATCGGGCAAGTCCACCAAAGTCCATGCTTTGTTACGATACATGGATCCTATCTCGGATTTCATGCCTTCTAACCATTTGTCGGAATGTGGGCCACCATTGCTTCTCCATAGCTCGTGGGTTCATTGTTGCCTAGCAACATGTCCTTCAAGACAGGATTACTGTACCAATCTTAAGCAATCGCATCCTTGTCACCCTCGAGGTACGGTGGTGACTTGATCCGAAGTTTCATGATCACTATCATAAGCTTCTACTTCAATTGGTGTAGGTGCCACAGGAACAACTTCCTATGCCCTGCTACACACTGGTTGAAGTGATGGTTCAGTAACCTCATCAAGTCTCCACCATCCTCCCACTCAACTTTTCGAGACAAACTTTTCCTCGAGAAAGGACCCGATTCAAGAAACAATCCCTATTGCTTTCGGATCTGAATTAGGAGGTATACCCAACTATTTTTGGGTGTCCTATGAAGATGCATTTTATCCGCTTTGGGTTCGAGCTTATCAACCTGAAACTTTTTCACATAAGCGTCGCAGCCCCAAACATTTAAGAAATGACAGCTTAGGTTTCTCTAAACCATAGTTCATACGGTGTCATCTCAACGGAATTACGTGGTGCCCTATTAAAGTGAATGTGGTTGTCTCTAATGCCTAACCCATAAACGATAGTGGTAATTCAATAAGAGACATCATGGTACGCACCATATCCAATAGGGTGCAACTATGATGTTCGGACACACCATCAAACTATGGTGTTCCAGGTGGTATTAATTATGAAACAATTTCCACAATGTCTTAATTATGCCAAAGCTCAGAACTCGGATACTCATCTCTATGATCATATCATAGACATTTCATCCTCTTGTCACGATGATCTTCAACTTCACTCAAATTACTTGAACCATTCAATAATTCAGACTTGTGTTTCATCAAGTAAATATACTCTACATCTACTCGAATCATTTGTGAAGTAAGAACATAACGATATTCATCAGATGCCTCAAAGACTCATTGGACTGCACACATCAAAATATGTTACTTCCAACAAGTTGCTATCTTGTTCCATTTTACTGAAAACGAGGCTTTTCAGTCATCTTGCCCATGTGGTATGTTTTGCATATCTCAAGTGATTCAAAATCAAGTGAGTCCAAACGATGCATCTGCATGGAGTTTCTTCATGCATATACACCAACAGACATGGTTCGCATGTCTCAAACTTTTTAAAAACGAGTGAGTCCAAAGATCCATCAACATGGAGCTTCTTCATGCGTTTTATACCAATATGACTTACATGGCAATGCCACAAGTAAGTGGTACTATCATTACTATCTTACATCTTTTGGCATGAAAATGTGTATCACTACGATCGAGATTCAATAAACCATTCGTTTCAGGTGCAAGACCATTGAAGGTATTATTCAAATAAATAGAGTAACCATTATTCTCCTTAAATGAATAACCGTATTGCGATAGACATAATCCAATCATGTCTATGCTCAACGCAAACACCAAATCTCGATGGTAGAGGGAGCGTGCGATGCTTGATCACATCAACCTTGGAAATACTTCCAAATCATATCGTCAGCTCACCTTTAGCTAGTCTCCGTTTATTCCGTAGCTCTTTTATTTCAAGTTACTAACACTTAGCAACCGAACCGGTATCTTAATACCCTAGTGCTACTAGGAGTACTAGTAAAGTACACATTAACATAATGTATATCCAATATACTTCCATCGACCTTGTCAGCCTTCTCATCTACCAAGTATGTAGGGTAATTCGCTCGGTGGTTGTTCCCTTATTACGTA
This sequence comes from Aegilops speltoides, assembly GCA_021437245.1. Classification (NCBI taxonomy): domain Eukaryota; kingdom Viridiplantae; phylum Streptophyta; class Magnoliopsida; order Poales; family Poaceae; genus Aegilops; species Aegilops speltoides. The sequence continues at coordinate 455,033,045 of CM038147.1, read as the reverse complement.
AGCACTTAGTCTCGGTTTGGGTTCAACCTTGGGTTTCTTCACTAGAGCAGCAGCTGATTTGTCGTTTCATGAAGTATCCCTTCTTGCCCTTGCCCTTCTTGAAACTAGTGGTTTCACCAACCATCAACAATTGATGCTCCTTCTTGATTTCTACTTTCGCGGTGTCAAACATCGCGAATACCTCAAGGATCATCATATCTATCCCTGATATGTTATAGTTCATCACGAAGCTCTAGCAGCTTGGTGGCAATGACTTTGGAGAAACATCACTATCTCATCTGGAAGATCAACTCCCACTCGATTCAAGTGATTGTTGCACTCAGACAATCTAAGCACAAGCTCAACGATTGAGCATTTCTACCTTAGTTTGTAGGCTAAGAAAATCGTCGGAGGTCTCATACCTCTTGACGTGGGCACGAGCCTGAAATCTCAATTTCAGCCCTCGAAACATCTCATATGTTCCGCGACGTTTCGAAAACGTCTTTGGTGCCTCAACTCTAAACCGTTTAACTGAACTATCACGTAGTTATCAAAACGTGTATGTCCGATGTTCGCAACATCCACAAACGACGTTTGGGGTTCAACACACTGAGCGGTGCATTAAGGACATAAGCTTTCTCGTCCGCATAATCGCCATCACAACTTTCAACTATATTTTCTCTAGGAACATATCTAAACAGTGGAACTAAAGCGCGAGCTTTTACATAATTTGCAAAGATCTTTTGACTATGTTCAGGATAATTAAGTTCATCTTATGAACTCCCACTCAGATAGACATCCCTCTGGTCATCTAAGTGATTACATGATCCAAGTCAACTAGGCCGTGTCCGATCATCACGTGAGACGGACTAGTCATCATCGGTGAACATCTTCATGTTGATCGTATCTACTATACGACTCATGCTCGACCTTTCGGTCTCCGTGTTCCGAGGCCATGTCTGTACATGCTAGGCTCGTCAAGTTAACCCTAAGTGTTTTCGCTGTGTAAAACTGACTTACACCCGCTGTATGTGAACGTAAGAATCCATCACACCCGATCATCACGTGGTGCTTAGAAGCGATGAACTGTAGCAACGGTGCACAGTTAGGGGAGAACACTTCTTGAAATTTTGTAAGGGATCATCTTATTTACTACCGTCGTCCTAAGTAAACAAGATGCATAAACATGATAAACATCACATGCAATCAAATAGTGACATGATATGGCCAATATCATTTTGCTCCTTTGATCTCCATCTTGAGGGCTCCATGATCATCGCACCGCATGACACCATTATCTCCATCATCATGATCTCCATCATCGTGTCTTCATGAAGTTGTCTCGCCAACTATTACTTCTACTACTATGGCTACCGGTTAGCAATAAAGTAAAGTAATTACATGGCGTTGTTCAATGACACGCAGGTCATACAATAAATCAAGACAACTCCTATGGCTCCTGCCGGTTGTCATACTCATCGACATGCAAGTCGTGATTCCTATTACAAGAATATGATCAATCTCATACATCACATATCATTCATCACATTCTTCTTGGCCATATCACATCACATAGCATACCTTGCAAAAACAAGTTAGACGTCCTCTAATTGTTGTTGCATGTTTTACGTGGCTGCTATGGGTTTCTAGCAAGAACGCTTCTTACCTCGCAAAACCACAACGTGATATGCCAATTGCTATTTACCCTTCATAAGGACCCTTTTCATCGAATCCGTTCCGACTAAAGTGGGAGAGATCGCACCGCTAGCCACCTTATGCACGTGCATGTCAATCGGTGGAACTGTCTCACGAAGAGCGTGTAAGGTCGGTCCGGGCCGCTTCATCCCACAATACCGTCGAAACAAGATTGGACTAGTAACGGTAAGCATATTGAACAACATCAACGCCCACAACTACTTTGTGTTCTACTCGTGCAAAGAATCTACGCAATAGACCTAGCTCATGATACCACTGTTGGGGAACGTAGCAGAAATTCAAAATTTTCCTACGTATCACCAAGATCTATCTATGGAGAAACCAGCAACGAGGGGAAGGAGAGTGAATCTACATACCCTTGTAGATCGCTAAGCGGAAGTGTTCAAGAGAACGGGGTTGAAGGAGTCGTACTCGTCGTGATCCAAATCACCGGAGATCCTAGTGCCGAACGGACGGCACCTCCGCGTTCAACACACGTACAACCCGGTGACGTCTCCCGCGCCTTGATCCAGCAAGGAGAGAGGGAGAGGTTGAGGAAGACTCCATCCAGCAGCAGCACAACGGCGTGGTGGTGGTAGAGGAGCGTGGCAATCCTGCAGGGCTTCGCCAAGCACCGCGGGAGAGGAGGAGTACTTGGGAGAGGGGAGGGCTGCGCCAGAACTTCGTGTTCAGCTCCCATGCGCCTCCCCACTTTATATAGGGGTGGAGGGGCTGGTTTCTTGCCCTCCAAGTCCATTGGGGCGTTGGCCAAGGTGGGAGGAAAGAAATCCCATCATTTCCTTCCCCACCGATTGTTATTCCCCCTTTTTAGGGATCTTGATCTTATCCCTTCGGGATATGATCTTATTCCTTCTAAGGGGGATCTTGGTGCGCTTGACCAGGGGTGTGGGGCCTTTCCCCACTACCCACGTTCATGTGGGTCCCCCATGCAGGTGGTCCCCACTCCGAACCTTCTAGAACCTTCCCGGTACAATACCGAAAAATCCCGAACATTTTCCGGTGGCCAAAATAGGACTTCCCATATATAAATCTTTACCTCCGGACCATTCCGGAACTCCTCGTGACATCCGGGATCTCATCCGAGACTCCTAACAACATTCGGTAACCACATACAAACTTCCTTTATAACCCTAGCATCATCGAACCTTAAGTGTGTAGACCCTACGGGTTCGGGAGACATGTAGACATGACCGAGACGTTCTCCGGTCAATAACCAACAGCGGGATCTGGATACCCATGTTGGCTCCCACATGTTCCACGATGATCTCATCGGATGAACCACGATGTCAAGGACTCAGTCGATCCCGTATACAATTCCCTTTGTCTAGCGGTATTTTACTTGCCCGAGATTCGATCGTCGGTATACCGATACCTTGTTCAATCTCGTTACCGGCAAGTCTCTTTACTCGTTCCGCAATACATCATCCCGTGATCAACCCCTTGGTCACATTGTGCACATTATGATGATGTCCTACCGAGTGGGCCCAGAGATACCTCTCCGTTTACACGGAGTGACAAATCCCAGTCTCGATCCGTGTCAACCCAAAAGACACTTTCGGAGATACCGTAATGCACCTTTATAGTCACCCGATTCGTTGTGACGTTTGATACACCCAAAGCACTCCTACGGTATCCGGAGTTACACGATCTCATGGTCTAAGGAAGAGATACTTGACATTGGAAAAGCTCTAGCAAACGAACTACACGATCTTTGTGCTATGCTTAGTATTGGGTCTTGTCCATCACATCATTCTCCTAATGATGTGATCCCGTTATCAACGACATCCAATGTCCATAGCGAGAAACCATGACTATCTGTTGATCACAACGAGCTAGTCAACTAGAGGCTCACTAGGGACATATTGCGGCCTATGTATTCACACGTGTATTACGATTTCCGGATAATACAGTTATAGCATGAATAAAAGACAATTATCATGAACAAGGAAATATAATAATACTTTTATTATTGCCTCTAGGGCATATTTCCAACAAAGAGTTCCAGTCGACCCCAGGGAACCAGGCTTCGACGCGCGATCCATTATCGTGCAAGGCTTGGTCGACCAGAACAGAGCCCATCGGGGTGGGCCCGATAGAGATGCACCCACAAGCGATCGAGTGCATGTTTACGGTCCGAATGTTTCAAAGAGGCTATCGTACGCAGTGATCCCCCAATTTCAGGTTGGCAACGAGAGACAAGTTCACTTGGTGAGTCTAAGCCCCAAACTTGGCTTGAGGACTATCGAGTGGCGCTTTAGATTGGTGGTGGGAATGACGAGGTGGCCATGAAGCATTTGCCCTCATGTTGGAAGGTTACTGCGGAGCGTGGTTGAATCGATTACCTCCTAGCAGCATTTACACTTGGGAAGATCTGTCCCAGTGTTCATCGAACGTTGAAGGAACTTGC